>JAIUSX010000119.1:0-604750 GCA_026573805.1 Hesperophylax magnus
TCTATATTTTGTCATGTTTTACGACGATTTAACACAAAAAAATGACTTTTCTGCAATTTCTCATGTTTTACGCCGATTTAACACTAAAATAAGCCTTTTCTACAATTTAACATGTTTTACGACGTTTAAAAAAAAAAAAAGGTTTTTCAACAATATTTCAGATTCTATGACGATTTAACACCTAAATGAAGATTTTCTACAATTTGTCATGTTTTACGACGATTTAACACTAAAATAAGGTTTTTCGACAATTTTTCATGTTTTACGTCGTTTTATCACAAAAATAAGGTTTTTCAACAATTTTTCAGATTCTATGACAATTTTACACATAAAAAAAGATTTTCTACAATTTGTCATATTTTACGACGATTCAACATTAAAATAAGGTTTTTCTAAAATGTTTCAGGTTTTACGACGTTTTTCCATGTATTAGATAATTTATCATGTTTTACGACGATTTAACACTAAAATAAGGTTTTTCAACAATTTTTCAGATTCTATGACCATTTTACACCTAAATGAAGATTTTCTACAATTTGTCATGTTTTACGACGTTTTAACACAAACATAAGGTTTTTCTACAATTTTTCATTCTTTATGACGATTTAACACCAAAATGAAGATTTTCTACAATTTGTCATGTTTTACGACGATTTAACACTAAAATAAGGTTTTTCGACAATTTTTCATGTTTTACGTCGTTTTATCACAAAAATAAGGTTTTTCAACAATTTTTCAGATTCTATGACGATTTTACACATAAAAAAAGATTTTCTACAATTTGTCATATTTTACGACGATTCAACATTAAAATAAGGTTTTTCTAAAATGCACGACAGAAAGATCAATTTTCTAGGACTACTGGAAAATTGATCTTTACCAATACATCAGGCCGCGAACCGATTATTATTTTTACACGACCTCATCACTAATTTCGTTAAGATTCCCAATTTATTTTAGAGATTTGCTAGGGCAAATTCAACCTAGGGTCTGTCTAATTCACCAGGGCCGCGCGTCATATGTTTTTGTGCATAGCTTCTTCACTTACGCCGGTAAGGCGATGCCATACGTTGTAATGCAAAATCATGTGTTTTTGGTTTGAAAATTTGGTCACCTAGAAAGGTTTCAGATGCTTTAATTAAATACTGCGAGTAGAATACATCTTGGCCTTGTCAATAATCGAGTATTTTTTAGATAAGTCATTTTATAAGCCCTGAAAAAAATAATGTAAAGGCCTATGAAAACTGCTTTAATGTTAAAAATCTCCTACTTACGAACCCATTTTCGGTTATGATTTTATTGTATAATGTGACAAATTAAGTTATTTATAAAATGATCGAAAAAAAAAAAAAATTTATGCCTGAACATCCACAAAATAAAATAAAAGGCACTTTTTAAACACATAAATCAAAACAGGCGGATGGTGTTAAGCGGGAATTTAAACCTTACCGCCATCTACATAAGGGTTGTTATTGATAGCGGCTCAATTTAAAATATTACACGACTTAGTACATCGCCTTAAGATTCCGACTTAATTTCAGAGCATTCTCATGTCTTATCAATTTCATTGGCCTATCTTGTGCCTTGTAGAAAGGTTATCCGTAAATGACCTTTTGCATAAAAATATGCATTTCTATGCAATAAGTGGGTAGGGTAAAGGCGGGAGAGATGCCACCATTTTGGAATAATAATGGCGAAATTAAAAAAACTTATTGTAAAAATTTGGGATATTTCAAAATTTATTAAATGAAAATATTATATTTTTTATTTGTGGCACGTCCCAGAGTGGAATATACTCTCAGTATTGACACTCTGAACGTGCAACTATTCAGAATTGAAAAGTTGCTTGAAATTGCTTTAGCCGTGTATGGTGACCAGATCTGAATGGACAGGCATTCCCTCACTATCCTCGTCCCCATCTCCTTCTCCTCTCCTTACCTTTAGCCTCTCAACATTCCTCAATTGGGGAAGCCATGATCTCACTGGCTCCGGATGGTTAGGAGCAGTTGGGACTCTTGTGCAGTATTCTGGCAATGTCAGAGTTGCTTTCCCACACTCAAGTATTTCGTTACAATAAATTGTAAGCCCTGATTTAGATCATCTTATATAAGTAGGAGAATCTGGTGGGGTTTTCACACTGGAGTCAACATATTAAAGTACGAATATGAATTCCATATGTTATCTCCGTTTCGTGTTTTGATATCTTCTATTTGGATACGCTTTATATGACTTGCATTAGATTTTCCTCAGTCCTTTTACTGAATCCCCTGAGATTGTTGTTTCTTCGGATGAACTTCCTCAAAATCCTAAAATATTTTTTTAAAAATAGCTAAGTAGGACAATAATAGCAAATCTCGCTCGTTATGTTCTCTCTCCTGTATTGTGTTAGAAATACCATCTTAAACCACAACTTCATTTGCGTTTTTTAAAAATAAACTACATTCAAAGTAAATATAATCGCTATGTTTAGTACTTCTCCGTTACGCTCGTATTTAGCAATGGAAATGGAGTAAAACTATGGCGTTTTTTTTTCATCAACGCTCAGCAAACGCCACAAACACCATCACAGACGAGTAGGCACAACTGACTTGTGTCGTTCAACTCTAAAGCCTACATCAATCAATTTTTTTTTTAAATTATGATATCTCCGCCACATCAAACATTATTACGACTGTGGCATCTCTACCCCTGTGGTGTTTCTCCCACGTTTACTCCATGTCAGTGTTTGATAAAGACGTTTATCAGAATAATTATAAACGTTGTTGTGCGAAAACACGTCGACGCTTTTCAATACTTGCTTTGCAGTGTCAAAATGTTGTTCCAGCCCTTTGCAAGCTCTTGTCTACTGTTTTTGGGTGAGTTGATTGTGTTACCTGTACATTATTAGTTTTTGGAAACTGACTATTATATTTTAATGATCTATCTGTAATAATCTCCACGTTTCGAAATAAATTTACGGATATCATTATTCATACGGTGCAAAGTTTCTTATAATATTCATATATGTATAGACACAAGAAGATTTCATTAATTACACAGATAATACATAACACATCACCCTTCAGATTAGTTTTCACACTTCCCCAACTTCTTCTATCATTCACTTTCACGTTATGTTATCTCATTACACTTCATTTTGTATTCATATGTATTATCTGTGTAATTGTATTATTAATTACACAGATAATACATAACACATCACCCTTCAGATTAGTTTTCACACTTCCCCAACTTCTTCTATCATTCACTTTCACGTTATGTTATCTCATTACACTTCATTTTGTATTCATATGTATTATCTGTGTAATTGTATTATTAATTACACAGATAATACATAACACATCACCCTTCAGAAGAGTTTTCACACTTCCCCAACTTCTTCTATCATTCACTTTCACGTTATGTTATCTCATTACACTTCATTTTGTATTCATATGTATTATCTGTGTAATTGTATTATTAATTACACAGATAATACATAACACATCACCCTTCAGATTAGTTTTCACACTTCCCCAACTTCTTTTATCATTCACTTTCACGTTATGTTATCTCATTACATTTCATTTTTCCAACCGTTCTTTATGCACAAAAAATTTAAACTTCTGGTGTGATTTGAGATTTTCACAGCCAAAAGGATTGTAGTGATTTATTTTGGGAGTATTAAACCGTATTGCGCTAACCCCTTTAGCCAACGTTTCATACAGCATTACATTATCCATCATCAGTGCATTTTATATATTACTACATACGTGTCTGTTTGTGTTATGTTGGGATCGGGATCCGTTTTTTTGGGAATTCCTCCGCATTCGCCTGTAGAATAAGGAAAATCTCAGAAAACCTTATTCAAGAGGAAACGGCCGTCCGTCAACTTGAAACCGAGACGGCCTTCAGTAAAATCGGTATATTCAAGAGCAAACGACCTTCCGTCAACTAATATGATGTCCTGCATTTTGAGGTGTGTGGGTACGTCTGTTTTTATGTTACTGGTTCTGATTTTTTATTCTATGGATTCTTTCGTAATCCTCTAACTAGCTAAGGCTTTTAACAATATCCTTTCATGTGTCTAACTAACTAGTACTGCGGCTCAGTTGGCCTTATTACTATTATCATCTGATGGTTGTATTTACAAGACTGATTTTAAGTAACATTAATCTGTTTTATGAGGAAAAATTCTGGATAAAAAAACAATGAGTTCTGAACTATTACTATACTACCCCATTATGATTTTCTGAATTATATTTAATTTTTTCATCTTTGGGCTGCCTCCTTTTAGCTTTGGTGGTCCTGCTACATCTACATATCTGTGTTTTCCTTGCGGAAAGAAAAGCAGTTGGGAGAAAAAACAGTTTATGAGACGAAAAGGATACATAATTATAGTAAAATAACTTTGTTTGAATACCGCTTTATTACATTATTAATATTCTTCTTCTTCATGCAGATTTGTGTGCTTATGTAGATGTAGATGTGATACCGTGTTGCCAGGTTCAATCTTTTAAGGGCTGGTATTACAGTATGATTTCAGATGGTTTTATGCGTTTAGTTTAGCTGTAGCCATATATAGCCATAAACAATTTGTGCATGTATTTATATGGAAATTGAACTGATTTATGTAACCCAGTAAATATGCAATATCATGTAAAATAAGTGCATTGTTTTCCAAACAAAGAAAAATTTATAAAAATAAAGTAATATATTAAATATAGTGCGTTCCATGCCAAAAAAACACTTTTTTAACGTTTATCTAATAAAATTACAAAGTTATAAATTTTTAAGGAGCGTAACAACCTAGAATGCGATTGCAAAAAATATTAACTAATTTATTATTTATGGATTAATGACAAATAATTCATTATTTTTTACTAGAGAGTAGTCTTGATGCATTTTTTTGCTGACGCTTCAAAATATGATGAAAATTTGACACAGTATTATCATTGAATAAATTCGCTGAACGTAGAGCCACCTCCTTATTAGGTTGATGATTCTCAATATACGATGCAACAATTTCCCATGCTTTCTGCATTTCTCTTATTTCGTCTGAAGATTTCTGCTCTGCTACTTCCTCCTCATCCACTAACAAACTCTTCTCCCTAACTTCTTGCTCTGAAACATCAGGCAACTCCATGAGCTCTTTGGTGGTCAGCTCTTGACTCTTCACAAGCTGATCAATATCGTTACTATCCACCTCTCGTCCCACGGTATTGGCCAGACACAATCTCGTTGACTGTAGACTCCACAGGTACTGTTTCAAACCCCGCTTTGGCCAAAGCTTCTTCCAAGCAGAAGTGAGGGTCCTCTTGGTAACCCCTTCCTATGCCTTGTCATCATCTTGAGGCAAGTAATGATGTGAAAGTGATCTTTCCAAAACTCTCTGAGAGTGAGACTTGTCCCTTCAGTCACTTCAAAACCATTAGTATTTCAACACTTCAGAGTATTTGAATGGAGAAATTTTTAGAATTAAAAATAATCTAGGCTGAAGTAACGGAGTGGTATTGCATCTATTATAGCATCTATCTTCTTAATTTTGTCCTTGTTCTTGAGAATAGTGCAATTGGTTGATGTAGACCGATTGAATGTGATCACTAGATTAGCCACGCTCAAGATTTGTTTTCGCTTTTCAACGATTTTACATTTTATTTCTACAGCTATTATTATTTTTCTATGGCTGTCTTCTTTTGATATTTTCTTCATGGAAATTTTTTCTAAGCTGACTAAAATTTGCACAAAAAAAATTACAAATAATGTATGAACATAAATTTGGAAAAAAGTGTGTTCACATACGACACTAATATGCTACCGGAACGAGTGCTAACCAGAGAATGACGCACTGGCGCGGAATTCCCGGCTCACAAGCGAGTGTTGTGAAAATGGAACTTGCCCTTTCTGCGTCACTCATTATTCGAAATGTCGCTTGTTAAGGGAGCATTTTTTTCATCATCTGTTTTGCTCGTTATGCGAATTACTCGTGATAGGAGGTGCTCCGAGAGGTTTCACAGTATTAAATTTCAACCATAACACCTACACATTCTACATTCTAACCTTATCTCCCTTTATACATTTCTCAAATTACTTATATTGGGTTTTGTATAATCTTTTATTATCTCAAACTTAACTCAATTGTTCACTTATAAATGATTTCCCTTTAAATGTCTTTCCCGAATGGAATTTTATTTGATTTTATTTATATTTTAATATATATATATATATATATATATTTATTTTTTTTAACTCAAAAAACATACTCTGCACATCTCACTAGGACATTCCTGTATCAAGATTTGCTGCTTTACAATTACATCATTTAAAAAAATACATATATGTAAACTAAAATAATAAAAACATTAAATTTAAACCCAAAAAAGAAAAGTAAATGACACGGTCGTTTGGAGACCGGTAGACAAAAATAAACAAAATTTTAGTACGAAAAATAAAACGAAAATGTCAACAACTAAAGTACAAGGTACTGACAATTACAACATGGATAGTATGAATAATAAATTGTAAGAAAAAATAAAATATCTAAATAAAAATAGGTAAATAATAACCCCTGGGTAAGTAAATAATAATAATAAATAGTAAGTAAGTAAATAAATTAGCTAGATAATAATTAAAGTAAATAATAATACGAGAATGATTTAGATCAGCGGTCGGGGAACTTTTTTAACCATTACCCCAAAATATTTTTGCGTAAGTCTATATTACCCCTTCCCCCCATTTTGAAAAGAAGACAATCAATGTAAATTTAAGTAAACATTATTTATTGATTTAATTTACACGGAAAATAAAAATAAAAGTTACATGAAAATAATAAGTATGTAATAGACAAACAAAATAAAATTCTCAAATTGGATCAAACAAAAATTAAGATTTTCAGGTTTCCTTTTCAGTTTTTAGAGAAATGATGTTGCTTCATGTTTGAAACAATTACTTCAAAATTGGGATTTTTTGATGTAAGAGCAATTTGAGTATAGTCTTCGGCGTTTAATTGATTTCCTTTCTTCGTTTTTATGTTCATTTTTTTATTTTTTTTTAATATTAACTCCACACAGGAGGCCCTGAAGAAGATAATTTCCCTCAGGGCCTATGTCATCTTTAGGGATGCTGTTTGGAGGGTCATTAGAGTGGAAAAGCCTTGTTCACAAAGATAGGTTGTTGCAAATGGCAGCAACTTTTTTACCGCCTCCTCATGTGCAATTTTGAAAGCCTTCGTAGCTTTTGACATCCATAAAGATGACAGATTGGCTTTGCTCTCAAATTGAATACGTGTTTCAGTATTAGATCGAAGTTCAAGTATTGTTTCTGCTAAACCCGGAGGTTCTTCTGGTAAGTTAGCAATTTTACATTTAAAAGGATCTACAACCGAATTGAAAGTATGAATATCAAGATCTGGAAAGTAGTAAGAGTACTGCTCTCTGAGTTTGGTAAGATGTTTTATAACTGTATCCTTGATGTCATCAAAAGTAATATTTTCACAGTCTTCAAAAAACAAAGCTAACTTTGAAAAATAAGCTATCTTGTTCTGTTCTGCTTTCTGTCTCCAAATCAAATCAAATCGGTGATGAAATGATGTTCCTCATCAGTAATTTGCGCACAGTCAAACGACGCGACGCGTCGGAAGCCCGTGCGCATAAATAAACTAATCCGTGCGTGAATGACCGTTGAGTGTTAAGTTTAAACATTACAAAATAAACATAAATACTAATACGTTTATGAAATAGCAAACCAGAAAAATTTCCTTATTTTCCCAAAAAAAAACCATTTTTACCCCATTTGGGGTAATTTACCCCGGTTTCCCGACCGCTGATGTAGATAGTAATAAGTACATAATAATAATAATTTTATTAAATGTATTATGATAAAACTATACTAACAGACCGAACGATTAGTCATAATAGACCCAATATAGTTTTACATGACAAAATTAAAAAAATAACTTATATCATTGGTGTCGCTATTCCAAATTCCTGTAATATTCAAAAATCTGTTGAAAAAATAAGAAATTACACAGATATAGGAAATGAGATAAAAAGAATTTGGCATTCTCAAACTATAAAAATATTACCATTTGTTATTTCGGCTACTGGCATTATACTTAGCTCTCTCATTCAAAATTTAGGCATATTAGATCTATAAAAAAATGTATATTTAAAGATGCAAAAGTCGGTCATTTTGACATTTTGAGAAATGTAGGATAACGAAAGATTTTTAAATATTTATGTTTAGGGATCAGTAGGATTTATAGGCCATGTTATTATTATTTTGTAATGTATTATTACTTAAATAATTAAAATATACTTTTTGTGTTTACAGGTTTGGTAGAATTTGTGATTCTGGCGGATGGACGTGCGTTACGGGGGTAAATATTATGTTATTTATAATTCCCACTTGATCACCTGTTTGCTACGAAATCAATCTATATAGTGACACAATGTGTGTGAATAGTTCCGCTAAATTATTTCTATGACCATCACCATGGCCAACCGTTAAAACCCAACACAAAGCTTATAAAAACATCTTACCCATATATATATATTGAATAAATTATTTTAATATGTAAATAATAATAGCAGCGTTGGACGGTAGATTGGTTTGAGAAGAAATTAGGTCAGTTAGAAGCATAGTAAGAGTTTGGATAAATGAAGAATTGTCTTGGGAGAGTTTTTCAGAAAGTTTTAGAGAGTTCATTGAGGACGGATTATAATTATTTGCACACCCATTTGTGGCATTTGAAAGAGATGAACCATTGGGACTTAAGAGCAGTGAGTTGTGTTGATGCTGATCGTATCCAGGAGATAGTTTTTTTGTATGTAAATTTAATTGAACGAGAAGAAGTTGTTGTAGAGGAGGGAATAGGGTTGGATGAGGAGTTGCTGAATAAATCCTCAGCAAATGTTTTTTTGACAGGCGGGAATAGTTTAGAAGCCTGCAGAAAAGACAAGTTCTGAGAGGCCATAGAAATTTAAATATTTATTCTGGACACATTATGTTGTAGGATTTTTAAATACAGTAAATAACTCAACTTAACACCAGAATTCAAAAAAAATAACAAACTTGAAAATAGACAAACAAGTACAGACAAATAAGTAGCTATGGTTAAAAATATTACAATCAGCGGTGATCAATTATTTTTTTTGTTTAAATAAATTAAATTATAATAAATTAAAGGCGGCGGTGCTGCCCTTTTTAATAAAAAATCCATATCATTTTCCCCAATAAATAGTATCAAACCCCCCAATGCTGACATCCAAATGGTTGCAGCTAAAATAAAGAAAACATCCTTTATTTCAGTCTATCTTCCCCCAACAGCCCACTTCAATAAACACATTTGTTTACAAATTGTAAGTACTTAGCCCTCCTTTCTTTACATTAGACGATTTTAATGCCCATTCCCCAGTCTGGAGTTCTGCTTTCTCCGACTGAGATTATCGAAGTGTGGAGGATTTCCTAGGTGAATCCAACCTTTTCCTTAAAATCGGAATCGGAATCTTTAAAAGTCGTTCCAATCTCCCGGCCCGTACTGTAATTAATATTTTTAATAACATCATTTCATCTAAATGGCCCAAATCTTCTATTTTATTTACTGATGGATTCAAATCTCCCGAATCTCCTAACTGTGGTATAGGTATTAACGTTTACCACAATAATTCTTATGACAGAATATTTCATTCAATTTCAAATCAATTTTCAATATTTTCATCAGAGTGCATTGCAATAATAGAATCTCTCGAATATATAATCAAAAATAATTTTGAACATTCCCTCGTTCTCTTTGACTCTTTTAGTTCCCTCTAAAAACTTAAATCCAGTCCTCTTCTTCATCCTGATGATAACTGTAACTCTGATTTGGATTCCTGGACATGTTGGCATCATGGGTAATGATATTGCGGATGCCTTGGCAAAATAAGAAGCTTCTAACCCTATTGTTACCCTCGTAAACTACGTTCCCCTATATGACGTTTTTTCCAACATCAAAGATAGATCCCGCAATGTTTGGGCAGAGTATTGTTACATTGCTATAATAGATATTCCACTTGCGACCTAACTGCTTATTTGCTCATACATCAAAAAATATTAAAGGGGCTATTTTTGATAGTTTAGAAATGTAATAAAATACAAGTATAATTGTGAGAAATTATTTAAAAAATTTCAACGTCCTTAATAATATTATGTAAAAAAATATTAATTATATTTCGATATATTCAATAGATTAGATAATTCAAAACACATGCAAAATTCTGTTTTTCTTCCTTCATATAATCCGGGCCTCTCAAGACCCGCATTAATAAATCCTTTCCTACCGCCCCTACCTTAACTTATCTTACAAGGCTGCCCAACCGGGTGGTGACATAACTACGCTGCTTTTACACTCACAGGGGCGCTATGGGGGTGTTCTTTTGAGGTGTCACATAAAATTGCTAGGATTTAACTAAATCATTTGACCAACTAGAACCTGTCAACGCTTTTTGGTATCTTGTTTGAGTGTTTTAGTTTTTTGTTCGTAAACAGAATCATGGAACCTACCCTTTGAAACATTTTATATTTTTTTATCAATATTGTTCAAAATGTAAATTTAAAGCGCAAAATACCGCCACAAGTACAAAATAATATCAATTTGCCGCCATTGAAAGGAATGTCAAAGTCAATATCGTACACTAGATCCCTCTTGCGGCTAGAATTGTTGATATTGTTACTATTTCACTGTAGATGGACGTATTATTAATATAATAGGTTATTAAATAATGATTGTTATCTTGCCTGTCTGCAGTTGTTTCCTGCCCGCATTTCCTGCTAACGGGAGTTACACATCAAGCAGCGCGGTGGGAGTGCCGCGACCAGGAGCCAATGTGAAACGCCTGAGCGTGCTGGAGTACTCCTGTAGTCCCGGTTTCTTCCCCACTGAAGAAGTTTCCGTCTGTCGGGGAAATAACACTTGGTCAACAAAACCTTCCTGTAAAAGTAAATGACTTCTTTTTAAAAGAAATTCATTCATGTTACCCCAATCCTGAGTCAAAACAAATGTTTTAAAATGGTAAAGCTATTAATAATAGTAAATATAGAATGAGTTAGAAATAATCACTTTATTATAGGTTTGGGGTTTTGTTAAGGAGACTAACGAAAGATGTTGTGAGGTCACAGCGATTATTGAGTCAGTGCAGTAGCGAGAGATGACACCACCATCATCTTCCCACGGGGAAACATATATTTACATCTCTTCACCGGGCGTCCCTGACTTTTATTATTTTTAATCCACTCAAACCACCCTTTAAACACTTCTGACACTAATTAAAACAAACATTGAAATTTTCAGCGTAATCGGTCCCGGAGTTTTTGAGGCCATAGCGGGCAAACAAGGAAACAATCTTTTGTATAAAAATATTTGATAAATGGCGTTCTCAGATTCCTACCCACCGCTCATACCTTTTTACTTCCCAGAACTTACTTTCCTTCCTTTCCATAAAGGCCCTCCACACATCATACTAGAACTCAACGTGACACTTCAACACACCCTTGAAAAGTGATGCAAGTTAAATAGGTTAGGACTACTTTTCAAATATGTTTTCAAATTCCACTGTGTTGAGTTTTTACGGAACCCGAATTCTATGCATTTTTTTTGGTTGATTTCATCTTCAACTATTGTTTTTTTATAAAACCATTTTATAATTTTCAGTTCCTTCGACAACTACTCCACAGCCGATATTGGATGAGTAAGACTTTTTATTTACATTGCTACTTTTCTCAAATTCAGCCAATTTAAATCTTATCTAATTCAAATCAAATTTAATAATATAATTATTAAGTTCTGCAAGTATTTTTTGGTTTTTGTTATTGTTACAACTTGTTTCGGCTTTCAAGGCCATTTTCAAACTGTGGTTTCAGCCACTTTTAGACGACTTATTAATATGATTCTATTTTACCCCCTCCCAATTTAAAATGATTTATTACCGGTTTAACCAATTTACTGATTAAATAATTGTGACAATAGATTTCATATTCTGTGGGGGTATTTTGAAGACTTCAAATGAAATCTTATCATTTTTACCACATCATTAGTAAAATATAAGTCCAGCCTTGTTGTTTGAGCACATGCTGTTAAAGTGGTTCACTTTGTTTGTGATCTGTTGAATCTACAACTTCAAGAGTTTCGACAGCTTTGCTCAACATTTGGAGACATTGGGAAGAAAACCTCGATGGTCCACATTTATCAAAATGTTCCATGCAACAGTTCTTGTTAATTTTTTGTACTTTTGTAAAAACAACTGGATTTGTTTGTGAAAACTGCAAATACTGTCCGTTGATCACCACTCACTAATTGAAGTCTTTTATTTATTTATGTGCATAAAAGGTGAATTAAAGATTTATCATTCAGAAAATATATATTTTCAACATCAGAAAAACATTGTTAATTAGTTTAAATGCTGTCCTGAAACATAATCAATTTGTGACATTGGATATTTTATTTCCAAGGTTTTAAATTGTTCAAAATTCCGTGAAACAACAGTTCTATCAAGAACAAAAGCCTATCGATCACCAAATGTAAATGTAGATTTTTTTAAACATATTTTTTGCATTCTTTCTCAGATCTAAATGCGCCTTGCCAAGCTACCCATCGAACGGGAAGTTCACGGTGTCGGGTCCTAACAAGAACTTGCGGCCAAAGACTATCGTTGAAGAGTTCACCCTCATCACTTACTCTTGCGACACGAATTATGATCCTTCCACAGAAAAGGTGTTCGCCGTTTGCCAAGCCAGCAAATGGGATAGTCCACCGCCATCTTGCAGGAGTAAGGATTTTCTTTGTGACCGTTATTTTCAGAACCTTTCGCAAAATATTGTAAATGAAAACTACCAACCAACGGAATCTGAAAAAAATCTGGATTGTTATTTAAATATATTGATTGTTATTTTTTTGGTAAAGCAAAAGTCTGACCATTCTTCATAATTATGAAACTTTCATTTTTATCCTATGAGATGGCGATGTATTATCATGTCAGGCCGCCCCAGGAAACATTTATTAGATAAGAAATACCTCTGCCATATTGATGACATAATAGGGGTGCCCTTTGCGAGGAATGCGACTGCGTATCGAGCCGGATCAAGAAAGTCTCGTTGAGCGAGAACCTATGACCTATTACGCCGGTTTCTTTCGACCCAGTTATTATAATTTATATATATACCGTTACTCCTGGACACACCGACCCCTAGATTCATACCCTGAAATTCCTCTTCTTTCTTTCATTAAAAATACTCTACACAACATCATCTATGATGACATACGGCCTAAAATTATTTTCCTTTTTCAAAGCGCGGGCTGAATGCACTATAACCAATAGTTACTTAGTCGATAGCGACATTGGTCTTCATTCAAACCTATGTGGAAGGTATTTGTATTTCCTAACTATGTTTATTACTAACTCTTGTGTAGCAAAACAATGGCAAATAGTGTGCGAAATATTTGCATGCGTCTTTTACATTATACAATCCAGTGTTCTCACTACTGCCGCTGGGTCAGAAGCGTAGTGGTTTCTATGCAGCAACAGTCTGGGTAGTTCATTGATCCCCGTACGTATTTTTTAGAAAGATGTCTTATGGTCCAATCTCTCACTGTGGACTTCAGGTGCTATAAATCGGAAAACGAGATGGACTGTCCCAAGCTTCTGCCTTATGGATCCGTGATTACTTCAACTTGCAAGTCCGGGCACCACAATCCCAGCGATGACCTTGAAGACCTGACCTGCATGCAAGGCGGGAGTTGGGATATCCCTATTCCAGATTGTATCCCAGGTGAAGTATTTTGTTCGAAATTTTCTTGCTCGTTGAAATGCCGAATAAACCTTTTTACCCCGAGGCTTAAACGGAACATTAGACAGAAATTTTACGGTCTAATTTCTAAGCCGTGCTTTGGAATGGTTCCTTTTAGACAAAAACTGGAAGGGGCTCGTAGGAAGTACATAACACTTAACGCCGCTCTATTCAAAATATTGTACAAAACATACGACATTCATAATGTAAATATTTGGTAAATTTTTTTTTTTTTTTTTTTTTTTTACAGTAATACCGCACAAGAGTCCCAACTGCTCCCGTCTGGAGCCAGTGAGACTATGGCATCCCCAATTGGGGTATGTTGTGAGGCTGAGGGTATTGGGGAGGGGAGGGAGATGGGGAAGAGGAAGGTGGGGAAGTACCTGGCTATTCAGATCTGGTCACCAAACACGGCTAAAGCCATTTCAAGCAACGTTTCAATTCTGAATGGTGGTCTTACACCAGGGCGATACTGAGAGTATCTTCCACTCTGGAACGTGCCGCAAATATACTATATATACTATATATTATTTTAAATTAATTAATTAATTAATTTTAAATTAATTAATTGTGAAATAATTTTAAATTAATTAATTTTATTTTAAATTAATTAATTGTGAAATAATTTTAAATTAATTAATTGTGAAATAACACAAATTAATCAAATAAAATTTATTTGCGCACGCCGGGTTCGAACCCGCGACCTTCGGATCTGTAGTCAAAAGCGTATACCACTAGACCACGCCGGCCGTCAATAATATATTATTCATGAAATGCTCGTGCGAAAATAGATGCTTTGTTTTTGGAAGTTAACAAAACAGTTTTTTTGCAGATTGCGGCTCAGAAAAGGCCTTCGGCGAAGTACAAATTGTACATGGGTCCACTGTTAAAAAAGACACGTTCCCTTGGCACGTGGGGATCTACCAGTGGGACGAATATAAAAATACCACCGAACAGATTTGCGGAGGTTCCATTATAAGTGTTAATCTTGTAATCAGTGGTAAATGTTATTCAATAATATATTTGACCTCTATATTACTTTCTTTCTTTTACAGTATTCTAAAACTAAGTACTCACGATCGTTCATGTCTGATGTACTTTTACAGTATTCTAAAACTAAGTACTCACGATCGTTCATGTCTGATGTACTTTTACAGTATTCTAAAACTAAGTACTCACGATCGTTCATGTCTGATGTACTTTTACAGTATTCTAAAACTAAGTACTCACGATCGTTCATGTCTGATGTACTTTTACAGTATTCTAAAACTAAGTACTCACGATCGTTCATGTCTGATGTACTTCTCAACGTGTTTACCATCTCATTCGATGTTTTTTGTTGATGCAAAAAAGATTAAAGGACGTTCGATAAAAATTTACAATTCGATCGAGCGTCTTGGTGGTATATGTATAGCATCTTGTATAGAGCTGCTCGAGCATGCGGACGCAATGATGAGCAGTTTCAAGATCGAGCGAGCCAAACCGTCGAACATGAATATACGTATGTAGATAGCTTAATCTTTACCTCATTCAACGCAGTCAGTGTCCTCTTGACTTTTAGTTAGGATAACGATTTTTAATGAATATATATTTTTTTAATATTCTCAGTTTTCCGAAAAAATAACATATGTTTATCTTTTTAGCCGCGCATTGCTTCTTTGACCAGGTTAACCTAGTAAAGATAGATGCAAAGTATTATAAGGTGGCCGCCGGGAAGTTCCTCAGGTCCTGGGATAACGAGTTGGCTGAAAACGTAAAACTCGTCCAGAAATCAGATGTTGGTAAAATTTCCTTTTAATGTATAATTACTTTTATCTTATCAGTTAGTATGGGATATGGGAATGGATTAAAATATAGATTCCGCATTGAAATATTTAAGTACATTGAGAATAGAGAGTAATTCTGTAAACTTTATGGTTGAGATATTCTGTCTTATAACTGAGGCTAGTAAATATACCGTGAGCAATTGTATCAGTAAAAGTACTGCTTTATGAAAACTAACAGAAAAAATATTAAATTGACTCATTTTAAAATAGGTAAGTAAATAGTACTTCTCGAGGGGAAACGAGAGTTCCTTTGAGACTGTTATATTAATGCAATGATGGATGATTATAGTAATAATAATTTATTTATTTATATTTTTCATGTTCTCCATAAAACAGTTATACACCAATATATCATGGAGAAGATTACAAATTAAAAAGTTTACAGAGGCAGTTTTACTATTTTGTGACATGTGTAATCCGGGTATTAGAAACATTTAGTTTGTTTACAGTGATTGTGGAGTCGTGTGGTCTAACTGAGAGCTGGGTTTTGAGAGAGAGAGATGAAGCCAATAAGCTTGCTTATATGCTATACAGCGCAATACAGTTTATCTATCTCGCTCTATACTGACGCCTCAAATTAAATACTTTCCATTACCACATCCTTCCTTACTTACTTACTTACTTAAATTAAAGGTGATAACCTGAGTTACATTACATTATTGTACTGAATTACTTTACACAATTCAAACAATAATATATTTTAACTTAAATAATTAAAAAATGGTTGCGTTAATACTCCGGCGTTCCTCCTTCTGCCTCTCCTCTCTCATCTGCAGAGTTTCTCACCTCGGGTGTAAACTTCCTTTGCCATGGTTTGGTCCTGATACATGGAGAAACAAGATTTGAATACTCCAATTACGCAGCACCTCTGTGAAATTGAAATCGTCGGCAGTCGGTTATTTTGTCTATATAATCTCCTTATTTTTCTCACGCCAAGAAACGTTTTATTCTTTCACTTGAAGAAATGTCATTTCCCAACCATGTTTGAATTATTTATTTTAATCTAATAAATGTAGTGCCTACCCCTTCCACAAATTATTTTTCCTAAAACCTATAGCCTATTTATCTGAGATCTAAAAACCCTAGTCATTACCTTCTGACCAAACTTTAAACTTACTTTCTTTCTACCTTTACATTGTCTCTTTTCGTTGAATTGACTTTTGTTTTACATTATTTAATATTTTCCTCTTTGTGAAGAAACTATTCTTTGAAATAAATAAATAAAAATAAAAATATCCCTTTCTTTCACAACTTTTCTACAAATAAATGAGTCAAAAACTGATTTAATCTTCCTTCCGATTAAAAACAAAGATATTTTAAAATCTGTTAATCTGTAATCTGTCATTAATATCCCTGAAATACATAATTTATTTGGTAATCTATTGGAAATTTATTCTGAACACAAATTTTAATTATTTTTCTTGGTATTTCTATTTTTGAGACCGATAATTCGTGGTGGAATTCCATTATAATATATTATAATAAAACAAATAAAAAACTTTATTCCACTTAATTTTATTTTGACCGTAACCGGTTTCAGCTCGTCAAAGCCATCTTCAGACTGGTACACAAAATTCTTAGTCTACGGTTTATATACACAACATATGGGGGAGGGGGGAGAGGGGTAGTTTATAGGGTTTTAATCAATTTTATTTGTTACTAAGTCGTTTAAGATTGTGGAATTTCTAAACATTTGGTAATTCCAGTAAGCTAATTACCTTGGGTTTGTAGTTCATTTCAATATTTATTAGGGAAAAAACCTCACAGGTAATATGCATTAGACATAATTTTATTGTCAAATCATTATTTATGATGGGATTATATTTGCTTTTTGAAAAGATACATGTTTACATTTGAGAAATTATTATAGGAATTAAGAAAGTAGGGACTTAGCAACTGATACTAATAGCTTATTAATTACAAAGTTACTTATTGAAGGGGTACATGTTTACATTGAAGTAGGGATGGTCTAACCTAACTACATATTTTAATGTCGAAATTATTATGAAAATTACAATGGATACAAGAGCGGAGACTTGGCAAATGATTCTAATTGTTTATTCATTACAAAGTTAGGGTCTATTTTATTAAAATAGACCCTAACTTTGTAATGAATAAACAATTAGAATCATTTGCCAAGTCTCCGCTCTTGTATCCATTGTAATTTTCATAATAATTTCGACATTAAAATATGTAGTTAGGTTAGACCATCCCTACTTCAATGTAAACATGTACCCCTTCAATAAGTAACTTTGTAATTAATAAGCTATTAGTATCAGTTGCTAAGTCCCTACTTTCTTAATTCCTATAATAATTTCTCAAATGTAAACATGTATCTTTTCAAAAAGCAAATATAATCCCATCATAAATAATGATTTGACAATAAAATTATGTCTAATGCATATTACCTGTGAGGTTTTTTCCCTAATAAATATTGAAATGAACTACAAACCCAAGGTAATTAGCTTACTGGAATTACCAAATGTTTAGAAATTCCACAATCTTAAACGACTTAGTAACAAATAAAATTGATTAAAACCCTATAAACTACCCCTCTCCCCCCTCCCCCATATGTTGTGTATATAAACCGTAGACTAAGAATTTTGTGTACCAGTCTGAAGATGGCTTTGACGAGCTGAAACCGGTTACGGTCAAAATAAAATTAAGTGGAATAAAGTTTTTTATTTGTTTTATTATAATATATTTTTCTTGGCATTAAGAAAACGTAGTTAAAACATGTAAAAAAACTTCTATGATCTCCATTCAATCCATTTTGATTGTGAATCTACAATCAACACTTTTCTATTATTGTGTAAACTACCATTATCAACATGAACTCTGAACCATACTACAGATTCATATGGCTTCTGGTTTCTCTCTAACTGATTTAAATCAGAAAATAAGACTCGGTAAATGTAATTTTTTTTTGTTACGAACACAAGGTTCAATTTCTTCTTTGCTAATTTTATTACCCAAAAACTTAATAAGTTTCATATTGAGTTCACATTTCTCACAATTAAGAGGAAGCTACAAGCCAAAATGTGTATATTCTTGGTATGCCTTATATCGTCATGCGTATGCATTAAAATCGCTTGCCAAACGGAGTCGAGAATAGCTCAATTTCAAGCGTAGAAGTGGTTTTTATTTATTTTGTAAACAATTTGATAAGAAAGCAAAAAAGTTAATCAATGGAAACTGTAACAGATAATCTATATAAGCCATAATATTTAATTTAATCAATGGAAACTGTAACAGATAATCTATATAAGCCATAATATTTAATTTAATCAATGGAAACTGTAACAGATAATCTATATAAGCCATAATATTTAATTTAATCAATGGAAACTGTAACAGATAATCTATATAAGCCATAATATTTAAAAAGTTAATCAATGGAAACTGTAACAGATAATCTATATAAGCCATAATATTTAATTTAATCAATGGAAACTGTAACAGATAATCTATATAAGCTAATCAATGGAAACTGTAACAGATAATCTATATAAGCCATAATATTTAATTTTTTAAAGTTGTTTCTTTTATGCGTTCATACATTTCTATTGAATAAAAACATTTTTTAGTAGTTAATATTTGTATTTTATAGTAAGGAAATAAAAAAGTTTATTTGAATTGTTAAGGGAACTATAGGAAAAACTTCAATTTATCTAAAGAATATTTTTTGGTATTCATAATGTAAACCAATTCGTAATAAAGCTTAATCAAAAATAGGGATTTAAACAACACATACGTTTTTCTCTAAGTCGTTTTATCTTCCATAATAACAATAATATCATCGAGATAGAACTCCATACTTTTCAATCTTCCCAGGCGACTTGCCATTGCTAACAAAAATTGCTGGCGACGAAGCTAACCCAAAAGTTATACCGAACTAAACCAATTGTGTATTAATCGTAGTGAAATGCCTCCTCTCTTTAAATATTAACTGATTCTACGCTTGTTTTAGATGTAGATCAACCTTCGTGAAAACTTTTCCGCCACTTAATTTAGCTCTTCAATGTTTGGTAACGGATATTTATCTATCAATAAGGGAGGGTTGATTGTTAACTTGTAATAGCCACAAATTCTAATATTTCCATCCCTTTAAAGAACCGGATCAATAGCACTAGCAAATTCACTGCACGAATCCGGTTAAATTATTCCTTCCGAAACTAACCTATTTAGTTTCATTCCATTTGTTTAAATTTTTCATTATTTTATATTTATTACAAAATTGTTGTTTTATTTACTAATTGTTTATGATAGGAATAGAAGCTTTTTACCACATTTTTGTTGCTAAAATTTCACAAACTTCAATCATTGGAAACACTCAGTGAGAAGAAATAGTTGCAAGAGCGAGAAAGAATAGTCCAACACGTGTCACTATAAATAATATTTATTTATTAATTTATTAACACCCTGATGTGCTTTTATATGATACAAATTTGACCACATAATAAAAGTTACTTAAAATACGCTATGTGAGGAGCTCTATTAACACGTAAAAAATAGTATAGTAAACAAACAGGAGTTTAGAAATTTTAAAAACTAAAAACAAACTCCGCTCTAACGCCCGTATTGCAACTTATCCTCATAAATTGACATACATTGCACTTATTACTTTCTAACACCACAACCATTTATAATTTGTAGGTGATCGCAATTCACCTTCCTCCGATGTATGGCGGGGATGAGCAAAACCATCAACATGACCTGGCTCTGGTGCAGCTGGCGACCCCCTTTAAGTTGGCACACTCTGTCCGGGCCGTTTGCTACGACATCGTCAATGAGGGGTTAAACTCCCTTCAAACATCACCTGGAAAAATCGGCAAGGTAACAACATGTTTTATAATTAATATTTGCTTGGTGTATCGCAGGCATAAAATGACACATGATCTTACACATCTCTACGTTAGAATCGGTAGTCTTGATAATTTAATCATTCAATATGTTTTAAGCTTTCTTCCAAAATTGAGGTCCCGCAGTGAAAACGTCATAATTTTTATTATTCTTCTTCAGGAATGGACGAGGGGAATTTTTGGACGATTATTTAATTAAATAAATCTTTTGCACAAAAATGATAACGGCAAAAGAAGTCTTTGAACTCCCGAACTTTGTTTAGACTAGAGAGTATTTTATAAATAATCATATCAAGTGCACTGATAGTTTGGACAAAATGCTGAAAGTTCTCAATTTTCTTAGTAATGTGAATGCATTCATAAAGACCGTTTTTTTCATGGTAGTTTTTCTTAGGTAAGTAAATTTCAATAAGAATGCCTCTTTCTTGTTAAGAGGATATTCACTAAAATAACATTTATTTATTTTATTTTTAAAATAACTTAATGAGTAAAACCTCAAATTGTAATATTTAATAATTGAAGACAATATTAGCAATTCTTAAAGGAATATTTAAAACAGACAAATCAACAAAAAGAAACGGTCATATCTAGGACTCGAACCCAGGACCTTTGCCTTGCCGGGGCACCGCTCTACCAACTGAGCTAATGGGACCCTATCTCAAATATAATAATAAATATAAAGGCGAGAGTCCTGGGTTCGAGTACTAGATGTGACTGCAAATATTCGTTAAGAATTGCTAATATTGTCTTCAATAATTAAATATATCATTTATTTGTTGTTGCAGCGAAACTGAAAGTTGACTAAAAAAATCAGAATCCTAAGCTTATTTTGTGTAGGTTTTCAATGTAGTTTTCAACTGTTATAAAAGCCCCAGTAATATACATAATATCAATGATTGAGTTTTTGTAACAAACAAATCATATTTCTGGCAGGTAGCTGGCTGGGGAAGGACAGAGAACGGAGAACCATCAGAGGAACTGAAGACCTTGGATCTGCCAGTCATTGCTTACGGGGAGTGCCGCATAGAGTTGTCCAAGTACAAGTTCAGCAAGTATCTCACGACGGATAAACTGTGCGCTGGATATCTCAATGGTAAATACTATATAGGGTGTAATGGGTGTCGTTGGGACTTTTTTATTGTTTATTTTTGTTTAGTGGAGCTGCATTTTGAATCCGATTAATCCAAGAGCTCGTAATGCTTTTAGTAAAATTTTTGGCGTTGATGTGGAGAGCTACCAAGAGAGATGAAAAGTTTTAATGTTGCTACAAATGGTTTTCTTAAGTAATGTTTTTTATAGCTGACGTGCACCCGGCGTTGCTCGGGGATATTAATGATTTGGAATAATGTTTTGAGGTTACAAATTCTAATGTACCTGAAAACTAGGTGTTTTTTTAGATGGAAATATTATTGATATAATAATAACACTTGAAGTCTTTTTTTAAGTATTTGTTTTACTAGATCGTGACACGTCTTCTTCTAGCATCTTTAACTTCTTCTAACGTTCACATACACGACGTATATTCTCCTGACATATCTTTCTTCGTTCAACACGTACGCCTTATTTTACCACAAATAATTATTTGATTCATGTCTTCCTTAGTTCACCCCGTTTTTCCTACCATTCATTTCTTGTAGTGTCATAAAATCCACATTGTTACTATTTTAAACGACTTTAAATCGACTCCTTATCTCATTCCAGTGCAGAGATAATGCGTCTTTGTCGGACGTCTCTGACTTCTTCTACCAATCAAACTACTCTCTTATTTGTGTGTATGTTTTTTGTGTTTACAGGAGACAAACAAAGAAGCATATATATTATTGTAAATATGTATATAGATTAAATCATTTCTTGCGTTTTTCAGGCAGGGCCATGTGCCAGGGCGACAGCGGTGGAGGATTGGTATTTCCTGTACAGGACATAGAGGGCTCCACCCGCTGGTATCTGCGTGGGGTGGTGAGCAACGGGCCTCTCAATGAGGAAAGAACTTCCTGCCGATCCAACACTTACACGGCTTTCACCAACATCTTCAAGATGAGAGACTGGCTGAAGAAGACTATTAGAAGAGTGACACGACCCACTATTACTGGTAAATGGTTTCCCCAAACAATGCCCTGTATTTAAGTTAATTTAAATGTATTTAATTCACGTGAACCTTGAAAGCTCGGACTTAATTATCAAATACTAATCGATATTTCGTATCAATTTTCTGCAAATTTGTTCTATTAACGATGGTGGGTGAAGTTATTCTTGATTGAAAACCTTTTTGTTGATAAATCCTGATATTTCACGTTTGGTTTAATTTTTCTGGATTTTGTAGTTGTTTCAAACTGATCAAATAATACTAATACTTCATTTTAGACTGTTTATAACGACCCCATGTTTCGTCAAATCGCTTAATTTAATTTATCGTTTGCTTATTAAAATCACTCACCAGCCTCCATTTATTATTCCATATTTGCTGTCCCCCAACAACTCTTGCGTATATTCCATTTTATGTAAGTTTATAAATTTGAATGACTTTAATATATGATATGTCCTGTCCTCTTATAGATAATCCTCAACAGTTTAACCATACATCTGAACTCTTACTGCACAAAGCACTCTTTTTAGGATAAATTTTCCTAATACAAAAATTCTTTTTAACTTTTTATTTAAAGTTATACCTATCAATTTAATATATCATTGAAGAAGAAAATAATACTATCTAGACGAAACATGAAATAGAACAAGTCACAGAAAAACAAAAAGATAACTGTCACAAATAGGAATCGAACTAATTGTTGGTTAACCAATAAAGGCTTCCCGGAGAGGTGGTACCTAAAACCGCCTCCCAAATTGAAGATGCCATATAACAAAATGCTATTTTAAAAAACTAGTTAGATTAACCTTTTAGATTTTTGAATTTGACTTTGTTGTTTATTAATTGAATATTTTTTTTTAAATTTCAATCATGAAAAAAAAAACAAAAGTATTTTTAATTCTCAGAGAAATGAGTAGGTATAATTAATTGCGCAATATTAGCTTTGATTTCAATGATTTATATTTACTTACACATACATAAAACATTGTGATATTATAAAAACCATCACTTTCATAGAATTCTTATTAAATTGCGGTAATTGAAAGGATCGGAGCGATTAGGTAGACGATCGCCCTTTTCCAAAGATCTATCACCTTTCCACTTTCGTGTGAGAGTTGAAATAATTTTGAAACCACAGGGGTTAATTCTGCAGAACACCTCTTAAGGACCAGATCAGGTTTTCCGTCTGGCCCGCTGGCTTTATCGATTTTCAACACATTCAAGGCCCGGAGAACCAACTTGTTCCGGATCTTTGGTTCCTTCGTTTGGAAACGCAGTGTCCCATGGAAGAGGGAGACTATCCGTTATCTTTAAGAGTCGAGTTTTCCACTTGACCTAAGAATATAAATCAAATAATAAGATGATCATCAGGGAAGGTTGAGAAATACCCGGTAAAAAAATATATTTTTTTGTTTTTGTCACGAATGTCTTAAAGTCTAATTTACTAATAAGGGTGACATAAGCGTTTAGTATGTAAGTTTCTTTGCGTGCATTATAAAATCACTGGTTTTTCCTTCCGTCCGCTGAAGGTATATGTACATTTAGTGGTGCTGACCAGGGTAGCTGCACATCTATCCATCATGCCGTTTCCCCAAAGAAGTGGGCAGATAGGAAATCGTCAGGCGTCCCCGAATTCTTCTACCATTCACTTTATGCCATATATTCTTTTCAAACTCTTTTATTCGTTCATACGCTCTACAAACCCAAACTATTTACTCATGTTTTTGATTTCGCCTTGCGTCCTTGCGAATCTTCATATTTCTTAAACGATCATATTTCATTTTACCAAATATAATACCATTGAAAATACCAATTCACGACAGTCAACCCTTGGGTCAGCAGCCTCATCAGTTATCGGAAGGTTGAAGGAACTAAAGCGCACACTAGGTACTGAGTTTGAGCGTGCTTTAGGAGTGTCAGGAACTATAGTCCTGAATGGACTGCCACATGATTTATGAATCATCACAGACTCGACAGAACTCAGAGATTAACTTAAAACTCACCATACTTGCGACAATGCACGGAGTGTAGACTAGTGTAGAGTATGGAGTACTAACTAGGAAGGAGCCGAGGAAATATACATGTAACTTTTAATATAGAAGCTTCTCATTCTTCAAATTGGCAATTTCGGGGTTATTTCAAAATGTGATTTATAATTTCTATGTTTTATCTCTTTAGTAGTGCTGACATTAATTTTTAATATATATTTTTTTACTAAATGAATGTATGTTTTTATAATTTCAGGGCCAGTAATCTCTGGAGTAAGCTCGCCAGAAGTCTCTGAGCCAAGGTTAGTTCTCTCAGCTTATTTTAAAATATTTACGAAGTTTCACTTTTCTTATCTTGTTGTGACAATTTTTTACGACAACTTCTGGCCAGTCAAGACTGTGCTAGATTTTCGTGTAAATTGCGTATTCTTTTCGATGTATTGCCCTGTCCTGGCGGAGAGTTCGCTCGTCTAGCTTATATTACGATGTTGCAATGAATGCTGCGACGCAACCTATTGTAGGTGGGAACGCCGAACGCTCGCATTGTGTCCCCGCTACAATGCGTTTTGTATTGGCGAGCATTCTAGAATATTTTCGTAGCGTCGCTACATATATATCTCTTATAAAACACTACTAAAATACATATTGACTAAAAAGATAAATTAAAATATCACTAATAGACCAGTAGACGAGCGTACATACAAACATAGTGTTAATAACACAGGTGAACTCCTAGCGTGGAGGATAATATACTATACCTTTGTAATACAAATATATTTAAGAATAAATAAATAATAATATGACATTAATTAGGTTCTGAATGAAACAACGTGCTTGGCTAGGCTGACAAAACGGACGACGTTTAATTTCTAAAAATACTACAATTGCGATGTCTAACGTGTTTACAAACTTATAATGTTTCACTAAAGCCAAGCTTTTGGTAAGTATGTCTGCTGGCATATCCTCAGACGGCAAATAATAACCTCAAAGTAGTATGTCGCACTAAAGTCTCAGCACAATCATCAATATCACTTTTTCTGATTAAATCCTATCTAATCTGGCACCATTATTTTCATATAGTTTCCTTGATGTTAACAGTTTCGTATCCAAATATAATTTATTTGTGGATGTTCTAAGTTTTTAAGTGTAATAGCTTTTAGATTACTTTGTTTTGTGTTACCTTTTATTTATTTATGTATGTTTCAAATGCGTTTCCCCAGATTTCAATCAAGGAATTTGAATGAGAATGAACGAGGCTTGTAACAGTTATGATTACCGGACAAATACGCTAATCAAGCGGATGATTTTACCTTTGATATCTTGAATATGCTGTTAAAATTTTAAGTGCTTATCAATGTACAGTGAATTTTGCAGGTTGTTATTTTCAATTTGTAAGGGTACATGAGGAGGAAAGATTTAACGGGTTGAGCTTAAAATCATGTACCCTGTATTTTTTACATTCATAGTTAGGATATTTGATTGGAGCCAACTGTTATTTTTTTCTAGGTCTCTTTGTGCGTTTTCTAGAAGGACCGGTTTTGACCGGTGCATATTGTTTTTATGGAAGAACGATTTTTTGATAGAAATTTGTTTAATCTTTCGCAAATTATTGATTTTAGATAAGATTTGTATGATAAAAATGGGTCTGTAGTCTGAGGTATTCGTTTTAGACCCACTTTTGTGAATTGGTGTTACCTTAGTAATTTTACAACTCTCTAGAAAAGTTTCCTCTTTAAGACACTGCTTAAGAATTTCATAAAATAGGAACCAATGCTGTGGAGGGACTTGGAACTATTCAATGTTATCATGCATTAATGTTATTTCATTGGCTGGATTATGTGTGATTTTGTTATGTATATTATTAGCTAAGGAGGAGTCAATGTTACAAAAGAAATTGTTTGAGTGGTCGCATATCTTTACGTTGTTTGTGATGATTTCGTTATTAATGATTAATTTATTACAAAAAGTATTCGATTGGTTCTGTACGATGTTTTAATAATAATAATAATAATATTTGGCTAATTTATATAGCGCCGTTTTCGTGAGAAATCACCTCAAGGGCGCTGTACAAATATATTTCTTAAATAGTTAACACTAGAACTACTGACTTAAAACTAGAGACTTACGACTAAGGCCTATAACTACTATCTTGATAAAATATATATTTACATATGTAGAAACTTATAACTAAAATTTACATTAACAATCTAATTTTAAAAGCTCCAGAAGAAGGAGGAAGTTCTATTAACTTACAAGTTTTTTTGCTCTTATTTTTGCAATTTTAAAAAGATCACCAAAGTGTGTTTGTTTTAAGTTTCGTTTTTTTGTAGTAATATTATTTCTTATTTCTAGGAATTCTTTTTTTTAATTCCCAACCAGCTTTGAGATGGGAAACATCAACACTCATTTCGGTTTCAAGTTCCGCTAGATTCGGTTTGTTATAAAAAATACTGTGTCGTCTTCATAAAGCTGTAGATTTCCTTTAATACCTTACTTTGTATTGTCATTAACATAGATTATAAATTATATACTGGCCCACAGTACTCGGCACCGGTAAAGCACCCAGTGAGGCCCACATTTTCAATATTTGATTTTAAGTATTTAAATGCATTGAATCAATAAAATAAAGGCAAAAAAGTGGTGATTAAAAAATAAATCATCTGACAGATTGAAGTGAAATTTGTTATGTAATCAGATAAAATATATACTTTTTAAAAGTATAAACACAGAAACGCCACACAACTCGTCACATGCATATTCACTTCTACACATGAGCATTTTAAATAAGGTTGATTCCCCTCCCCCGATAAATTTAAAGTTTTCATTCTTTATCTACTATTTCAAAATCTTGCTTTGTTCGTTATTTAGATTTTTTTGTTCACATTTAGATATTCTTTGTCTGTAATAAGCCCAGCTAGGCGTAAAAATTAAAACAAATAAATAAATGAAGCCATTAAAACAACAACATTTATTATATCCCCAACAACAGAAATTCGACGATGACGCCGAATATAAAACGTAGACGTTTTTGAAAATATCATCACTTTGTATGAATTGTTAATTTTTTATGTTATGTTAGTTATTATTTTTGTCCTGTGCTATAAAAGCACTGTTATCGCTAGTTTTTGTTCGCTTGTCATTGCTTTTTATGCTGTACATTTTTTTTTATTATACTATATATGTACTATTATGTTAGAAGCACTGGAAGATTCATTTTAAGCATATGACTACCGAATACTAAACTATTATTTTTAATTTCACTGTAGTATAGCGCAGTTGAACTGAAATAACACAAAACTGCGCTATAAAGAAGTGATGTTATTATTATTATTCATTACTTTTCAGGTTGAAGTGCGTTTTGCCAAGCTATCCGCGCAATGGCAAATTCAATGTGACAGGCCCTAACAGGAACTTGTTGCCTGGGTTCCCCGTGGACGAGTTCACCTTAATCACCTACTATTGCGACAAGAACTATGACCATTATGGAGAAAATATGCAAGTTCTTTGCGAGAGGGGCAGTTGGAATAGTCCGCCACCCGTTTGCAGAAGTAAGGTTTTTCATGTCCGGTTTTTTTCACATATGTAAATAAAAATTACTTCAACCAGTATTCTAAAACGCTAGTAAGAATTTTCCAAACAACAGACCTTAAATTGGTCAAATAAGCAGTAACAATATTTCTTAGTTCTTCAGTTGTGTATCGCTCCACTCCGTGTTGTCAACTAATTCTCTATCTGTCTACAACATAAATGTCAAAGCACAATAATACTACAATACAATACACAATAATAAAAATTATGTCACATTCACATAATGACATTACTTTTGCCCCACGTTGTATCAAAAGCATCTACACATCTGTTTGGCAAACAGTATGTAGGAGCACGAGGCGTCTTTTGCGTTGCACCCTTTAATTTATTGAAACATATAAACAAGGTTACAATTTTTTTACAAAATAAACACTAATATTTCAATCACTCTCCTAATAAAGCAGCTGCTTGTGTTTAGGAGAGGACAACAAAAATATTTTAACATTTGTTTAAATTAAACAAAAAATATTAGTAATAAAACAAAAAATAACAATAAAAGTAATAAAAATATAGGTTAGTTAATAAATGATTCAAAGAATTTAAAAGGCAAAAACATATTTCTAAACAATAAGTAAAGTTATGAGGTGGTACAAGAGTATTTTAATTTAAATTTTTTTTAATATTTTTCGTAGTTTTCTTCCGATCGTATATCAAGGGGTAATTTATTAAATAATTTTACACCCTTGAATATATAGTGATGTTGTGCTGTTGTGGTTCGTGCTAGTGGCACGGTTAGTCCTCCAACAGATATTATTCTTTTGCTAATATTCAATTGTGGTAAATTATTTTTACTAAAGAAATCTTTATGTATTTGTAGAAGTGCAATTTTGTCATAAATTTTTGTAAGTGGGGGAACCGGGAAATCTTGAAAAACATTTATAGTTGGGTAGTAATATGGCTTTTTTAAGATGATTTTGATTAGTATTTTTTGAATAGTTTCTAGTGGGAGTAGGGATGATTTATATGCACCCCCCCAAGCCACGATTCCATATTGTAGGACAGAGTGCGCCAGTGCATAATAAATATCTTTTAGTATTTTTAATGATACAATATTTCTTAGTCTAAAAAATATATAGATTAGTTTTCTCATTCTGTCTACTGTGGAATTTATTTGACTTTTCCATTTAATGTTATTATCAATAATTATTCCAAGATATTTTATTTCTTTTTTACTACTAATGTTTATACAGTTTGAATTACAGGGTGCGAATTTAAGGAGGCAATTTCTTTCGTGAATTTTTATGTTTAGATTTACATTTGAGTTATTCCCTGTTAGGCTATAAGGTATAAAATGGGTTTTTTCGACATTCAGTGTCAATAAGTTTTCGTCAAACCATAGTTTAACGATATTTATTGCATTATTAGCTGATACTACGACCTCATTCCAAGAATTTCCTTCAATAGTTATCACTGTATCATCTGCGTAAGATATGATGTTTCCAATGATTGGGAGTTGAAAAAGTTCTTTGCTGCGGATAGATCAAAAGCGTGTTGGTTTCTTTGCTTCAGCAGTCAGGGCCATTGATTCTGAATTCAGTAGCATATGCTGTGGATATTAAAGTTCGTTGATCCCCATACATTAAAAAAAAACTTTTTTTTCAGAAAGATGCCGTATGGTCCAATCCCTCACTGTAAACTTCAGGTGCTATATATCGGGAATCGAAAATGACTGTCCCCAGTTTCTGCCTTATGAGTCAGAGATTACTTCCACCTGCAAGTCCGGGCACTTCAATCCCAGCGAGGATTTGAAACAACTGACGTGCAGCCATGGAGGCTATTGGGATAACCCTGTTCCAGATTGTAAAACAGGTAGAGTAAATTTGTTTTCATTTATCTTTCTAGTTGAAATTCTTAAAAATCTTTTTACTCCGATGCGTAAATGGATCATTAAAAATAGATTGTTTAGGATAAGTTATGTAAACTGTGCTACGGAATTATTCCTTTTAAGAAAAGACTATTTGTAGGAGGAACCCAAAGCTAACATGATGCCGCGATGCAAGACTCTTCAAAATATTTTACATATTATAAAAATTTCATTAGACAAACATTTTACGAATTTGAAAAAGTAAATATATATTTAATACCGGTTGTTTCATTTTTAAAAACATTTATTTGAATTAAACACATTTAATGAATGAATGCAAATCTTGGAATTGAAAATAAACCCACTTCCCGACATTCGATCAAGCTGAAACTCGGCAAAAAGACTTGTTGTCGATAACAATGCATTCAATCAACACACTTTTGGTGATACTCATGTACAAACACGGAATCACATCACAAGATAAGATCCCATTTGATAATTTGAGTTAATGATGAAGATTGTTCATGTTTCAGAGCAATGAACTAAAGGTCCGTAGTATTCTCAATAACATAAATAATGCTCTTTAGCGGGTACATTTTATTTATCTATTTCTCAATTTTTTATGTTTTGGTTTTGTTTTCCAGTCGGTTTGTAATCGTAACATTTCAGAGGAGTGACATTTATTCGTACACGGAATTTGCGAAAAGATGCGACATTTTAATTTTTTTATTCCTTTGTTAGGTTTTTGTCTTATTTTATTTAGGATTTTCACGGATACTCTAGACCCAAGAAGAGGCAAAAAGAACAAGAATATAGATATGAATAGACCTGAAGTGTTCTAAGAAATAAAAAGATACAATAAGGTCGAAAAACAGCCTAGAAGAACCAAGAAGAAACAAGAATAGCCAAGTAGGGGCAAGAAGATACAAGAACAGGCAATAAGTGCCAAGAAGAGCCAAGAAGAGACCATAAGAGACAAGAAGAGACAAAACTAGCCAAGAAAAAGCTAAAAGTTGCAAGAAGAGGTAAGAAGCTGCAAAAAGAGCTAAAAAGAGACAAGACGACCCTAAAAGCGTCGAAAAGATTCAATAAGAGGCAAATGTGTCAACAGGATACTAGAAGAGACCAGAAGAAGAATAAATTAAGAAAAAGCAAGAATAGACAATACTAGCCGACAAGGAGCGAGAATATGCATGAAGAGAGTAGAAGAGGCAAGAAGGGGCGGTGAGAGCTAAGAATTTGCAACAAGAGACAAGACGAGCCAAAAAGGTGCGAGAAGATGCCATAACGGGCGAGAATATGAAAAAAATATGCAAGAAGACCCAAGACGAACCAAGAAGAGGCGAGAATAGCAAAGAAAAATTATAAGAAACAAGAACTGATAAGAAAAGACTGATTAGGAAGAGCTACAAAGAGGCAAGTAAATGTAAGAAGAAGGAATAAATAGAGAAGAAAAAACAATGTTCAATCAATTCCTTCATTCACGCCCATCCTACATTTCAATATTAACAACAACAATCATAAACGTCAGACGACTATTTGAATGCTCCAACATTAATTTAATCAAAAGTGTAGTAAAAAAGTTAAGTGGATCACTTCAGTTTGTGCAATACAGTGTAGTTTTTCGCGCACTATCATCGCGTGATCTTAGATCCTCAACTGTAACACCCGGAAGTATCATAATAGTGTTTTGAAATTAAAACAAAAAACTGCCTACTAGATTTCACAGTTTAACTCATTAAAAATTAAAGTTATAAAGACTGCATTTCGATAAGAAGCAAAAACAAAACAAAGTGAACAATAGAGAATAATTCACAGTTTTTCGGTGAAGATAAAAGGTGAAATAACAAAATAAAAAGTGCTAAAACCGTAACAAGTGCGACAATAAATAAAGACAATAAATACATTTGTGTATACGCAAGAGTATAAACAAGATATAAACAAGTTCTAAATGAACTTTACACAAGTAAAATTAAACGTATCCCACAGCTCTCACCCAAGGCCTCATAGCTCAGTGGTCTAAAGCGTCGGCACCGCTATTCTGTCGTTCCTAGTTCAATCCTCAGACCGGCGAAAAAAAAAAATGAAAATATCTGTATATATATATATATTTTTTTTTAATAAATACTCAACCCAGAATATAAAACTATCACTTGGATTTTAATAACAGCTTCACAATCAGCTACCATCACGGATTCAAACCAAAACATAACCTGTGTAATTGGTTTTGCCTGCCTATAGGCGCTAGAGAGTGTGCCATTTTTTTTGCCTACCAACAGGAGCAACCCTCAAAATACATAACCTGTGAAATTGGTTTTGCCTGCCTATAGGCGCTAGAGAGTGTGCCATTGTTTTTGCCCACCAACAGGAGCAACCCTCAAAATAATAAAAAAAAATAATAATAAAAAAAATAAAAAAAAAAACGACAACACAACATGTCTAAATCTCGCAGTAAATTCTCCAGCGCGAAGAAAACCACATCTTCACCACAAACTGGCACCATGGACACACTGTCGGCGACACATCAATCTATGATTAATATAGACAGTGAGTCAATATTTGAATTCATCAATATGAAATTCGAGGAAATGAAGACAGTAATGCTCCATAAAATTGAAACAGAGCTGCAAGATATAAAAAACTTCACGAACTTCATGAATGACAATATGATGACATTATACAAAAACTTTAACAAATCATGGACATTCCAAACACCGTCAAAAAAATCAAGTAGGAACTGGCGGATAAAGAAAACAGATTGTCTACGGTAGAAATCCACCTGGCGGATATAGAACAAGCAGCCCTGCAGAACACCATAGAGATAAACGGCCTAAAATTACAGGACAACATATCCCCAGTCCACGCTGTTACACGGATCGCTGAACTCGCAGGCGTTACGATGTCCCCAGAGGATACATACAAAGTCACAATAAACAAAACAAATGATCAAACAAAAATAACGATTAATTTTAAGGTTACCACAAAAGCACAAACCATGTTAGCATCCAAACACAGTGACCCGATAAAAAAATTCAACGGAGAAGGAGCCAAATATGTTTATCTTAATGCGACATTAACCCAATATTACAAAAATCTGCACTGGAACACCAGAAAAAAAGCCCAAGAAAAAGACTACAAATATGTTTGGGTAAAATTGGGAAAAATTCTTGTCAGAAAATCCAAAGACTCAAAGGTTGTGGAAATAAAACACCTAAACGATATATCTAATAAACTGACATAAACACTACTGTACATCTTACACAACCTCACATCATATACTTACACAAATACACACCAACATGGCAGATTACATGGAATATATAGACTCGGACAATCAACACTACTGTGAAAGTACAAATGATATTAACCTCTGGACCAACTTCACAAAAGAAAAACATAGAATCAAAATATTACACCAAAACATTAGATCGATCAATAAAAATTTTGATGAATTTTTTATATACCTCCAACAGCTTGATAATAATTTTGATGTCATTGTGCTGACAGAAAGCTGGTTGAATGACAACTATATACCAAAAACAATCAAAAACTATAATACACACCATACAAGAATACACAAAAACCAAAATGATGGTATAGTTATTTACATCAGTGATAAAAATAACACAACCATTCAAGAAATAAACATCATAGACTCCAACTGCATACAAATTACATATGAAAAAGAAACATGTATCCTAGCTACGTACAGATCTCTATCCAAAAACAACATCACAAATTTCTTAACTGAACTTAACAATACATTAAATGATCTCAACAAATACAAAAATATCATCATCATAGTAGACCTTAATATAAACACTCTACAAAACGGACACCCACAAAACATAGAATACCTAGCAATACTAGCACAGCATGGACTGGAGCCAATAATAAATGTCCCAACACGAGTCACACAAAACACTAAAAGCTGTATAGATCATATAATGATCAAGACAAAACTAAAAACCAAAACAGTAGTACTTGAAAACACAATCACTGATCACAACATGAATATGATAGCAATAGACACCGAAAACACTATCTCGAACCAACATAAAATATTTACAAAAAAAATAATTGACTACTCAAACTTAAAAGAAAAACTCCAAAAAATAGACTGGAATACAATATACCAAATAGGTAATGTCGAGGAAGCCTGGAATACATTTACAAATACGTTAACGCAAGAAATAAATAATTACACTACAATAAAACATGTAAAACTTACACACAAAGCAAAAAAAATTAAACTATGGATAACACAAGGAATATTAAACTGTATTCGTAAACGAGACAAAATTCACAAACAAATTAAACAAACACCCTATGACATGGAACAACTTAATTACTATAAAAGATATAGAAACATATGCACGAAAAATGTTAGAGTAGCTAAGGAGTTGTACTACAGAGAAAAACTTACAAAAGAAAACAACTACCCAAAGGAAATATGGAGAATAGTAAAGGAAGTTACATACACACAAAAATGCAAACAAAAAAATACTATCGAACATCTCATATCAATACTCGCTCCGCATCGAAGGAGTACAGTCGCGTAATTTTGTAACAAGTAAATCAAATAATATAGTTTACATTAATAACTCGCCCACCTGGGCGCACCATTCCATCCAATATGGAAACTCAAGAAATTATTAAAAACATTAAAGATTTAATAAACAAGATCACTTCAGTGAAGGACTCAAAAATAAAATTAACACTGGAACAGAACATTATATCACTGGAAGAAAAAATTCAACATGAACTAATAAACCTACAAAAAAAGATTATAGAATTACAAGAAACTAATATTAAAAACAATCATCACTACGCACAGAAACTAGAAGAAATTCATAATAATAACAAAAGGACATATGCAAATGTATTAGGTGACAATAAAAACTTCGTGAATACAGGTGCACACATCCCAGAACAGAAGCACGCCATCATAATTACATCTAAAAACACCTTGAAGGCCGAAGATATAAAAATAAAAATTCATAAAACATTAATTTAACTAAAATAAAAGTTGGAGTAAATGGAGTAAAAAAAATCGGAGAGCAAAAATTACTGATTTCATGTCAAAAAAAAGAAGATGCAGAAAAGTTAACCGAAGAAATTAATAAGGTAATTGGAAAAGAAATATTGGCCGAAGAAATTAAAAAAAAGAAACCGTGTTTAATGTTGAAAAGACTGCAATGCCAATTGACTGAAGAGGAAATAATAGATGGGATTGTACAACAAAATGAAGGATTAACCCTGGAAGACAAAAACAACATCAAGCTTATCAAGGAATTAAAAAACAAATACAATGAAGGAAAAGAAAACGACACCACTAACTACATCATTGAAACAACCGGTAAATTAAGAAAAACGCTACTAGAAAAAAACAAAATAAACATCAAATACCAAAGAGTATACATAGAAGACTGTAACCCGCTTACTCAATGCTACCACTGCCTTAAGTTCGGCCACACAGCGCAAAGATGTCTCGCCAGGACGCAGCCCCCCATTTGCCCTCATTGCACAAAGGAGCACATTCTGTCTAAATGTGAAAATAAAGAACAACCTCCAACATGCAACAATTGCTGTGTTCAAAACAAAAGATTTAATATGAATTATTCTACAGAACACAGAGTTGATAGCATGAAATGTTTCTATCGGCAAAAAATGCTTCAACTAGCTAGAGAGCGCATCGACTATGAATAATTACGGTAAATTTCATTTCTTTAAACTCTAATCTAAAACTTAAAAAATGAATGATTTTTTATTTAACGCATTAGATAAAAAAATGTATATTGAAGAAAATTTATGTCAATCTATGAAAGATTTTAACTTAATTTGCACTGAAAAAGGATTTACCCTATTTCATATAAATATTAGAAGTTTAGAACGAAACATGGATGAATTAGTTATAACATTAAAAGAATTAAATTTTTTCCCGGGCCTGATTGTCTTAACAGAGACACACTCTGCAGGCGAAATCAATTACACTATTCCAGGCTACACATACCATGCGACAATAAACAAAATAAACAAAAACTCAGGTATCGGATTATTTATTTCTAACCAGTATAATGTTCTCAATATTAAAGAAATAATTAATGTTAGTAATGTTAACATATTAAATATAGAATTTAAAGACGTAAATAAATATTACAACATTATTGCTATTTATCGTACGCATACATCGATAGTACCTCAATTTATAGATGAATTAAAAAATATTTTGTTAAATTTTAAAAATAAAAATACTATTATTGTTGGAGATATGAATTTAAATATCGCAAACGACTATTCTAGTAAAGATAAAGACACATATCTAAATATGTTAACAGAACTCAATTATTTATCGTGCATAAATTCTTATACTAGAAATGTTAAAGGTCAACGCCCCTCATGCTTAGATCACATTTTTACAAATATTCCTGATATCCAAAATATAAAATCAGCTGTCATTCATACAAGTATCACTGATCATTATTCATGTATTTTTAACTATAAATTAAGCAATCCAACTTTGCCATTATTTAAACAAAATAATTACTCAAAAAAGTACTTAATATGGATACATTAAAACACCAATTAGAATCAGAAAATTGGAATAAATTATTACAATGTAATGATGTCAATATATGTTGTAAAATGTTTGAAGAAAAAATATCTAAATGCATAAATGACTCGACAAATAATAATATAATAACCAAATCCAAAGTGTCGAACTTGAAACCTATAAAACCATGGATTACTCATGGTTTAGTAGTATCTGTACGACATAAGCAAGCTCTTTACAAATTAACTACTCAACAACCAAATAATAAAAATTTACTAAATCATTTTAAAGCATATAAAAACAAACTTTCATATATTATAAAAAACACAAAACAAAAGTATTATAAACAAAAGTTGAATCAGGCTGAAAATGATAGTAAAAGATTGTGGACAGTTATAAATGAAATAATTGACAAGAAAAAAAACAAGAATAACGACATCGCTACTATATTTCATGACAACATGAAAACATGTTGTAAAGAAAATCCCTCAAAAGCTGCAAACATATTTAACACCTTCTTTGCGAACGTAGGGGAAAATCTTGCCAATCTCATTCATACTGACCCAAATATAACATTTCCAGACTGTAGTATTGATACTGACAATAATATAGCAACATTCCAAGTCACCACAGAGAACGAAATAATATCAATTATAAACGGTATGCAAGGAGGTTCTGCCCCGGGCTTTGATGGAATAACAGTTAATATTTTAAAAAATATAAAAAATCAAATTTCTAAACCGTTAAAACACATAATAAATGTAAGTTTCCAAAGCGGAGTGTTTCCATCAATCTACAAACAAACTACCATTACTCCAATATTTAAATCTGGTGACCCAGAAGAAGTTAGCAATTACCGACCCATATCAGTAATCTCGAACATAGCGAAAATTTTTGAAAAGATAGTTAAAAAAAGGATAAACCAATTTGTAAAATGTAATAAATTAATTAATGAAAATCATTTCGGTTTTATGGAAGGTAGAAGCACTCAGGATGCAATTGCAAAATTAACTAGTCTTGTTCATAATTCATTAGATAAATCATTAAAATGCATTGGAATTTTCATAGATCTTAAAAAAGCTTTTGATAGCATATCACACGACAAACTTATAAGTAAATTAAGAAACATTGGATTAAGTGGTACAGCTATAGAATGGATAAAAAGCTACCTTTTCAAACGCCCTCAAGTCGTAAAAATCAACGATGTACTTAGTCAACAAAAAACAAGTCACTTCGGCATACCTCAAGGTACAGTCCTGGGACCGTTACTGTTTATCATTTATGTAAATGACATATTCAATCAAAGATTAAATGGAAAAATAATATCTTATGCTGATGACACTGTCATAATAATTGAAGGTACTGATTGGAATAATGTTAATAACTTAGCAAATACTGATATTAATATACTGAAAAATTGGTTCGATAAAAACCTCCTCTCATTAAATACTGAAAAAACAAAATGTATCCCATTCTCTATCAACAAATTTAAATCAATACCAGAATTAAAAATTATAATACATCAACTTAAATGTAACAGAACTAATTGCAATCAAGAATGTTCTATACTTAGTCTAACTTCTGAAATTAAATATCTTGGTATATATATAGATCAACATCTTAAATGGAAAAAACAAATTTGTGAACTTGTCAAAAGAATTAGAAAATGTATTTATATATTTATAAGACTTAGAAATATTCTTAGACTAGAAAACCTAAAAAGAGTGTACTATGCAATTGTACAATCTATATTACAATATGGTATTATTGGCTGGGGAGGAACTTATAACAATATATTAAATCCACTTAAAATAGTTCAAAGATTGATAATTAAAGTAATATTGAAAAAACCATCCAAATTTTCTACTGAGATTCTCTTTTCAATATTCAATGTATCCACAATAGACAATATATATAAAAAATATTCAATTCTACAAATTTATAAAGAAATACAGTTAAACAACTTACAATTCAATTCATCAGCAAGATATCAAAAAACTATCAAAATCCCAAAACTTAATACAAAGCACACACAAAATACCTATCTCTATCTAGGTATAACATATTTTAACATCCTTCGATTATATCTAAAAAATATTGAAGATATTCAGGAATTTAAAATAAAATTAAAAAATTACCTAAAACTACTATAAAAGTCCATATCTTACTATTATTATTATTTCCTTCAAATCTTGAAACTGTATTATTGATAAATCTTGCCTATTTCTTACTTATCCCTTTGGTTTTGCAAATATGTATATTATTTACTTACTTACATGATTCCATATAATTGAGCTAGGATTCACTCACCAAACACAAGAGCCTCGTCTCTTTATGGTGAGGAAAAGCTATTATTATTTACCGTTATAAAACTGTATAATATGTATAATTGTATATTTATTGTAAAAAACATACAAATATTAAATAAATAAAAAAAAAAAAAAATCTAAATATTAACTCGAAAAAAATAGATGCCAAAACAAATATAGAAATTATGGCAAACCACGTCAATAACTTTTTTGCAAGTATAGGGAAAGTTTTAGCGAATCGTAAAAAACACAGCACAAACACACTAACACAAACAAACAGATCAAACATCGATACTCAACCAACACAACACAGATTTATATTAAAAACAACTTCGAAAATGGAAATTAACAAAATAATAAATACATTAAAAACCGGATTGCTCCTGGATTAGATGAGATAACAACGGATTGCATTAAAATAATAAAAAATGAAATATTAAAACCTATAACACACCTAATCAACCTTAGCATAATACATGCCTGCTTTCCTAATACTCTTAAAAAAGGACTGGTAATCCCTATTTATAAATCCGGAGATAAAATGGAAATAACTAATGTACTGTGACGTACTTGATATACGCCAATTATATGTTAAAACACTACTAAATTACATTTTCGACCAAAAAAACAAACCCCAACAAACACAAAATATCACTAATAGACCGGTCAGACAAGCATACAAAGAAAACATAAAAACTCCGACGGTAAACACTACCTTTGGACAAAGACACCATAAATACCACGCTATTAAAGCATTCAACAGTCTTCCACTTGAAACAAAAATTGAGGAAAATAAAAATAAATTCAAACACAAAATAAAAAAATGGATTAAAGAACAAAAAGACAATATTACCAAAATTCTATAACATAAAAGAATAAAACATATTATACACGCAACACAAAAAAATATATAAAACACGCAACACGCACAAACACATAAATCATTATAAATGCCGATTTCCATTCTCTTTTAATATTTTTCTTTTAGTGTGATAATTATATTTTGATTTTTAAACTTTATTTTTAGTTTAAATTTATCTTTATTTTAATGTTGGTTTTTTTTTAAATGTATAAATTCTTATATTATAAAATGGGGGCCTCAGCACGGGTAAACAACCCAGTGAGGCCAACATTACTGAATTAGAATATGAAATATTGTAAAATAATGTATCAACAATAAAAAATAATAAAAAAATTGGCTTATAAGGTTGCCTGTATACAGGTCGATTAAACATCCAACCTCCTTCCAATCCTCAGAGCACTTGTTCTAAGTCTTAACAAATCAGTCCCACTGGTATACCGGTCGCACTGGTATAGGAGTCCTCCTGGATGGGGTGGTACAATCTTATCGTTAATAATCTTTGAAATTGGTTACTAGCCGGTCCAAGAGATGGCGCAACTAACTCCAAAATTGAAAACATCTGAAGTAGTAAAAAAAACTTTTTACGGGTTGATTTATCATATGTTGTAAGTGTCATGGAACCGTGATACTAAATCATGTATTGTAAATAATGTATATCGTTCTAAAAGACTCAATCTAATGGTACGTATACATTTTCGAACCGAAACGCGGACCGAGCCACGAATTACGGGAAAAGTTGCTTAGTTCCTTTCCCGTTAGTTGAGGTTCAGTTCGGCAGTTCGGCTCGCGTACTTATATGTAGCATAAAATCTAAGCTATGAATCGCTAAACTTACAAAATGCCACTCTGTAACCCTAACAATTATTTTTAAATCTAAATTGATGTTTTATTTTATTTCCAAATCGCTAAATATAACTTATAATGAACATCGTAAAACAGGCGGGTCTCTTATGTAATATCTTTGATTTTAAAACATGAATAATGATGTTTTTTAAATGCCCATGTCAACATTTAAATAATATATATTTTAACGAATTTGTTCATAACTGAATAATAGTTTTAAGCGACAAAGAAAGCTTTCTTTGTGGAAGTTAACAAAATAATTTTTTGCAGATTGCGGCTTAGAAAAGGACTTAGGTGTAGAACTAATTTTAAATGGTCTCACTGCTAAAAAAGACACATTCCCTTGGCAAGTGGCGATCTACCAAAGGAGAGAAAACGAAAATATCACCAGACAGATTTGCTCAGGTTCCATTATACATGCTAATCTTGTAATCAGTGGTGAGTGTTATTTAATTAATATATTTCATATCATGTTGGTCTCTTGATTCCCGCCATTCTTCGCAAGTCCTCTAAGTTTTGTCTTCTTCGACGCAAGTCACTCCATCTCTTGCTGGGGACGATGACGATTTAATTGATGTTCTCAATTTTGCTAAAAATCAACACATGTTTATCTTTTCAGTCGCGCATTGCTTCAATAACTATGTTAATAAGATAGATGCAAAGGATTACAAGGTGGCCGCCGGGAGTCACCTCAGATCCTGGAACAACGATTTGACCACACAGAAATCAGATGTTCGTATAATTACTTAATATATTTTGTAATTTAGGATTTAGGAGGGACTTCCCCTTTTCTACTAGGAAAACGATTAAATATTTATTTATTTATTTCACGCCTATTAAGGCTTTCACATACATATGTATAAAAAATATTTACGAAATTATACACGAAAGTACTGCAGGAAACGACTATTTAAAACAATTGCAGAAAAATAAATATTAAGTCAAAATATCACTGAACTTGCATAATAAGCATGCAGGCACAAAACATAAAAAATCCAAAATATTTTTTTCTGTTTCAGTTGACAAAATTTTTTATTTTTTTATTTGGTACAATATTTTTTACGTTTTATGTTTTCCAGTAATGTAGGCCTCACTGGTGGCTTGCCCGCGCTGAGGCCTTATTGTGTGTTAGTCAAATTAAATACCTTTATTAAAATATTCCACTACTTGATGAAAAAAACTTCAATTGGGTATGCTTATATATTGAAATTGATGTACCTACTAAATATATCAACAACATCGTAGTATTTATTTCCTAGCTGTTGAATCCGTCGCATAGGAGTGTGATATTGGGACGTTGATATAGAATTGCTACAATAATTTGGTAGGTACTGTCTTGTAACCGACCTGCTTGGAGTATGAAAAGAGATTACATATAATAAATCAGGGTTATCAAACATTGAATTAATGATTTTATACAAACAGGTTAAATCGGAAATAATTCTGCGATCAGATAATTCTATTAAATTTAATGAACAAAGTACGTTATCGTTATTTAGGTTTTCTCTAGGAATGCCCATTTTAAAATTTACATATCTTAAAAATTTATTTTGGATTCTTTCAATCGCATGTGAATGAACCTCATAATTGGGGGACTTGGGGGATTGATTGCAGATTGAAATTTTTTTCGTACATTGAGAACAGGGAGTAATTTAGATAACAAATCTAAACTTTATAGTTAAGATAATGTCTCATAACTGAGGTTAGAAGAAAACACCGAGAGCAGCTATGGCAGCAAAAATATTGCTTTTCGAAAATTGGCAGATAAATAACTAAATGCAAAATTTTAAAGTTGTTATAAAAATTTAATACTCGAGAGATGACGATGGTTTGTTTATTACCATTTATAATGTGTAGGTGATCACAATTTTTCTTCCAACGATGTATGGTGGAGATGAACAAAACTACCAACACGATCTGGCCCTGCTGCGGTTGGCGACCCCCTTTAAGTTTACACACTCTGTCCGGGCCGTTTGCTACGACATTCTCAATGAGAGATTTGACGCCCTTCAAACAGTACCTGGAAGCATCGGGAAGGTAACAACATTTTTATAATCAATATTTGCGTGGTGTATGTATCTTAACAATAAAATTACACTCATCCCTTTGTTAGTATCGGAAATCTTGATAATTTCACCATCCCAAAATGAAGGTCTCGCGATAAAACCGTTATTATTATATTAAGTTAGGAGTGCCCTAGGGAAGCGCTGAGTCGTGACTCATTTTATTAAGAGCGGGTACCACGGCACCAGCTCAATATTTTCGTACAGCTCAACTCAACTGAACGGCGGCTCAATTGAACGGGAGCTGTGAGCTCAGAGCGAGTGAACTCACAGCTCCTGCACGTTACGGCTCCCCGGTACGGCTTCCTCGATACCACTCCCAGCTCGCGTATGAATAATTATAGTACGAGGATATTTTAAAAAAAGACCTATCAAGTGCACTGACGGTTTGTACAAAATATTGGAAGAACATCATTCACTCAACAACAGTAAACTAAACCAGTCACGAATTATTTCTGTCTACAAAATATTTAAAATAAAACTTAACACACTCTTCCTGTGCCATTGTGTTCCAGTGTAAAAGTTGTGAATCTGTTCATTTCTTTGTGTCCTCAACAACAAAATAAAAGCCCGAAGTTTTAATAACAAATAATAATAACTTTACTTAAATTCAATATTTAATATTATTGTTGCACCAAAAGCAGGTAACCTGCATTTCCGCACGCCTTGTGACCGTAGTAGGTACTGATACTACCTGTAAGTGAACCTGATTCCAGTCAGTAATCAGGGGAGTTCAACCTACTATTCATTTTTAATTTTTATTAACCTAAATCCGAACTCATCATAGATGCGCAGACATACTTGCACAAGATGCCATCAATGCACTAACAAATATTGTGATGGATCCCAATAACAAATTTACCAAGGAGCATATTGCCAAAATAATGCCCAAAACTAATAATATCCTAGGGCCCATAGGCCAAATGACTGCAAAATGGCTACCCTAGAAGGCGAATTATCAGTGTACAAAAATATTCCTCCTGCTGTTACCACTTCTAATTTCCAAACAAATAACATCTGCGATATTTTTGCTGAGATGAATGATCAAAATTTAAGGGAAAAAAATATTATAATATGTAACTTCCCCGAGAGCAAAGCAATAACCCAGACTGATATTATAAAAGACGACACTACCAGCATAAAAAAAATCATTTTCGACCTGGACAACTCTACCAATTCTCTTGACCTGAAAGTTTACAGAATCGGGAAAAGGGATACTAATAAACCGAGGGGTGTAAAAGTCGAGTTCGCTGAGTCTAAATGGCCAAAAATCCTACTCGGCAAAAAACACTTGCTGAAGAATAACATCCGCATGTACCTTGATCAATCAGTTGCCCAAAGGAACTATCTAAATAATTTACGAATCGAACTTAAAAATAGGCAATCATCGGGTGAGCAAGACATTACAATCAAGTACATTAATAATCACCCAACAATTGTAAAATTAAATCCAAAAAACTGACCCACAAACTAATAATATATTATCAAAATGTAAGAGGACTGAGAACGAAACTTCAAGAACTAAAATGTACATTACCAACGATGAATTACGAAATTTATGCCCTTACTGAAACATGGCTAAATGCTGGCATAAACGATCAAGAACTGGGGTTTTTAGATCATTTCATTTACAGAAACGACAGATGTCAAAGTTCCAGCAGTAAAACAAGAGGTGGCGGCGTACTATTGTCAGTATCAACCAAACTGAATTCGAAGAAACTGAAATGCCTTCACAAACATCTTGAACAAGTGTTTGTAATGGTTTCCTTAAAAAATGAAAAACTTATAATCGGTTGCACATATATACCACCATCCTCCGGCCTGCAAACATATAAGGAGCACCACCTTGAAGTTGAAACTATGCGAAGAAAATTTCCTGATGCTACATTTATTCTGATGGGTGACTACAACCTCCCAAATATTGTATGGGACATTGAGAACATCGCGTCCTCGAGTCCGGACAACATCAATCATGGCTCCCATGAAATTATAGAAATGTCGAACTTTTTAAATCTGCATCAAAAAAACCATGTGTACAACATCAATTCTCGTCTTCTCGATCTTGTCTTTACAAATTCTTCTAGTGTTAATGTGTATGCCTCTGATGAAATGATTCTTCCATTCGATAAATACCACCCCCCTCTAATAATCAATTACCTCAATACTTATGTTAAGGTAATTGACCCCACGATTGTCAAGCGTAATTTTGAAAAAGCAGATTACCCAAAGATTATAGAATTTTTATCTACTTATAATTGGGCTTATGATCTCACTTGTAAAAGCTCAAGTTTAAATGAGGCCTTAGAATACTTTTACAATGTAATTTATCAAGCAATCGATAGATTTGTACCCCTACAAAAATATTACACTTCTAAATTCCCTAAATGGTTCGATTCTGAACTAATTAATCTAACGTACGATAAAAAAATTGCCCACAAACTTTATAAAATAAATAGAACGCTAGATAATTATATCGCATTCTCCATTCTGCGTAAAGATTGTACTAGGAAATCGAAAGTATGTTTCAAGAAATACACCAACAATGTTGAAAATTCTATTTTAACAAACATTAATAAATTTTGGAATTACGCTAACTCCTTTCGGAAAAATAACTCTAACTTTCCCGGTACAATGTTTTACGGGAAAAAAGTGGGTCATGACAAAAACGATATTGTAAACTTATTTGCAGATTTCTTCAAGAGTGTATATGTTGAAGACAATGACAACATATTATCTGATAAACCCCAATTTACCGAAAGCTCACTCAACTTGCATAGCATCCATGTGGTAGTAAATGATGTTGTGACTTTTATCAAACAGCTGGATACCAGGTCGAATTCGGGGCCAGATATGATTCCCTCAATATTACTTAAAAACTGTATTCATGTTCTAGCTCTTCCTATTACTATAATTTTCAATTTATCCATATCTACAGGTTGTTTTCCTGAAATTTGGAAAAGTAGCTTTATAACACCTATTTTTAAAAAAGGAGATAAATGCCAAATTGAAAATTATAGACCCATATGTATTATGTCATCACTACCTAAACTTTTAGAAAAGATTATATTAAGTAAAATCATGCATCAAATTAAACCAATTATATCAATATTTCAACATGGTTTTATGCCAGACAGATCTACGTCATCTAACTTATTGCTTTACGAAAATTTTATTTCTAATGCACTGTCCAAGGGTCTTCAAGTTGATACAATTTATACTGACTTTAGCAAAGCCTTTGATACTGTTTCTCATCGCATTTTAATGGAAAAATTAGAACACTTGGGAATAAGCGGCAACTTTCTCGAATGGTTTAGAAGTTACTTATCATACAGAAAATTATCTGTAAAAATTACATCCACAACTTCTTACACTTTTTTTGCCTCAAGTGGGGTCCCCCAAGGTTCCCACCTAGGACCAATTCTTTTCCTACTATTTATTAATGATATTTCACTAATTTTCGATAATATTCACTTTCTTCTATTCGCCGACGATCTAAAGATGTTTAAATCGATCGGTAATTCTTCTGATTGTTTAACTCTACAAATGAACTTAAATAAACTTTATGAATGGTGCATCGTAAACAAATTACATCTTAATATCAACAAATGCCAAACGATCAGTTTCCATAGATCTAAAACCCCTTTATTATTCGACTACTCAATTAACAATGCCAATCTAAAAAGAGTTTTTGAATTTAATGACCTTGGAGTTATCTTTGACTCCAAATTACGCTTCTTGAATCACATTAATAGCATTACCAGTAAGGGATTACAAATGCTTGGTTTTATTCTCAGAATCGCAAAAGACTTTAATAACGTAAAAACTATAAAATTACTATACACGTCTCTGGTTAGAAGTCAGGTTGAATACAATGCAACCATTTGGTGTCCTCATTTCAACTCTCATTGCTTACAAATTGAAAAAATTCAAAATAAATTTTTACGTTTTATTAATTTCAAAATTGGTATTCCTATTATTGAAATCAATTATGTCAATTTACGCAGTAAACTTAACTTATCGAAATTATCTGAAAGGCGAAAAATATTTGATCTCCTTTTATTATATAAAATTGTTCATTCAAGGTTAGACTGCCCTGACACTATAAACTTGCTATCTTTACATATACCTCCAAAATATACTAGACGGAATATTTTATTCTACAACAATAACTTCGCTACGAATTCTGTGTTAGAAAGAATACATAGGTTGGGCAATGAACTAAGTGATGTCGCTGACATATTTAATTTAAACTTCAATACATTTAAAGCCAAATTAGTCCACCACTTTTTAAATGTAAATAATGTATGAGAAATCATTATATTTTATTTCGATTTTCTATTGTTTGTTTTATACTGTTGTAATTTGAAATTTGTAATTTTTTATGTACTTAAAAGCCCAATAGGGCGTCAATAAATAAATAAATAAAACTTAATCTTCTTAATTATGAATGCAATGAGGTTGTAAAAAATCTATAAATTTGACTCCTCCTCTGTTTGAGACTGTTCACTAAAATAGTATTTATTTGTACGAGTAGCAAAACACATAAGGTCTTAATAAAAAATGGTTTTGAAAATTTTATTCAACTGATAAACAACCGTGTACGCGAAAACCTTACTAATTGAAACGTAAAATAGAATTTGAAATCTAGATACATAAAATATACGCATTGCTTATCCAGTCAAAAGGGGTTGTTTATTTGCTGTGTAAACTGAACTTCGAAATGTATCCAAGGTATTTTAAATGTTCCCTATATTTCTTCATTTGAAAGATGTCGTAAAAATATTATTTTACAACAACCTTTTAGATTTTTGTATTTAAAAGATAACCATAATGTTTAAAACTTGTAATATTTTAAATTCACACATGAAAATAGTTGAACAAAAAGCTTAATAGATAGATTTTTAACAAAACGTCAAAAAATTTCACAAAATTAAAAATTCAATATCAATAGTCCTATCAATTAATTAATTTGCAAGAAAATTGTCTCTTCACTTTTATCTTGTTCAAGGAATTAAAAATTATAACAATATCTCAGAGAATTACCAAAAAAAATTTGCACAGTATAAACATTAATTTAAAAAAAATTGTATTTACATACATATGCAGAATACATTTATGTTATAAAAAATCATAACTTTCATGAAAGTTTTGTTAAATTCACGCGGTAAAGTCAATGATATTCACGAAATCACTTCTCTTTTCCGGTATTTATGTTCCTATGTTTACAATATGACATTATTATTGGATTAAAATTGACGAAAAATAAACATATTGAATTAATAAAATAGTGAATCGGTCATAGGATAGAAATTAGTAACAGAACCATTTTTTAAATCACCACATTATTTATTCACAAATAAGCAGTCATTTTCCCGTGAAAAACATGCGCATGGCATAAGGAGCTTGCGTGAGTCTGCCAAAAGTCAGATCTAACGCAGCCAGATAAAGACCTTTTTGATAAGTAATGATAATTATAAATTGCACTGGCTTTGTACAATGTGTAACAAAAACACTGTTTAACGGTTGTGAAATATTTTTTTTTGGTTAAGGGTGTAAGTTTCTAGGAAAATAGTCAAGAAATTCTAAATTTCTAAGTTTGTTGCTTGTAATATAGCGTCAAAGTATGGTAATATCAAATGTTAATTTAGTAATATTCCTTGCAGGTAGCTGGCTGGGGATTGACAGAGACCGGAGAGCAATCAGAGGAACTGAAGACCGTGGATTTGTCAGTCATTGGTTACGAGGAGTGCCGCGAAGAGATGATCAAGTACAATATCTACCAGTTGCTCACCCCGGATAAGATGTGCGCTGGAAATCTGGATGGTAAAAACACCTAAAATTTTAAATGCAGGATGCAGCAAAAAAGACAGTGCAGTTTTGAAGGGCTGGTACATCCCGTGTGGTAGGTACATGGGAGGGGTTTCATTGTGTCTGGAGGGTTGTGCCGTTTTCAGTCATTACCACTTTCTTGAAAATGGCCGTTCTTTCCCCCCCCCATTAGCATAAGTTTAGTGCCAGATACAGACGTAAGGTAAGGACCGGACCGCTTAGGCCCTAGATGCTCGGTAGACATTGAGGATACAGGACTATTATATGAAATTTTCCATAGACGTTGAGGAAATAGGACTTAGAAAAACTTACTTTACGGTTTGTTTAAATGGAAAATGTTTCTTGTGCAATGATGGAGAACTTAGCTAGCAGTGGTTAGAAAGTCACGATGCCTGGGTAGTAATCCGACGCTTTTGTCCACTCGGTTACTAGCCGGTTAAGGTGACATGTTTTAAAGGTTTCCGTTTTAAACAATACTAAAATATTTCCGTTTAAGAAAATACTCAAGCATTTTAGTCTAAATATCAATGGGATACTGACTCCCCAAAAAAATAAGAATCGAAAGCATTAATTGGTTTGCGCTTCGACGTAGATAAATGTAACTACGTTGCGCTTCGACGTAGTAACTTTAGATTGTAATAATTCATATTCCCCACCACATACCTACCTATCCCAATAGAGAACGACATGGAATTGTTTGCCTGCGGCGCTTTTTCCGCGTCACTAACTCGATTTGGGGGTGTCATAGTTCCATAGACTCTTTCAAAGATATTAGAAGAACGAGATATGCTATGTTGGCCGCCGGACCGTAGCCGGAGTACTACCTAATTAGGGTACTTTGAACGGTATCGGGACGTGTACGCACAGAAATCTGTTCTATGTATTAGTGCGGATACCTTAGCGATGCCTTAGCGTAAGCGAAGGTGTGCAGTAGTATTGGTGAACAAAACCGGCGACACTCGGCAAAACAATTCCACTCAGTACGAACTGCGCATAGCACATCTCGTTCTTCTAATATCTTTGGACTCTTTTATAACTTTCTAGGTAATCTACACATGAAAAGTAGCACTTAATTTTTATTTGACCTTTCCAAATGCATAAGAATATATTGTTCCCGCTCACGGCTTAAAATGGTTCACAACCCCGAGCAACGCCGGGTACACTTCAGCTTGTATATAGATATTTTCCCCACCCTAGCTAGGAAACTGGCGACGCCCCTGTCCTTCACGGTAAGTTTGCGTGAGACCCCAGGGACTTAAGGTTCAAAACGGTGAGTGAAGCTATCGAACAGTTGCCTATGCGCTCTGCTCAAAAGCATGAAATTTTATTGGGCAATCAAGACTTATCATTCCACCCCTCGGAGATTATGATTGTCCAAGAGTTGAAGCCTCCTGGCTATGAAATCCGCAAGAATCGCTCCCAAGAAATGTTGAAAGGGATCCATTCGAAGTCAACTTTTTCAGTAGTGACGAGGTCCACTGCCATATCTGTGGAGCGGTGAATAATGAAAAATTGCGGTTTTGTGCTGATAATAACCCAAGGCAACTTCACAAGAGACGTCTTCACTCCCCAAGGCAATTTTACGAGAGACCTCTTCACTCCCCAAGGCAATTTCACGAGAGACCTCTTCACTCCCCAAGGCAATTTCACGAGAGACCTCTTCACTCCCCAAGGCAACTTCACGAGAGACCTCTTCACTCCCCAAGGCAATTTCACGAGAGACCTCTTCACTCCCCAAGGCAACTTCACGAGAGACCTCTTCACTCCCCAAGGCAACTTTACGAGATACCTCTTCACTCCCCAAAAGTGACCGATTTCCAAATTTGGGGTGATTGGGCCTTACTTTTTTGGGGAGAATGGACGAACCGTGGCTCAAAACAAATAAAAACTGTATTTTCAGAATCATTTCCGTGAAATTCTGAAACAACACGTTGCTATTGCTTGATATGGCTTTAGCGGTGTTTTTTGACAATATCGGAATTATCGGGTGCTTCTCAACCTTCATTTTCCCCGTACCCCCTCCCGAATTAATTTAGTTTCACAAAATTGTGGGTATATGTGTGACATATATCTAATGGCTCCGCACGGACAAAAGGCAAAGGTACGTGCACTTGCCTTGATAATATATTCTACCATACTATTGTAGCAATTCGTTTACAACTTCGCAGTACTACGCGCCTATGAGACGAATCCAAAATTTGGTAAACATATACTCCGATGTTGTAGATAGCTCCAATTTAGCTCAACAATACTCCAATATAAGTTCGCTTTGATGCATTTGATGACTTCTAATACAACTGTTTCATTTGGTGAAATGTAAACCATTTTAAACCAAGCCGTTTTAAATAAACCGAGTTAAGACTTTGGATGTGCAAAATGTAGTTTATTATACGATTGTACAATTTATATAATTTTTTTTATAATCGTATATATATTATATATACGATTTATTGTATCTAATGGTCAAATGATATTTATGTACTTAGGTATTTAATAACTGCATTATTTTAACTGTAAAATGTCTGTAAAAGCCCTACGGGCGTTTAATACATACATAAATAAAATGCGAAAATATTCGGATTTTCATGAACACGTGTTCCGACATCGTGATAATACATACTTAATTTACTTAAAGTTTTTCAAGAAACCAGTGAATTCATTCGTTAAGCCTTGCAATTCCGTTTTAACCGGATTACCAATAATTTCAAGAGATTAGAATTAGAAATACCAATTTTTTCCGCGCGTGCAGTTGGGACTCCTGTGGCGGTTTTCATGTAAAAAATATATGTTTTAAATTAATTCGTTTTCATTGCTTTTTGCTTTTCCTCAGCCAGAGTAAGAATTTTTGCAGGTGGAGAGTTACTAAGAGAAGGGGGGAGATATTTCAATGGAGCTACCAACGTTTCTCTCAAGGAATGTTTTTGAGTAATACTATAATTAAATAATTTCTTGAATTTTTTTAAGGCAAGGCCATGTGCCCGGGAGACAGCGGTCTGGGGCTGGTCTTCCCTTCCGTGGACAGGGAGAACTCCACCCGCTGGTATCTCCGCGGAGTGGCAAGCTCTGTGCCCAGAAGTCGAAACATTAACGTGGAGTGTTTAGCGAACACTTACGCCCTCTTCACCAACATCTTCAAGATGAGGGACTGGCTAAAGAGGACCATTATCAGCATCGAACGAGCCATTATTACTGATGAGTAATCAGCTGTAAACAAATAACTATATAAAACTCTCTTTCTTGGTACTTAGCATTGTTATATCTTATACCTTTCCTTTTGATTCCTACCTACAGAATTTTTCTTGTCCACTTACCTAATTCCTACTTCTCTATGCCGACTATAAGGTGTGTGTAATTCAGTTGAAATTTAAAAGTCATCCTATCAACCTGTATTTCATTACGGAGCCCCTTGTCGACCGTGTCGACATTAAAAGCCATTGAGCTCACGAACTGAAAGTGAACTGTATTGAACCAGCGCTATCAAGAAAAGCGGAAGAAGAAAAAATGGTAAGTCAGCATTCCAGATTTCCAATCCTCTTATATCCACCGTGCGACGGTACCTTAATTCCGTCCCTAACATTTGCGTCAGCCGTGCTGCTAGCTAAAAATGTCTGTAGGTAGAATAAAAAACTCAACTTATTACAAATTACAAAAAAAAGTAGTTTTGTTTCAAGCCTGACGTGAGCGAATAGTATCTTGAATTATCTTATAGCGAGCATTTATGATGATAGTTAGAAAAAGGATACGTTACTTGCTAGATGTGAAAAGATAAAAGATTGGTTACAAGAATTTGAAATAGTTCAAAACTAGATTGAGGAACAATTACTGGTGTTAGACAAGATTAAAGAAATGTAAGATGAGGAACCATTGCGAATATTGTTGATTTAATGTATTTCGAAATACATAATACAATTGAAAAATGTAATCACTAGTACTTTAGAAAATTCAAATTCCTAAAACGGCTAATAATTCGGTGATTCGTGCAATAGTGATAAAGTTACCCACTTTTAACAGTAACATTAAAAGTTGGTGCTCATTCAATTTCTTATTTAAAAGTCTTATACATGACATCAATGCATACATGAATGTAGAAAAATGTCATTATCTTTAGTTAGTAATTACAGGGGCGGCACTGGGACTGGAATACCAAAATTCTAGAATTCTTTTCACGCATTATTTTAATGAAATTCTTAATTTCAAATGTTTACTAAACGAGTCAGCTTCAGGTATAGCCCGGTTACTCTGTACGTTTCAAGAGAATTGTGCCGCTATAAGGGCGATGAAGATAGAAAATATCTTTGACAAATTTGTTGGTCATATAATACGATCGATGGATCCGACAACAAAACGTCAATTTGAATCCAAATTTCCCGGTGAAGAGATTCTAGGGCTGGATTCAATTTTCGAGTTTCTAAGAAATCAATCGCGAATTATAGATATGTCATCTCCACATACAACAAAAGAGAAGAGGGGTTCGTTTAAAACGTTGTTATCTCTGCCAATAAGGATAATAACACAAATGAAAGAATATCTTTGTTTTAAACCACTTTATTACATTTATATACGTCGACCGGTTTCGGTTGAACTCAACCTTCATCAGGACAGTACAAATATAAACTAAAATATAATACAGAGGAAGATTATTAAGTAAACAATAAAGAAAGAGAAAGTATATAAATGTGAGGGAGAGAGCATCAGGGCAGTGGAGTAGGTAGTGGGGTCGAAGAGGGGTGGGGATTACCCAGGGAGAAAGGAAACATCTTTAAAATACGGCTTTTAGTTAGTTATATCTGTTTGTTTAAAATTGGGTAATTATTTTAATTTTTATTGGCTTTTGAGATTTCCAATGATTCTAAATTATTGAGACGTATTCCTATTTTATTTTTATGTAGTATTTGAACTCCTGTCGTTCTATTAAATGTATGATTAGTATTAATTAGGTGTTCGGCAAATTCTGAAAAACCGGTATTTGTTAAACACCTGACATGTTCTTTTACACGAATATTTACATTACGCACGGTTTTACCAATATATATTGCCGGGCAATCGTTGCAATTAAGTTTGTAGATCCCAGAGTGGCTAAACGTATCTTTTTTATCTTTAAAATTATTTAAAAATTTGGCTAAGTTATTATTAGTATAGAAGGCCGGCCTAATTTCTGATGGAAGTTTAGATGTGCAAAGGGAAGAGAATTTACTTATGAACAAAATTCTACGCCATTGGGTAGTTAAATTATTATTATTAATAGTTGGTAGAGCATTATATAGAAATTTATTTGTTGCGATTCGGCGAAGTTTTTTTGAAAGGATTTTATCAATAAGATCAGAGTGATAACCATTGTTATTAGCTATTTGTTTTATTGTAAGGAGTTCGTTAGAAAAATTATTATTAGATAATGGGATGGTGACTAGCCGGTGGATCATGCTGTGAAAGGAGGAATGTTTATGTGATTGGAGGTATTATGTAAATGTAGGTTTTCTAAAAATGTTGAAGTTAATTCTATTTTTAACGATAGACAAAGAAAGATCTAGAAAGTTTAAGCTAGAATTTATGCCCATCTCTAATGTGAACTGGATTTGTGAGTGGAAGGAATTGAGGAGTGTCAGGAAAGTGTTTAACTGGCGCTCTGTGCCCGTCCAAATACAAAAAATGTCATCCACATAACGTTTCCACAAGAGAATATTTTTTAATAATACAAAGATATTCTTTCATTTGTGTAATAATGTCAAGCCACAAAGTGTTTGCTTCCTTCGATAATTTAAGGATAATAACGATAATAACAAAGAAGGGACAAAATTAAATATTTAACCAGCTGTTTCAATTGCTTGGAACAGCACCATATAAAATATTGTGTTTCAAAATTTACACGCCAGATTTGCAATAAAAAAACACCATTCAATGTTGCATATTGCCACCTAACCATAGGGCGAAAACGAGCTTAATATTTCAGGTGCAGCCCAGGCAGCCCAAAATGGTTCTGCCATTCTGTTAGAAACAGTACACCTTGAGGCACGAAATCAATATAGCCATTATATGCCTATGCGCGCCGTTGTGGAATGTGTGAGCCAAGTATCTTTTATTTCAGAAAAATGTGCTAAGTGTCTTGGTTTGTCAATTAAAGCACATCGTATTCCACTTAACGGTTTAGATAATTGTTGTATAAATGCTTGTCATGGAATAACAAAATGTTTCGTAAAACCTTAAAATAAAAAGGGCATATTCTTCAATTTCAAACTATTGTGATTACATTTATTATTATTTTCTAATCATCCGTCATGTGATTTACCATCAAGTGTGACGTCAAAATTTTAAAATTTAAAATTAGCTATTGAATCTGTTGGGAAGTAAGAGCTTCATAGATGCACGCACAGATGGCAGTGCATAGAGCTTGCGTGGAAGTCCGCAAGATGGAGCCAGTGGCCAGTAGTCGCCAGGGCCAGTGGGAAGGCTCTCAGAGAAACTTACTGTTTCAGATTCCAATTAGCCAGCTTCTAGTTAGGTCGACTATCGAGTCACCATTATAATACGCAGAGTATTAATAAATCCCTGATTAATCTAAAAGAACCATTTATTTATAAACTTCTTCCAAGACGAGTTGGAGACCTGTTTTGTACGAACACAACAGAATCATATTACATATCTGGAAAAATAGACATTTTGTTAGGGCTGACGTATACTTGGACATATTAAATGGTGGTCATGAAATAAATCATGGCTATCCATGTGATATAAACAACGTATTCGGTTACATTATAATGGGAAAGATGGATAAATTCGTCATTTCAAACGCCTTCGTTTTTTTTTGTTGAAACCAATTCTTTGCAATGCTCTTAGAAATTTTTGGGAAATTCAAGAAATTACTTTGTTACATATAAGATTTGTAACGAGGTGTGTGTGCATCAGATTACTTACATCGCATCTATGATCTTGGTGTGTGGGACCTTTAAGTACCTACACATTGTCATTTTGCTATTGGTCAAATTGACAGCCTTGGAATTCTGACTTGGAGAGTTGCCAAACCTGCAATGATCTGTGATTTGCGGGAGTCGCTACATGCACAGCGACTAGTCGATAGGGGGCGTGCCCAACATATCCGAGCATACCCGAGGTGTTCCGAGTTGCAAAATCAGTGAAACGCGGTGGGCGGTGAAACGAAACGTCAGAAATGGCGTTGTAATAATATTTTTTTTTTTTTAATAGTGAATACCTCACAAGAGTCCCAACTGCTCCCGTCTGGAGCCAGTGAGACTATGGCATCCCCAATTGGGGGATGTTGTGAGGCTGAAGGTAAGTGGGGAAGGGAAAGAGGAAGGTGGGGAAGTACCTGGCTATTCAGATCTAGTCACTAAACACGGCTAAAGCCATTTGGAGCAACGTTTCAATTCTGAATGGTGGTCTTACACCAGGGCGATACTGGTAGTATCTTCCACTCTGGAACGTGCCGCAAATATACTATATATTATTTTAATTAATTAATTGTGAAATAACACAAATTAATCAAATAAAATTTATTTGCGCACGCCGGGTTCGAACCCGCGACCTTCGGAATGGCAGTCCAATGCGTTACCACTGGACTATGCCGGCCGTCAATATAATGTAAACAAACCTTTTTAGAACTACGCTAGGTTTGTGTAACATGGTTTGTGATACAAAAGAAAGTGTCCCCTTAATACCACCTGCTCGCGTCAAGGCAAGAAAAACATCCCAGTTTTCAATTAGTTTAGCGGCTACGCTAGGTTTGTGTAACATGGTTTGTGATTCAAAAGAAAGTGTCCCTTTTATACCTATACTTCACTTCGGGTATGCTCGGATATGTTGGCCACGCTCCCTGTCGATTAGTCGCTGTGCATATAGCGACTCCCGTGATTTGCATTGGAAGCAGTGTTGCCAACATTGAAAAAACCAAAATTGAATTTTTTCGAATCGTACTAGTTAAAAAAAATAAATAGAAAATCGTACTCTTACAAATACGATATTTGTGGTCTTCCGTACGAGGTACGAGGACACTATCATTATAACATTTTGCATCACTATTACATAATAGTAAAAACTAGTGCTATCTATCAGAACTTTTAGGAACTTCTTAGCTCATTTTATCCTTTCTGCACTCTCCCTACCCCGGACGAATGCTGACTACTGCGAGCGGGTTTTTAGTAAGGTAAATGTAATTAAAACAGATATAAGAAACCGGCTAACTGTGGAATCAGTGAACGGCACACTACTTGGTGCAGAAAGTGTAAAAGGTTCGACTCGTACTGGAAACTGCCTCTATTTTGAACCCACAAAAGAAATGTATAGCCGCATGACAACAGATAAAATATACGGCAGAAAAAACAATGTCAGTGGGGATGTTCCTGACATAATATTTGGAGAGGAGATGTAAATTATGTTACCTTCATTTACATTTAATTTTTTGTGATTTAACTTGAGTAATAATAAAGATGTTTTTTTTTAAATACAACCCAAAGGGATGTTTTATTTAGAAGAAAACTTGCAATAGTTTATTTCATTGAGTAAAAAGTCCTAAATCCAGTAGTTCAATACTTATGCCTTAATTTTATTTTTTAATTTTTCTTATTTTCACCATTTAATATTAACACGTTTTCTATGCATAATAAATGTATGAGGTTTGAAAGTCAAAGTACGAGATTTTTAGCTGCATTTGTACGAGGGATTTTTTTTGTACGGTTGGCAACCCTGATTAGAAGCAGTCGCATTCTTTGATCACCAGCCCAGAGCAGCGGGCATTTCCTCTTGGCTGAGGTTCGACGAACACATTCGCCAATTTATGTGAGCATCAGCTATGCAAATGGAGCATTGACTATTGGATTGATGGAATCGGATGGCATCTGCCGACCCTCATTGGTTAAGAGGGACCCTTTTGGAGACCAGCAGCGTGAGGCTGTTTTGCATTGGACTGCAAGATTATTTTTTGGATAAATTATAAACTGGGAGTTGCTGTGAAGAACCGTAATCTACTACTTCGCATCAAGAACGAACGTATCACACCTTCATTTTACCTATGCAAGCCTTTTGCCAGACAGATTATATAGTAGGATGCTAATTAATTTATATTTTATTATGTCTTTTTTGTGGTAATACATTTTAGTATTCTTAAATATTTTTTTTATTTCTAGATAATAAACCCATCCTTACTTTTATTTATTGCCACTTAATCCCACGGTAACAACTTCAATTGTGAGGAATAATCCGGAAGACGAATTAGCCGAAAAAATTTACGCTCCAAATCGCTATCGAGAAAGGAAAATCTGAAATTATGCCTTTTCAAAATACGCTCAAACTTGCTGAATCGCAATTTAACAGACTAGAAGTTTGTTTTAAAAGGGATCCCATGTTTGCAATTAATTGGGAAAATTTATACAAGAATATGACTGTCTGGAACCCATGACACGAGCGCCTAGGAATTTAGATGCATTCTATTTTCCTCGTCATTGCGAGGTAAAACTAAGGTAATTATTCGGAATCGATGGACAAGGATTATATGAAATATTTTTAAATAAAACCTTCTGATTTACCTTAATTACTATAAAAGGAATCTGACTGCATTTGGGATATTATCAATTTTAGCATTTTAATTTTTAATTACGTAAATCGAAAATTCACTCTCGTTGTATGGGATGACAGCTGGTATGGTTTCTGTTGATAACATTTTCTTTTGTTGGTATTTGTGATACGAGTGGCTACATTTTTTACCATATGCAAATACTAGGCAGGTACCTACTATTTTAGCCAAACTCGAAAAATAAAATAAAGATATTTAGGTATGTTTTATAAAATAGAAAAATTAAAAAAGGTGAGGTTATTATAGGTTAGGTTGGTTTATTATTAGGATTTAGGTTAGGTTAGGTTAGATATTATAGGTTAGATTAGGTTGGATTATTATAGGTTAGGTTGGATTATTATAGGTTAGGTTTGATTATTATAGGTTATGTTGGATTATTATTAGGATATAGGTTAGGTTGGATTATTATAGGTTAGGTTAGGTTGGATTGTTGTAGGTTAGGTTCGATTATTATAGGTTAGGTTGGATTATTATTAGGATATAGGTTAGGTTAGGTTAGATTGGATTATTATAGGTTAGGTTCGATTATTATAGGTTAGGTTAGGTTGGATTATTATAGGTTAGGTTCGATTATTATAGGTTAGGTTGGATTATTATTAGGATATAGGTTAGGTTAGGTTAGGTTGGATTATTATTAGGATATAGGTTAGGTTGGATTATTGTAGGTTAGGTTCGATTATTATAGGTTAGGTTGGATTATTATTAGGATATAGGTTAGGTTAGGTTAGATTGAATTATTATAGGTTAGGTTCGATTATTATAGGTTAGGTTGGATTATTATTAGGATATAGGTTAGGTTAGGATATAGGTTAGGTTAGGATTTAGGTTAGGTTAGTTTAGGTTTGATTATTATAGGTTAGGTTACTATAGTTTAGGTTAAATAAAACAATAATTATAATAATACCTAAAAATAAATAATTAAGTTTTTTGAGTAAGTAACATAAAAATATTTTATTTTTCACGTTTGGAGAAAAAACAGTACCTAACTAGAATTTGCATTCTGAAATGATTCAAATTCTAGTCACTCGTATCAGGAATACCAACAAGAGAAAATTTCATCAACAGAAATCAGATAGTTGATTTATGCAGAAATCATTCCAGCTGTCATCCCATACAACTAGGGTTGCCATCCGTCCGGGTTTCCCCGGATTTGTCCTAGTTTAGAAGGCGTCCGGGGAGCGTCCGGGCGGGGTTTCATTTGTAGTCCGGGTTTGCCAATGGTTTGCCAACGTGGAGAGAATATTCTCATTGATTTCACAACAATGGACAAAAGAAAGAAATTTACTAAACGTAGAAACCATCTCGCCAGTAATTAAAATTAAATTCAATTTCCAAGAATACAGCTGCATTGATTTTTACAAAATCCTTTTAAAAAGGGAAAATATTCTAAAAGCTATCGGAAAGAGTGATAAATACAAAAAAACTGAAAAGTAAAAAGGCAAGAGGCCGAGGAAAAATCTTTAATAGCTAGATAATCAAGTAATGTACTTACAAGTGCTATAATTTCTATTCATTTTTGTAGTTAACGTAATGATTGTTTTTATTACGTAAAAGAAATGTAGAATTTTAATTTTAATTCTTTATTATTTCATAGATTTCTTGAAATTACAATTGTTATGTTTTTTTACAACCATACTAGGCTAATGCCCGTGTTAAGGTAATATGGCTGTTGATTAAAATTTAAGGTGATATAAATGAGAATAGTTTTGGATATTATATGTTTAAAAAAATTAATAATGTTACTTACATTCCAGTAAGTCTAAACATTAAAAATGGTCAGTTTTGTTGCTTAAGATTTAAGAAGACTGAATTTAGTTCATATTATGTTTAAAGGTATTTTGTTGTGTAAATGGCTGCTGATACAAATTTAAAGAAGATAATTATTATTTAGTTAAAAGAGTTACCTCAAAAATTGTAAGACTGAATACTAAAATGGTCTTAGTATTTTTATGATTTTTGTTTAAAAATTTAATTAAATTTTGTTAAGTTTAATATTTTAATAAAGCTTAGTTTTCATAACAGTATATTAATAATTGTTGTTTTATTTTAAGAATGAAAAAATTCTAACTGATTATGAAAACAATGTGTAGCAAACTGTAATAAGATTCTGTTTTGTTAGGTTTTTTTTTTTTTTTTTTTTTATTTATTTCATCAAAAAATTACAGAATATATATAATATATCATTAGTAAGTTGTATAATTATATGTCAGTTAGAAACAATGAAATTGTTGAAAGAATAATGTTACAATAATACGGCAGTTTCTAATATAAGAAAAAATATATATGAATGTAAGAGTGTTATATAGAAATGGCATAATATATTATATTTTAGGTTGTGCATAACCTGCCTCACTAGGCGAACCTGTATTGAGGCAGAATTTTTAGTTAATTATTTCTCCATTTTGTCTATGGTTTGCTAATATGTAAATGTTTAATATGGGTTCCCATACAGCAATCCATTATTTTAGGTTACATTATTGTTTACATATTGAAGATACAGATAGAATAAGTTTAAACACAATACATACTATAATAACTCACTGTGACAAGGCATTTGGTTACTTTTCATTATTGTTTGCCTTTACACAATACGTATATAGTAAGTTTTAGCACCGTACATTTAAAACACCGTACATTTAGCAGGTACATTTAAAACGATGATAAAAGATGACAAAATTCAATTTTAAGGTCTGAAAATAAATAAAAAGGTGATTTATGACATTTTAAACTGTTTTTATTACACTGATTGTGTTTAAAAAAAACCTGTTGACATGTCCGGGTTATGGGCTCTAAAGTCCGGGGTTTTCACGCCTCTTGTCCTGGTTGCCAAATTTTAGAGATGGCAACCCTACATACAACGAAAGTGAATTTTCGATTTACGTAATTAAAAATTAAAATGCTAAAATTGATAATATCCCAAATGCAGTCAGATTCCTTTTATAGTAATTAAGGTAAATCAGAAGGTTTTATTTAAAAATATTTCATATAATCCTTGTCCAGCGATTCCGAATATTTACTAAAACTAAAAGCAAAAAAAATACACACATACTCTTAAATACTGGTTTGAGATAAACTTACTATCTCTTAAAAGCGGATAAACTCGTGTTATACCATTTGCATTGAAATCAAATGACATTCCACAAAATTTTTACATAAATATACATTATGATTTAAAAACATAACTGTTCAATCAACTGTTCCACATTGAAAATTTCAAAAAAAAATTAAATACTTAGGAATAATAATAGACAAAAACCTAAACTGGAAGGATCAAATCAACCTTACCGTCAACAAAATAATAAATAAAAATTATATATTATTGAAAAATCTAACATTGGTCTACCATGCTGTTCAATCAAATCTCCAATACGCTCTAGTCAGCTGGGAGCTGCATACAAAACAAATCTACTCCTTGTTGAAATTATACAACGTCTGATTTTAAAAATATATTGAAAAAACGAAGGGATTATGCAACACACCAAATTTTGAAGAATATGAAGTATTAAAATTTAATAATCTTGTCCGAAAAAAAATAATAATTCAAATAATAAAAGAAAAACACAGCTTTTTAACTGAAAATCGTATTCATCAAAAACAACATCATTATATCTATCTAGGGAAAAAATACTTCAACAGCCTACCTGAAAACATCAGATCAATTGAAAACGATAAACACCTACTAAAAGCTATCGAAGAGAAGTTCAGTGTAAAAATACCACAATGATGAAACTATCTTCATTAATTATAAATTTTAATTTTTGTTCATTTACATACATTATTTAATAAATAATTAATCAATATTCAAATTTCCTTGAATCATAATATTATAAACATTAAATATTCTTCATCTTGATGCTCAACTCTTTTTAAAACACAAGCGCCAGCTTCTATAGAAGAGAAACATAAAAACAAACAAAAGCAGTGAAAACTAGTTTTTAGATTATCTTAATTAACATTCATTACTATACTCTGTAAATTGATTAATTATTTTATAATGAGAAAAAAACATGACAACACGGTGAAGTGCTTTCAGAATTCGCCATAAGATGTCGCCACTTCCGTTGGCATTTCGCACTTGGACGGCCCCAGGCCACAAACAAATAAGCACAAACTCGACAACCATAATTTACACATTTTCGGATCTACCAGATCCAGTGTTGCCAAGTTAGCATATTATATGCTAAATTTGGCATAATTACTAGAGGTGAGTCGTATTAGCTCTTCTTGGTACTCGGAACAATTGGTACAAGTATGAATAAATTAGAGGTGAGTCGTACTAGCTCTTCTTGGTACTCGGAACAATTGGTACAAGTATGAATAAATACCTAGTCCAAATACCTGTTCCCTAGTAGAGATGGGCGAAGCGGCTCAGTTGAAGGAGCCGATTCACTAGGTCCCGTTCACTTGAAAGATCCGCTTCAGTGAACCGGCTCGATTGAGCCGGTTCCCCCCCCCCGCCCCCCCCATTTTTCATTTTTCTTTTATAGAAGTTGTATTTAAAATATTTTTAGGTTTTTTACGATTTTTCATCTCAGTGTAAAAGGTTGCGTCTGACAAAGATCCCTCCGGAAAAATGAGATGTAAAGATAAATGCTTTAAAGCTAATTTCTCAGGACAGCGCTTTATCAGATCGGACCTTGTTATCGTGAGGAAACATTCCGACATTTTTGCTTCTTTAGGCGATTGAACGAATTAAGTAGGCTGAGTGCAATTATATTGTTTATGGTCGCATGTATTTTCACAACCTTGAGAAATCGCAAAAAATGGTATTTGGTGACTGGTATATTTCGAAGAAAATATTTTTGCCTAGGAACATCGATCTAAATATCGTATATTTATGATCACATTCAAAAGGGATTCCCAATATTATTGGAATACCCTTTTGTATGAATGAAAAAAATGAAATCGAGAAATATTTTGTATTGTTAGGTTTTTGGTATGAAACGTCAAACTTCAATCGTATGGTAATCTTTGAATCACGATTCTTATCGCTTGTTAATTTTTTTCCCCGTAAAACATAATTACGTACTTTAAAATAGCCTTAATTTAAAATTACCATAATTTCCACAAGAAAAGCTATTTACCCCCGGCCTTTATGCAATCGTTAAAAAAATACTATGTATAACAGCAACTTCGGTGCCCTGTGAAAAGATATTTTCAAACTCTTTCTCAAAAAAGGTCCAGAATGACATCGTCAAATTGTCAGATGTGTTATTTTTGAATTACAATCTATATCAATAGTATGAAAAAGTTTCCTTAAATTAAGTTTATAAAATCAATTAGCGAATCGTATTAAAATATATACAATAAAAATAAACTTAAATCCATTTAAAATTAATTGTGTCCTAAATGAATGTAATAATAATATAAAAAATGTGTTGTGAAACAAAATACTTCGGTGTGAGAATAATAGTTAAAGGTGTTCTAAGTGCTCATTACCAACATTATTATTTTTTTTTTTAGATATCAATGATTAACTGAAAATAAACCATGAACATAATATAACTCGTCCTTGTTCCTGTAATAATAAACTAAATAAGTGCCAACACAACAACTAAAATGTAATGCAAGCGGGAATACCAATATTATTATGTCGTTTCAATCCGGTCAGTACGTCAGTAGTGACCCGCGAGCCGTGAGATCCGTTGAACGATGTATGCGGATCTTCGTTCGCGAACGGGTGAGTCGGCTCTTCGGGTCTGGCGGGTCACCTGCTCACCGGCTCACCGTTCGCGAACGAGTGAAGCGGGTCACCGGGTCACCGGCTCACCGGCTCATCGTTCGCGAACGACTGAAGCGGGTCACCGGCTCACCGGCTCACGTTCCCGAACGGGTGAGTCACTGCTGATCCGCGAACGAGTGAGCGGCTGATTTGGGAACCGGATCTTACGGATCCGTGTAAAGATCCGGTTCACTGAGCCGACTCGTTCGCGAACGACTCACTTCTATTCCCTAGTATTTCACTTGCTCATTACATGGGGGGGGGGGGATTGTTAGAGAATTTCTAAAAAAGTAATTCCCACAAAAAAATGTGATTCCCACAACGACTTTTCAAATCCATTATGGGGGGGGGGGGGTTGCTAGAGGTTTTCAATTTCAATGGACTCTCCGAACGAACCGGTTTCGGAGATTCTCATCTTACCTAACCTAATTAATTTGATAAATGAGTCTTAGCACGGAGAACTTGCTACCTAAATAAGAGGCCCCAAGAAGTTAAATTATTAAATGACTGTCATCCCATACAACGAAAGCGAATTTTCATTTTATAATGAAAATTAGAATGTTAAAATTTAAATTTCCCAGATGCAGATTGCCTTTTATAGTAAGTAACTAACTAACTAACCATCACGCCGTTTCTCCGCAGGGGTAGGCAGAGAGGACGGACCGCCAAACAACTCGGTCTTGGCACACATTCCTTGCCTCATTCACCTTCATACATACTCTTCTATTGTTCTGACTCTTGACATGGCCCGACTCGAGTATCTGATTCACTTGGTCGTGCCATGTCTTCCTCGGGCGTCCCCGACTTATAGTAATTAAGGTGAAACAAAAGGACGACACAGTGCTACTAATAAACATGGACGGAAATAAACAACATGGCCAACACAGATACATCAATGAACTAAAAGAAGTGGTTTTTCATAAATTTACTACTTAACACTATGTTTAAAAAAAAAATTATTATATACAATTCTGCATAAAAAAGAGGGAACACTAAAGAAAAATAAATTATAATCTACTCTAAGCAAATACACAACAACATATCTGCAATATCTTGTGTTTAGTGATAGAAAGCCAAACAGAAATAAAATACCTATACATTACAGTAGACAAATTAATGGATAAAATCGTCCACATTCATTAACGTACTCAAAGACAGAGTGAGGAAACTAAGATACATCATAGATTCAAAAAAATAATAATTAAAAAATAATTCCACTTAAATCATATAGGTACATATTCATCAGAACTTCTGTTTAAAGAATTTAAAGTCAGAAAACTAAATGCATTATTTTTATATCACGTAATTTTACAAATTTACAAAGAAAATAGTCTAAATAAAACTGCACCTTTTAAAATAATAGAAAACCCAGATAAACATCAACTCTCACAACTCGAAAAAGTAATTAAAAAAACAGTGCAATTCAACTATAAATATCTTGGAGTGAATTTTTTTTAATACATTATCAGAAAGTATTAGAAATAACAATAAACATTTTAAATACCACCTTAAAAATACACTGAAAATATAAACAGAATACTCATAGTAAAAATAACGAACATAATATTACACCCCCACATAGACAAGCCAAGCTTTATTATGGTGGTGCATCTCAACAACAAAGATTTTAAATGCCAACAAAGAACACAGTGAAAATATTTTTTTATAAAGCCCTAATATTTTATTTCTAGATGGCGCCACTTTCGTTCACAGTTCGCACAAGATAGCTTCCAATTTTCGAAAGCGAGAAATAATACATTAGCCGTGCACTAATTATGTGCACTAGGTAGGAAGCGCCCGGCCGGACCTCGTCTCCGGCGATGCTTTTGTACTCTTGCTAAAACCTTTTTTAACTGGTGGACGCATACTGTCGGAATTTATTGACAATACCAGTCGAGATCGCGCTGATCGCGATCTACTAAATTCAGTATCATATCCTTTCTCGCTTACTCACCTACATAAGAAGAGTGTTTCCCTAATATTCAAAGATTAGGGAAACACTCTTCTTATGTAAGCGAGTAACGAGATGCCTATACATATGCCCCGCCCTCGGTATGAATACGCGAGACGTGAGACGCGCAAGACTAGCAAGACGCGTAAGACGTCCAATACTCGCAAGACGTGCAATACTCGCAAGACTCGCAAGACGTCCAATACTCGCAAGACTCGCAAGACGTCCAATACTCGCAAGACGTGCAATACTCGCAAGACGTACAATACTCGCAAGACTCGCAAGACGTGCAATACTCGCAAGACGCGCAAGACTCGCAAGACGCGTAATACTTAAGAACAAATACTAAGTACGAAAGTCTCTTTGAAATATCTGTTCCAAACATCTGTTCTAGTAAATACGCTTCACCTCTAGAATAAATACCTAGTCCAAATACCTGTTCCCTAGTATTTCACTTGCTCATTACATGGGGGGGGGGATTGTTAGAGAATTTCTAAAAAAGTAATTCCCACAAAAAAATGTGATTCCCACAACGACTTTTCAAATCCATTATGGGGGGGGGGGGTTGCTAGAGGTTTTCAATTTCAATGGACTCTCCGAACGAACCGGTTTCGGAGATTCTCATTTTACCTAACCTAATTAATTTGATAAATATGAGTCTTAGCACGGAAAACTTGCTACCTAAATAAGAGGCCCCAAGAAGTTAAATTATTAAATGACTGTCATCCCATACAACGAAAGCGAAATTTCATTTTATAATGAAAATTAGAATGTTAAAATTTAAATTTCCCAGATGCAGATTGCTTTTTATAGTAATTAAGGTGAAACAAAAGGACGACACAGTGCTACTAATAAACATGGACGGAAATAAACAACATGGCCAACACAGATACATCAATGAACTAAAAGAAGTGGTTTGACATAAATTTACTACTTAACACTATGTTTAAAAAAAAAATTATTATATACAATTCTGCATAAAAAACAAGGAACACTAAAGAAAAATAAATTATAATCTACTCTAAGCAAAAACACAACAACATATCTGCAATATCTTGTGTTTAGTGATAGAAAGCCAAACAGAAATAAAATACCTATACATTACAGTAGACAAATTAATGCATAAAATCGTCCACACACATTAACGTACTCAAAGACAGAGTGAGGAAACTAAAATACATCATAGATTCAAAAAAATAATAATTAAAAAATAATTCCACTTAAATCATATAGGTACATATTCATCAGAACTTCTGTAGAATTTAAAGTCAGAAAACTAAATGCATTATTTTTATATCACGTAATTTTACAAATTTACAAAGAAAATAGTCTAAATAAAACTGCACCTTTTAAAATAATAGAAAACCCAGATAAACATCAACTCTCACAACTCGAAAAAGTAATTAAAAAAACAGTGCAATTCAACTATAAATATCTTGGAGTGAATTTTTTTTAATACATTATCAGAAAGTATTAGAAATAACAATAAACATTTTAAATACCACCTTAAAAATACACTGAAAATATAAACAGAATACTCATAGTAAAAATAACGAACATAATATTACACCCCCACATACACAAGCCAAGCTTTATTATGGTGGTGCATCTCAACAACAAAGATTTTAAATGTCAACAAAGAACACAGTGAAAATATTTTATTTCTAGATGGCGCCACTTTCGTTCACAGTTCGCACAAGATAGCTTCCAATTTTCGAAAGAGAGAAATAATACATTAGCCGTGCACTAATTATGTGCACTAGGTAGGAAGCGCCCGGCCGGACCTCGTCTCCGGCGATGCTTTTGTACTCTTGCTAAAACCTTTTTTAACTGGTGGACGCATACTGTCGGAATTTATTGACAATACCAGTCGAGATCGCGCTGATCGCGATCTACTAAATTCAGTATCATATCCTTTCTCGCTTACTCACCTACATAAGAAGAGTGTTTCCCTAATATTCAAAGATTAGGGAAACACTCTTCTTATGTAAGCGAGTAACGAGATGCCTATACATATGCCCCGCCCTCGGTATGAATACGCGAGACGCGAGACGCGCAAGACTAGCAAGACGCGTGAGACGTCCAATACTCGCAAGACTCGCAAGACGTGCAATACTCGCAAGACTCCAAGACGTGCAATACTCGCAAGACTCGCAAGACGTGCAATACTCGCAAGACGCGCAAGACTAGCAAGACGCGTAAGACGTCCAATACTCGCAAGACTCGCAAGTCGTGCAATACTCGCAAGACGCGCAATACTTAAGAACAAATACTAAGTACGAAAGTATCTTTGAAATATCTGTTCCAAACATCTGTTCTAGTAAATACGCTTCACCTCTAATAATTACTCCATATTTAGCAATTTTAGCATAACTATTATGCTTTTAGCATATAGCATATTTATTTGGCTTATTTTTACAGAAACATGAAAATAATAAAAACTAACTTTTTAACTAACAAAAATGATATCGATTGAAAAACTGGTGTCTCAATGGAGAAACATAGTTCACATTAAATGGGAATCCTTGATTTCCGAGTTTTGGAATGAAGTCATGCAATATAAAGATGCAGCTAATAATAACCCCTTCGGTGATTTATATCAGTTTGCAATGTCTATTTTAACATTGCCGCATTCAAATGCGGACATTGAACGTGTATTTAGCCAAATGAGTCTGGTCAAAACAAAACTCCGAAATCGTTTGGCGGTGAGAACCCTGAATGCCATTTTGTACGTGAGATTTGGCCTAAAGAGAGCAGGAAAGTGCTGTTATTCTTATACTGTTCCTGACGAAGTACTACGCTGCATTGGAGCCAAAGAAAGTTACGACTCCGTCTCTCAGCCTTCCACATCAGGTGCTGTTAATTAAGAAGAAGAAGATGAAGAAATTGATATTTTATTTCACTGATTTTATTTCTAAGTTAAATTTATGTAAGCTTTTTTTGACATTTTTTAAAGTAATTTAGCATTTTTCTGGCATATTTTTCCTATCACTCTATTTCTCAACAAATACTAAGTTAAATTTATGTTGGCTTTTTTTGGCATTTTTTAAAGGTATTTAGCATATTTCTGGCATATTTTTCCCATCACTCTAGCATATTTTGAAGTAATTGAGTTGGCAACACTGACCAGATCTGCCCTGATGATGGACACTGCAACGCTGTCCGAAACGTCGGCTACAGAAGCAGTTAGCGCAACATGGCATAACACCCCAAAAACAAACAGCAAAAATGCTTTTGGCCGTGAGAATCTAAAAACTTACACGGTGAAGTTAGGTTATGCTGCAGTGGTATATTTATTAATGTGTAGTAACAATACCAATACAAGTCGTCTGTTCCTCTTAGGATTTTGTGACCCCTCACAGTTAGGTTATGCTGCAGTGGTGTATTTATTAGAGCGTAGTAGCAATACATTTTAATGGCGAAATAGAAAGTTGCTCCTTTGAAAACCTTGTCAATTCATCGATTAAAACTATGTGGGGCCGTTATTCTCCTAAAACTTGGAAAGTATATTATGTCATCTGTAAAATTTATCAATGAAAACGTTTTTTCTATTTACTGATTCGATTATTGTACTAGTGTGGCTAAAAACGCCGCCCTATTTATTGAAAACATTTGTCGCTAATATGGTTGTACAAATACTGGAAAATACACCAAATGCTATTTAGAAGCATGTTGTCTCAAAGGAAAATTGCGCCGATTTTGGTTCAAGAGGGCTTTTCCCAGCAGGCATTATTTCACACCCTTTGTGGTTTATAGAACCACAATGGCTCCGTCAACCAATAGTACTCCGTGGCCGTGTTCAGCTGTGTCCAATCAATCTGTTGAAGAAATACCAGAAATCAGAACATGCAACCTTAAAAAGTTTGTATCATCTCAAATAGTACCTAATTCGATTATTAGTAAATATTCTTCATTTTATAAATTGCAACGCGTTGTCGCTTGGATAATGCGTTTCGTAAAGAATCGTCATAAACGTCCTGGTACGGGTAATACCAACTCGACTTAGTTCTCGCGAATTAAATAATTCGCTTATAAAAGTCATGGTTCCATGATAACTCAACACAGTGACAATTCAACACACTTTTAAAAAGTGATATAAAGTCATTAGAAACGATGAAAAAAATTATTTTTTTAACCTAACCTAACCTAATCTACTTAACCCAGTTAATAAAGTTTTTGTTTCATCACTATCCATGACTTTATATAACTTTTTAAAGATGTGATGATTTATCCGGTCACCCAATGTCATACACATCAAACAGGAAACATTTTTTCAATAAACATGCGAAACGGCATTTGATGTTCAACGCAAATTCAAAACTTGAAACCGTATCTTGATATCCACGGTATTATCAGGGTGGGCGGTCGACTCAAGTATTCATATTTGTCATACGAAATTAAATTTCCAATCTTACTTCCGAAAATCTGTCATTTAGCTTATTTAATTATAGACTATTATCATAATCTTTATGTTGGCCCGCGAAGCCTTCAATTCACTATTCAGCCTATGTTTTGGATAGTCGCTATACGAAATAAGATTCGCTCACAACTGTCGAAATGCATTGTCTGCTATAAAATTAAATCTTCGGCGTTATCTCCATTAATGGGCGATTTACCTCCCTCTCGAGTGCAACAAAGCCGTGCTTTTTTCTCGAGTCGATGTTGATTTCGGAGACCCTTTCATTTTGAAAGATCATAAACGCAGGAGAGCAAAAACATCAAAGGGTTATTAATGTTTGTTTGTATGTATGGCGAAGAAAGCAGTTCATTTGGAAATCGTGTCTGAATTATCTTCCGAAGCATTTATTGCAGCTCTTACTCGGTTGACAAATCGAGGGTTATGTTCTGAAATTATAAGCGATAACGGAACCAAGGTACATACTTGGTATAAATAAATTCTTGGCATCACAGCATGATGTTATATCTAATCATCTAACCAGAGCAGCATTATTTGGTCTTTTGACCCTCTAGCTTGTCCTCATTTTGGAAGCTTATTTGATGCAAGGATAAAGTCTGTAAAATACCATTTGAAAAGGGTGATAGATGAGACCGTTCTAACTTATGAAGAATTTGCGACAGTTCTCACTAGAATTGAAGCCATCCTCAATCCTCTAATCTTGCCCCTTCTGTTCAATGAGCTCAGACCCCGAGGATGTCAAAGGAAACTTTTTTAATGGGTGGATTCCTACTGGGGTTACCTGAATATGATTTCCTTGACACCACGTCTAATCGGTTAAGGAGGTGGCAACAACTCCCAAAGATGTCGCAATATTTCTGGAAACGTTGGCATTTAGAATACATAAATACGCTTCACCAACGATCAAAGTGGTGCAAAATTAATCCAAACATTAAAATAGGTCAATTCCTGTTAATAAAGGACGATAGTTTTCCACATATGAAGTGGGTGTTAGGACTAATTATCCACGTTCAGCCGGTAAGGATGGGATAGTTAGGGAAGTTAAAACTTACTGTTTCGTTGGTTCGACCAGTGATAAAGCTTTGTCTGTTACCGGTAGAATAAAATTAGTATTAGTGATAATTCTTAAGATACACATATATCTAAAATAGAAATACGTTTTCATTTTTTCTTTTTTTTTTGGGTTTTTTTTTGTTTTTTGACCATTGGGATCTATACTTTCTATTTTTGTTATTTAGATGCCTATACTCGAATTCTCGTTTTGTTTCTTGCTTGAATTCTAGACCCAAGGAGTCTTATCTTCCTATCCTTCGAAACAATCCTTATCATTATTTTATTTTTATTTATTTAAATTTCTCCAAAGCATTACAGAAACAACTTGCATGAACAATTTACCTTTGTTTAGATATATTTTTTATTCTTGTGCCGTTCATGTGGATTCTTAGTCATTTTTTATCATAATTGTGAATTCATTCAAATTAGGTGGGCGGAAATGTTGGTACCTAGCATCGTTACGCCTTATACCTTTCCTTTTGATTTCCTTGATAAATATTATTGTTGTCCACCTACATAATTCCTACCTCCCTATGCCGACTACAACTGCGGGTAGTTCAGTTGAAAATCACAAGTCATCCTATCAACACCTAAACTGTGTTGGATTACGGAGCACCCCCTTGTCGAAACAGTAATGCAATTGTGAGCTCGCCAGTTTGTGGTGGTAAAAAAGTGAATTGTATTTGAACCAGCTCAATTGAGAAACGTGGAAGAATAACAGAAACGGTAAGTCGGCATTCCGGAATTCCAATCCTCTTCTATCCGCTGTGCGACAGTACCTTGATTCCGTCTGCAACAGACATCATTGTTGTTTTCATCATCAATTTTTTCCCTGATTTTTAATCACTGTAGTTTTAGTTAACCTAGGGGGGATCAAAAGTTCGAATCGTAACTTTATCTGGTCATTTTCGTGAAAAATGGAGATAAATTATAAAAGAGTTTTCCCGAGTGCCAACAAAGAAAACTTAATACTGTTCTAGCCTAAAAATCGTCATAATATTATTTTTTTTAAATCATTGATCCACCACTTTCTTGTGCACAGCATTCCCAAGGGTAACCATGAGGATTAATGTTAAAATTTTGTTATTATTTAAATTATATGTAGAAATTTTAAACTTGAGTATTTTTAAATATTTGTGTAATTTTTGACATTCAAATATTATTTAGAACATTTGGCTGTCATCAGTTGTTTTGTTTTGCTCTATCTAAAATTAATTTTTTACCATTCTTTTTTGTTTTCTGGCAAAAAAAAAAGTGTAGTGTGTTGTGCCTTGAGGTTTCTTCTCCCTCCTGATCTTCCAGGAGTCACTTTTCGCTGCTGATTTCAAGATATTTATAAACTTTTTTTACTTCTGTCATTTTCCATACTATTATTGTAGTTGTTTACTGTTGTGAATAATGGAGGAAGATTTCCTTCCTGGACTCCCTACAAAGCCCCCAGATCCTTCTCCAGACCCCCCAGACGGGGAAAATGTAGAAATTTCTGACAGTGATTCTGTCATTTTGACTTCTACCAAAAAAAGGAAATTTACTCCTTCCCCAATAAAACTTGACTCGCCTTCGACTTCACAGTCCCCACCAGCACTTTCTCAACTTCCTCCAACAATCTTTTATTCTCTTCATTCCCGTGGCCCATTCATTGTATACGCCCAAAAATCTGAGCAAGGAAAAACCATCCACCCTCTTGAATTTGGCAAATTCCTATCAAAGAGCAAGAATCTTTCAATCAAGCCTGGAGGTGTAAAAGCCGAGGGTCGCTTCCGAATCTCCGTTGAATTCCTCTCAGGGTCAGCTGCTAACAGTTTCATCAAAAATATCTTCATTTCATCAAATTCAAAGTTCAAAGCATATATCCCTACTTTCAATGTCACTCGCATGGGCCTGGTCAGAGGTATCTCGACCGATCTGTCCATCGAAGAAATTCTGTCTTCACTTTCAACCCCCCAACACATTGGCAATCCCATAAAAGCCAGGAGGCTAAATTACAAGGACTCCTCTGAGGGTATAATTACCTGGAAGCCCTCCCAATCTGTCGTTATCACCTTTGAAGGTCAATCTCTTCCCTCCCATATATATTTATTCTTCAACTCATTACCAGTTGAAATGTATACTTATCCGACCACTCAATGTTTCAATTGCTGCCGTTTTGGCCATACCAAAGCTGCATGCAGATCTCAACCCAGATGTTTTAAATGTGGAGAAAACCATGCAGCTGACCAATGTCCTTATTCCTCCTCACCCAAATGTTTTAACTGCTCAGGCTCACATACAGCTATCAACAATTCTTGCCCAGAACAATCTCGCCAAAAATATTAAAATTTCTATGGCCTCTCAGAACTTGTCTTTTCTGCAGGCTTCTAAACTATTCCCGCCTGTCAAAAAATCATTTGCTGAGGCTTTATCCAGCAACTCCTCATCCAACCCTCTTCCCTCCTCTACAACAACTTCTTCTCTTTCGACTAAATTCACATACAAAAACGCTATCTCTAAACCGGCTCCTGGATACGATCAGCAACAACACAACTCACTGCTCTTAAATCCCAATGGTTCATCTCTTTCAAATGCCACAAATGGGTGTGCAAATAATTATAATCCGTCCTCAATGAACTCTCTAAAACTTTCTGAAAAACTCTCCCAAGACAATTCTTCATTTATCCAAACTCTTATTATGCTTCTAATTGAACTTATTTCTTCTCAAACTAATCTACCGTCCAACGCTGCTACTATTATTTCCACATTAAAATCATTTATTCAAAATGACTCTTCAAGATGTCAGAATACTTCAGTGGAATAGCCGAAGTGCTATTTCTAACAAATCTGATCTCCCTAACCTATTAAATTCCAACTTTATTTCTTTGGCTGCTATCTCGGAGACTTGGTTTACTCCATCCACCCACTTTAATGTGGGAGGGTATTCCTGTCTCCGCGACGACCGCCCGGAAGGTTCGGGCGGTGGTGCTGCCCTTTTTATTAAAAAATCCATATCATTTTCCCCAATAAATAATATCAAACCCCCCAATGCTGACTTCCAAATGGTTGCAGCTAAAATAAAGGACACATCCTTTATTTCAGTCTATCTTCCCCCAACAGCCCACTTCAATAAACAAACTTGGTTGCAAATTGTCTTTCCTTTCTTTATATTAGGCGATTTTAATGCCCATTCCCCCGTCTGGGGTTCTGCTTTCTCCGACCGAGATGGTCGAAGTGTGATGGATTTCCTAGATCAATCCAACCTTTTCCTTTTGAATGACCGATCTCCTACTAGGATCTCACGCCCCAGCACAAACCCCAGTGCAGTAGATCTCTCGATATGTTCTACTAGTTTGGCTTCTCTCTCCTCGTGGGTGGTGTCCCCCGACCCTTGCTCCAGTGATCATTTCCCGATCACCATTACTTATCAAACTTCTTTCCAATCGGACAAGTCTCATATTTCGACAAAGATTAAAACGAAACACACCAAATGGGATGAATTTAACTCTCATATGGAAAAGTTCCTACTAAATTTACCCGCCACCGATATATTTTCCGTCAAAGATGACTATAATAACTTCAAATCAATGCTCATAACTGCAATAAATAAATCAAATCCTCCCCCTAAAACTAAATCTCTCAAAAAACTCCCTCCAACTCCCTGGTGGGGAGAGGAATGTTCCAAAGTGGTAAGAATTCGGAAAGCAAAATCCCTTTCCTATTGTTACAATATGACTATGGAGAACTATCTAATATACAAAAACGCTGAATCCAATGCCAAAAGGGTATTGAGGTCAAAAAAAAGATCCGGGTGGTACAACTTCTGCAGTTCAGTATCTCCGAACACTCCAATTTCGGAAGTTTGGTCTATGATCCGAAGATTTCGATCCTCCTTCAGTTCACCATCTCCTCGAGCGTCTCATTCTAAATGGATAGATGAATTCTTGGACAAAATTGCCCCCCCTTCTGTACCTAACTTAGATGAAATAACGCCCATCTATAATACTCCTATGTCTAATCATTGGCTAGACTCTCCATTCACCTTATGTAATTGAGCTAAAAAATTGTTTATCAACAGTCAAGGACTCATCTCCAGGCAGAGATGGTATACCTTACAGCATAATCAAAAATAGTAATGATAATGTTCTAAACCACTTCTTAAGCATCTTAAATAAAATCTTCCAGACTGGTATAATGCCTGATGACTGGAGTTGTCAAATAATCATCCCTATTTTAAAAACAAACAAATCACCAAATTCTGGATCCAACTACAGGCCAATCGCTCTTTCATCCACCCTCAGTAAACTTTATGAAAAATTAATTAAAAACCGATTAGAATTTTTTGTCGAGAGTAAACAGCTTCTCTCTCCATCTCAATTTGGAGTTAGGAAAAAAAAATCCACTCAAGATAACCTTGCCATCATCAGCACTGATATTAATTTATCAATTTCTAAACAGGAAGTTTGTCTTGCCGTCTTTATAGATATAGAAGGCGCCTTTGACAATGTTTCCATCCCAATCCTGAAAAAAAAACTTCTAGGCCTTGGCCTTCCCCCCATGTTTGTCCAATCTATTATTAATCTATTTCTAGATAGAAAAATTTTCATTGAACTTCCAGATATTTCTCCTCAAAGTAGGTCTATTTGGAAGGGTTTACCACAAGGCGATGTATTGTCCCCCTTACTGTATAATATATACACATATGATATGCATGTCACTATTCCCCCACAAGTAAAAGTTATTGAGTTCGCAGATGACATAGCTTTCTTCTTATCATCCAAAATCATCCCTCTCGCAGTCAAATATCTTAACGAAGCCATGAATGCCCTTGGCACATGGCTCACGTTAAATGGTTTTGAACTTTCAATCCAAAAGACTCAGTGTGTCACCTTCTCAAATCGCCATAAAAACCCCCCTGTTCAAATTTTATTTAAAAATTCTCCAATCCCCAACTCTTCTGAAGTAAAATTTTTGGGAGTAACATTTGATAGGAAACTTAAATGGTCTTCCCATGTTAATAATTTAGTTACTAAATGCGAAAAAAAATTAAATATCATCAGATCATTATCTGGCGTTTGGTGGGGAGCTCACCCTACTTGCATCAAGTTGCTTTACAATGCACTTATTCGAAGCCATCTCGACTATGCCTGCCCACTTTTTAGTACTGCCTCAAAAAATGTACTTGATAAATTAGACAAAATTCAATCTAAATCTTTGCGAATTATAACTGGAGCGATGCAATCGTCACCCATCAATTCCCTTCAAGTAGAATGTTCTGATCCTCCTCTTTATATAAGGCGTCAACTATTTGCTGACAAATTTGTTCTTAAATGTTTAAATTCTAAATGTCATCAGGTTATCCCCAGCGTCTCGTTGTTCATTGACTCAACCCATTCATCTACAATCAGAGCTTCAACTAAACCTCTTCCTGACATCTGTAAAAATTTTAAGTCTCTCTCAGAGCTTCACATTATCCAAAATGATCTACTTTCCTTATACAAATTAAAATATAGTCACGTCACCCTATCCCCAACAATAATAAAAGGGATCGGAATCCTTAAAAGTCATTCCAATCTCCCGGCCCGAACTGTCAATAATATGTTCAATGACATTATTTCATCTAAATGGCCCAACTTTTCTCTTTTATTTACTGATGGATCCAAATCTCCCGACTCTCCTAACTGTGGAATAGGTATTAACGTTTACCACAATAATTCTAATGACAGAATATTTCATTCAATTTCAAATCAATTTTCAATATTTTCAGCCGAGTGCATTGCAATAATAGAATCTCTCAAATATATAATCAAAAATAATTTTGAACATTCCCTCGTTCTCTCTGACTCTCTCAGTTCCCTCCAAAAACTTAAATCCAGTCCTCTTCTTCATCCTGATGATCACTTTGTATGCCTTATTCGAGAGATGATAGCCTCCATTCAAAGCTCTGGTAAAACTGTAACTCTGATTTGGATTCCTGGACATTTTGGTATCATGGGTAATGATATTGCGGATGCCTTGGCAAAACAAGGAGCGTCCAACCCTGTTGTTTCCCTCGTAAACCACATTCCCTTATCTGACATTTTTTCCATCATCAAAGATAGATCCCGCAATATTTGGTCGGAGTATTGGCACATTGCTAGTCAATCCAAGGGAGCCTGCTATGCCTCAATACAAAGGACTATTCCATCAAAACCGTGGTTTCAGCAATTCCCTCATTTTTCCAAAAAAGAAATTTCTTCACTCATTCGAATGAGGATCGGACATTGTTCCGTTCCTTCCGATCTTTTTAAAATTCACGTTGTTGACTCCCCAGATTGTACATTCTGTGGTCTAGAAGTGGGAACTTTAGATCACATATTTTTTGGTTGTCCCTCTCTAAACAAATATCCTCTCTTCTATCAAGCCTTATCTAAAATTGCCTCCCCTCCATTCAACATCTCATCTCTTCTAAGTCTGAACTCGACTCCAATTTGCATTATAATTTTGAAATTTGCCAATTTAAATAAAATTAATATTTAAATTCACCTTTCATTTCTCAATAATTTTAAATGATGGCCAAGAACACCCTAGAAGGGTGAAAGCCAGAAATAATAAGAAAAAAAAAAATGCCTCTCCTACAAAAAAAGTTCGTTGTTTTCTAGTGAAAAAATTCTTATGAGCAATAGTGTAATGAAAAATACCAGAACATGTTTGTAGCGTCGAGAAAAATCTAGATTAACTAATTAATAATAAACCGCTCGACCTACTTAGTACCTACTCCCGAATTATGTACCTGCAGTTCAAATCGCATCGTAAACAAAGCAACCTACGTACTGCAAAGCACCTACTGGTCTAACGACAACAATAATATCGCAAGTCGGTCTTACACATTACGAGAACTCGCCAGAATGTTCGAGTCTACGGCCTAGGCATAATTGCCACGCCGTCGAAAGTTCGCGAAAGGTCCAGATCGAGCGAGTGGCCTCGATTTAGTTGCCATTTAACTACCTGCTGTCGCCACCGGCCGAACAATATAAATAGGCCCGACGCAGCGAGCATATTATCAGTGTTCAGTATTTACTATCGTCGGCTGCACCTACTTACGAGTACTACGACCTAGTTCCGCGAGCATTCATAGTGTTTGTGCATAATAAACGTGAAATACTTTGATTGTAAAATCAGCTTTCAACTTATCAATAAACGCTATACCTGAGTGAGAGATCTTTTCATTTATACACCACGATAACCACATATTGAATGATTTGGCAGATTTTGAATTTGAATAAGGCGACGTAGAGCAATTAGTGGAACAACTGACCGGTAATCAGAAGGCTGCGGGTTCGATTGCCGTCAGCGGCATTTATTTTTTCTCGGAAGATTTTTTCGATTTATTTTTTCAGGCTAACAAATTAACATAATTTATCTAACATTAACATCTTTACATACACTAGTCAGAAAGGACAATCATGGCGAACTGACTGGTTGGTGGCTGAGTTGACATCGCGTTTGGGTCGCAACCTGGCGTAGTGTGTTCAATTCCTTAGCAGTCCTCCATCACAACACAAGCCACATTTTCCGTTTATTGTGTTAGTAGTAGCATATTTTCAAATATTGTCGGGTTATTCGTAACCCGGGAATGTTTGTCTTTCTTTTAGAAAAAATAAATAAATTATAGTCTAGTTTAAGCTAAATATTCTCAGTATCGCCCTGGTGTAAGGTGAGACCACCATTCCCAATCGAAACGGTGTTTGAATGTCTTTCGGCTTTTTGACGTCTATCAATGACTGCCTTTCCTACATCTTCCCCATCACCTTCCCCTCACCTCTTCATTCAGCTTAACATATACCCCAATTGGGGATATCATTAACAAATACCCCGATTGGGGATATCATTAACATAAACCTCAATTGGGGATATCATACAACGTCTGAAAATTGAATTTGGATACCACCTCTGGGCTGGAGCCCCAAAATACTCTTGATATGCAAAAGAGGGCAATCCGTCTGATTAATAATAGACCGGTTGCAATCTCAAATGCACAGACGAAATGTAGGCATGCTGAGTCTATTCTACAGATATTTCAATGTAGCCTGACCTTAGGAGCTTTATAAGAAATAACTGTTATTGTTATTATCTCGGCTTTCCACAAACGCTTACACTAGACTGCTTGCGCCACTCAGGTGTTGTTAAATTAAACAAACACTTACACTAGGCTGCTTGCGCCACTCAGGTGTTGTTAAATTAAACAAACACTTACACTAGGCTGCTTGCGCCACTCAGGTGTTGTTAAATTAAAAGAACAAGTTTGGAACGCGTGGCCAGATGGTTTTGTATTCCGACGGTTCTCATGAGAAAACATTACATTACCTTACCATTGTAACATTGCAGGTACCAAAGCAGAAATAAACTCAGTAATGAACCGACTACACAGTGCATGAAATAAATATTGCGTGAACACTAACGGTACTGAATGTCTATCAGCCTATAAACACATTATTATTAAAACTGTATGTCAAATATGAATTTGGCAAACATTAAACGGAGTATGTGCGAACTATTTCTACTACTCTGCAAACTATTTTTATACTTTCCTATAATCATTATCATTGATTTGGAGAATTTTGGCAGATTCTCTATTTTTCTTCAATTATTTGTACCTATATTTTGTTAACTCAGATATATATATATACACATTTTTTTTTATATAACCTATATTTATCATATAAGATCTGTATAATTAAAAAAAAAAAACTATAAATAAATAAAGATGTACATTATTATCTGTAAAAGCCCTATGGGCGTTTAAATAAATCACAAATCTTACAGAAAAAAGGAAAACAACGCACTTGTATGTGAATTTTGAATACCGACTGCTCGAAGCAGTCCGTGTATTAATTTCCAGCCAGAGTTTTTAAACTTAAATAGTAATATTATTTTTTTAATAATGTCAAATAAAGACATTGGAATTTTGGGATTTGGGTTCAGTGCCGACAAATCAGCGTTTATTGAAATATAATCAGTAAATTTTCATAAAACTACAATAAAACAACAATAACAAAGGTTCCATAGTTAATTTTGTTTATAATTTAATTGTGTATTTCACATTACCTACCTTATCAGGTGTTACCTGTTCAGAGGTTAGTGACAGGAATGTATAATAAAAATAATGCCATGTTATTGACAGATTAGTGTTAAATTTATTTAAAATATGTGAAGGAGAATAATTTACGAAGAATGTATGAAAAAAGATGATAAATAAGTATGTTTAAAAAATAGGCTTAAAAAGTTGAGGATTAGATAATATTTAAAGAAAATGCAGTAAAGTGTTATTAGCAATGCAAAGAATAACAAGATCCAATTCATAAGGTCTTCGAATTCCTTGTAATCTTTTCTCATTAGATTTTCAATGATGTTTTTGTGGAAGGTTATATTATTTATTGTTCCTTTCTTTCAGAATTTACTTATCCCAGACAGTTAAGTCATAACATTTATATTTTACCGCTATTTCTTACTTTAAGTTTATTAAAAAAACATAATATTTTTCACAAATAAGGTCCAATTCTTAAAATAAAATAATTTATGTAATTCCCTGTTTTTTTATGAACACAGTGTCTTACAACTGTGTTATAAAAAATAATTTGAAATAGTAAATTAATGTTTAAATGTTAGGTTCATATGCAATGACCAATTAGCTTAACTACCTATCTACCTCTCGAAATCCTTAGCTATTGTCTATTTGTAAATCTCCCAAAAGTAATTACATACAACTCTAAAGAGGAAAGTGTCCGCTTTTATGACAAAACCGGAGCCCATAATTGTAAGGATCCATTGAGAGCAAAACACTAAGATCGATACATTTCTGAACCGTAATAAAAAGTCTCAAATTACAAACTGCAAATTACAAACGAAATCCTAATATCTACTATACATACATTTCCATTGTTTATCATGCCATCTAAATTTTTATTTTTACTTATTTGCAATCAGTAGTTTGTTGCATACATAAGACGCTGTGTAAAGTGCACCCAAATAAATAACACGATAGCAAAATGAAAATAAAAATGTAAACATAATTAACAATTGTACTACTGTGGGAAATTCCCCATCTATTGTTTCTGTTTCTACATCGACATTTCTAGAATGTGATAATGCTATTAGTAGACTGCTTATCTTACTCAGGTACAGGTATATATGTAGATGTGTGCGTGTATGAATATATGTGTGTATGTATGTGTTCATATATATATATATATATGTGTATACGGTATGCATGCACATACAAGTGCGTGGGCATGTATGTATATTATAAATATGTATGTGTGTGTGTGTGTGTGTGCATATATATGTTTGTGTGTATATATGCTCAGGTGTATGTGTATAAACATATGTATGTGTATGTATATGTTTGTTATCTAATACTTATGCGTGTGTTTTTATATTTTACAATTTCTACTGTAGGGTAAATTATAGGAAGTTTACATCTCTCGAAAATAAATACCTCACGCGAAAAATATTGTATTCTGTTTCCAGCGGTCTAGCCGTCTGGTTAGCCCTAAATCTCCTCTAGCGTACGCGATCTGTTTGTTCATAAAATTATTGTAACGTGAGTTTTGTTAAAATAAAAACTAACGTCATTACACACCGAGAGTAATCACGCAACCTTTGATTCTGCGGATTGGAGAACCACAGAATCATTCAGGCAACAACCCATTTAAATTGGCGATAATCACAATCCTCCAAAATTGGTGACTACCGACGCTTAAAAAATCAATGATAATATAATATATAATATAATTCAACAAAACGATAAAGGAAAAGGTAATCTGGCGGCAGAACACGACCCTGGTGGCAGAATCCTGGACAAAATTCTTTTGTAAGTAATTTAAATTCCTTTTTTCAAATAATTTAAACTCAGTAAATGTCCAGTACTACAATTAGAGCCGTTATAAGTTGAGAACCGAACATCATTGTTCCATAATTTACCAAAGATGATATACACATTATTAATTATTTGAAATATAACTACTAATTTTAATTAAAATCATCAGTCTAGTTTCTGTCGCCGTGCAGCTCGCACGTTTCAGAAATTTCGATAAACTCAGTAACCACAAATCACAGTGATACCCAGTTTAACATATTGTTGTTGCAAAAATAAAGCAGGCTGGCTGCGTTTAGTCGCCAGACAGCCCGCAAAAAAAAATAACTCATTATGGACCGAAGTGTCCAATCATTAATTGACTCAATTAAAATTGAAATAGGAAAATGCTCATCTGTCAAAGAGGCAAAACAAAGGAGTAACATAGAACAAGATATACACCAGCTAGAGGAAATATGGTGCAAGGAAAAACTTCAACTACAAGAAAAAATAATTGAGGTACAAAATAAACTTATATTAAATGAAGAAAAACATTCAGAAAAAATTGAAAATTATTTAAAGGAAAAAAATGAATCAATTAATACTACGTACAACAAGTCAACCCTCTCAATACCTATACCAGAGGCCAAATACTCATTAATAATTGCAAGTGAAAATACTAATACAACATCTGAAGATATTCGAGACATGATAGTTAAAAAAATTAAAACATCACATTTGGGGATTGCAGTAAATGGAGTGCAAAAAGCATCAAATAAGAAACTAATCATCTCTTGCCCCAATAAGGATCACGCAAAAAAACTAACAGAACAAATAAATATGGTATTCAAAAATAATATGATCGCGAAAGAATTAGAAAAAAAAATCCCAAAGTATTCATCAGAAATCTACCTATCGACCTATCAGAAGAAGAAATAATAGAATCATTCCATCATTTTAAAAACCCAAAATGATGGAATTAAAATCATCATGGATGAAAATCCAAAAAACTCAGTAAAATTAGTAAAAATGCTTAAACCAAAAGGACAAAATAATCTTACAAATTATATAATTGAAACAAGTGGAAAACTTAGGAAATATCTCATATCTAAAGAAAAAATTAATATTGGATACCACAGAGTGCGGGTGGAGGATGCTAATCCAATAATGCAATGCTTCCATTGCCTGAGATTTGGTCATTTAGCCGTCAACTGCTTTAATAAGGACAAGAATGCTTCGTGCCTGCACTGCGCCATGGATCATCCTTGGAAAGACTGTCCCAATAAAAATAAAGAAGAAAAATGCAAAAATTGTGATTTCCAAAACAACACTTTTAAGTCAACAAACGACACAAATCATAAAGCAAATAGCAAAAATTGTACGTATTTAAAAAAAATGATGACTATTGCCCAAGGGCGTATAAATTATGAATAGGTATGTACCTACTTTAACATTCTTAATAACTAACTTTAAAATTCTTAACAATACTAAAAACTCAATACCAAAATTTAATTTTTTGTTTCAAATACGCTTGTTTTCTGACATTTCACACAATTTAGCTATAAATATTAAAACTTTAAAACAATTGAGAAACATTTTAATATTATTAATCTGCCATCGAAGAGCTAACGATTTATCAGAAATATCCAACAAATATTTAATTATCTATTTCTGTAAAATTTTAAGACAAAAACAAAGCATTAAAATATTAGCCTACTCTCAAAGTGTTAATGTTTGTAAAATATTATTTATACAAAACAAAATTAATATACTACATAGTATGTATCATCTTTATAATATTATCACTAGTAATATAATGCTAAGTTGTTCAATATTGTCACCAAAACTATTTCAAGTCAACCTCGATATTATCCGTGTACATATGCTGCTAATTTATAGTTTGTCATCAAAATCAAATTCAGTTTTGACAATTAGTTTTAACAATGGCTTGTACCGACATGAGATACAAATACTTGTGAAAAAAAAATATTTTAGTTATTAAGTACTCTCTTCACAAACATTATGTCTTTTAGTTATATAGATGATGAAAATGATATTAATTTCTGTAAGGTAAATAACCTGCATGAATGGTTTCAAAAACAAGATACAATAAAATGTAAAACGAGTAAACTTAATTTTGTGGAACTAAACATTAGATCAATATGTAAGTATTGGGACCTATTTCATGTTTATTTTAAAGACTGTTTAGATCAAATTGATATACTCATGCTTTGCGAAACTGCAATTCGTTCGGAACTTGTTAATCTGTATGATATTCCCGGATACAATTCGTATCACTATTGTAGAAGCCATAAATCCGGTGGAGGAATTTTGTTATATGTTAAGAATAACCTCTCCTTCTCGCAAATAGTTCTCGACACAAAATATTTTGAGAATATTTTTGGAATATTAACACTTCCGAATAACAGCACTTTAAATGTCTTAGCAATATACCGACCTCCGAATTTAAATAAGCAAGCATTCTTGTCAGAAATATCCTCTGTGTTTGATAACAATATTAAATCAAATGAAAGTGTTATATTTTTCGGCGATATAAATTTAAATTTATTAAATAAAAATGATGCTATCATAATAAATTATGAAAATATCCTTACTATTAAAAAAAACTTAACTATTTAAAAAAATATATAGATGTCGCTACTAGGGAAGTAATAGTTCTTCAGAAAATAAACCGCTCATGTATCGATCATTTTTATGTGCGTTTAAGTGGAAAGCTACCAGCTGGATTATCCAGTACAATATCTGCGTGCGTGTGTGACTATAACATCGCAGACCACAATACAACAGCTGTTAGTATACACTATAACTCGATAGATCATTTCAAACCTTCTGATTCTAATAACGTGAAAATTCTTTCGCAAAAACTGATCGATAAAAATATTTGTAATTATGATTGGAAATCGCTTCTAAAGGAAACCGAATGTTCTGTTATTTATTTAAAAATTAAAAATTATTTTGATGACTTGTACAAAAACAGCACGATTGAAATTAGCAAAAAATCTGAAAGCAGACCTCATGCCATAAATGACTGGATATCTACGGATGCACTATATAAAATTAAAAAAAGAGATTATTTATATAAACGTTGGAAAAATGCTCCAACAAACAAATACTATGAAAAAGAATATAAGTGTTACCGAAATGTTTTAAATAAATTGTTACTTAAATTAAAACCACATACTATAATGATAAATTCAAAAACCTTTTTCAAGATTCGAAAAAAACATGGGACGAGTGTAATCAAATTTTAGGAAAGAAATGTAAAAATAATTGTGACCAAGTTGCCTCCAAATATTTGATGAAAGATTAGACCAAAGAAAATGTAAATAATGATTTTGTTAATTATTTCTCTGATAGTGTTTGCAATATGTTACATAAATGTAATTACAGGACAACTGGGTTTGAACCAGAGGAGATGCCTCAAAGTATGTACCTACTAAGGGCCAAAATTGCTGATATAGAAAGCATTGTAAGACAACTTAAAAACTCTTCTCCTGGGATTGATAATATCAGAATGAACGATATTAAAAAACACATATCTACCTTAGGTCCAATTATAACTCATTTTGTTAATAGAATCATATTTGAGGCAAAAATTCCAGATGACTTAAAATGTAGTATCATTCGACCCATTTATAAAGGCGGTGATCACACTTTATTGGGTAATTATAGACCGATTAGTATTTTGCCATCACTCGAAAAAATTTTTGAAAAATACATTCAGCTGAAATTGATTAAATATTTAGAAGATTTTTCTATTATTGATACAAATCAATACGGCTTTCAGAAAAAAAAAGGGCACTGAAATTCTAATTCAGAAGTTTGCCAGCCTAATTAATAATGAATTAAATAGTAAAAATCATGTATTAGTCTTATTTATAGATTATTCCAAGGCTTTTGACACTATTAATCATAAAAAATTATTAAAAATATTAGAAATCATAGGAATAAGAGGGAAACTTTTAAAACTCTTTGAAAATTACTTGAGCAACCGATACATGAAAATAAAACTTTTGAACACCTTAAGTAAACAAAGGAAAATATTAGCAGGCGTTCCTCAAGGTTCCATATTAGGCCCAATTTTATATATTATTTATGTATCTTTTATTAAGTACATTTTTAAACATGTAAAACACTTTTTATATGCGGACAATACTGCATTGGTGATTTCTCGCAGTGATTTGCAATTATGTATTGAACTATTACAAAAAGATTACATTGAACTTTTGAATGGTCTCACGACTCTGGTTTAATTATAAATGCCAAAAAAACTAAATTGATACATATTAGATCACCCAATGCTAAGGCAAATATTATTACACCTGAAATAAAGACACACACTTCAAATTGCTTACATGTTGGTATTCCTGCAATATGTACATGTGAAAATATTGAACTGGTCACAGAGTATGTATATTTAGGTATTATTATTGATTGTTTTTTCAAATGGGACTTACAAATAAATAAAGTCTGTGAACGTCTGAGATCTATTGTTAATAGATTATATCAATTAAAATTCTATGTTCCAATACGTACACTTGGAATAATTTATTTATCACTAGCTGAATCTATTATAAGGTATGGAATCACAGCATGGGGACTTTCATGTAAAACAAATATAAACCATGTTCAATCAGTTCAAAATTCACTAGTTAAATTATTAGCTCATAAAAGTTTATACGAACAAAGGCATAATATTCCATACCTTTATCAGAATCTTAAAATTTTCTCTGTAAGATCAATTCTGTGGTATAAAATTATATTTCAGCATATGAATAGCCCTATATACATAAATAGACTGGACCACACTTACAATACTCGTTTTACGATAAATGAAGGACTAATTGTACCTAAGCATTTAAACAAATATGAACAAAGAACACTGGACTACATGATACCTAGTTGCTTAAATATGTTACCTGCTGAAATAAAAAAATGTACAAATGTAAAAACAAATATTATGTTGAAAAATTGGCTCGCTGAAAGAAATAGTTTGTATTAGAGTCTGATACAAACTATAGGTAGATACCATCACTGTTGTGTATATATTTTTAAAACAAATTGTTATTTTTTATTGTTATCACTGTTGTCATTAAGTAAAATAAGTTTTTACCTTTTTTTGATATTTTTTTATGTGAAAAGTTGCCATCGACAAACTACTGAAAAGTAGTTTATTGGAACTTTTCTGTTTTTTTCTGTATTTTATTTTATTATTTACTGTAATATATTTTTTTGTATTGCTTTCTTTAAATAAAAAAAAAATAAATAAAAAAAATAAAAAATGTCTGCAAACAGTAAAGCGCGAAAAATGTTAATTACAGAATCCTATGAGGACCGAGCAGCTGCCGAACGAGACACCCTGAACGCGAGATTACAGCCAGACGAGACACCACGACTGCATCCATTACCTGGACACCCTGATCCAGAGACCCACAGAACATCCTCTACGACAGAACCTTCCCTCAGGGAAGCATCCACTCAACCGATAAAGGAGGTAGAACCTGTTTTGCAGTCCAACAGGTCCACCATCTACCAAACGCGTAATGTAATCCTACAATTACATACAACAGCAAGTCATCAGTTCCATTCTTTTGCAAACAAAACAATTACAAATATAAAATCCAATACAAAATTTTTCAACCTCAAATAATATTGTCACAGTGAATAAAATCGTCTTCGCATATCGTAAAGTTAAAAGTGAAAGTCATAGTGGCTAGTGTTATTAACAATCACAATAATTTTAGTAATAACCCCGTATGGATGCTCGAAATTAATGGAAGACATTACTTTAAAAAAAAAATCAAAAATAATCTAGATTTTTTACAACAATTTAGAATTTGAATTCCGTATATTTTACGTTGCTTTCACAACCTTTTGCAACATATTTGTGCATTGTCTATCTCTTGCCATATTGTCATTTTTAACATGAATCAAGAAGAAAAACAAACGTCTTCCAACAACAAGGAAAAATCAAACAATATGGAAACATCAATAAATTCTGTAGCAGTGAAACTACCCTTATGTTGGAGAGATAATATCGCTCTTTGGTTTGCACAGGCAGAATGCCAATTTACAAATTCAAGAGTGAAAGATGATTTTACAAAATATAATATTATTGTCGCCGCCCTGGACGCTGAGACCATCAAATGTGTGAGCGACATTGTCATCAAACCACCTACATCGGATAAATATTTATTTTTGAAGACAAAACTTATTGAAAGACTACAAGACTCCGAAGAAATACTTACCGGATTACAACTTGATGACCGAAAACCATCCGGATTACTTAGACGCATGGTTGAACTAGCTGGTCCCGCATTAGCGGAGAGTGCCATCACCAAAATACTGTGGCTCCAGAGACTTCCTCAACATGTACAAGCCATTCTATCAGCCCTGCCGAATGACAATCTGTTCCAACTGGCATCGGCAGCAGACAAGATACTCGAAGTTTACCAGAAAACTGAATGCGGTGCTGTAGACAGGGACTACCGTGAAAACATCAATGACACCCAAGCACACCATGCCATACAAGAGTCAAACGTCAACACAGTACTCCAAAATCTTCAAGAACAAATCGTCGCACTTACTCAAGAAGTAAAACATTTAAAAATAACGCAGAATGATGACAGCGAGCGAACGCAAAATTACCAAGATCGCCGCAATCAGAGCACCCAATGGCATCATCCATCTACATATAATAGCAGACTGAGTTCAAGGTCACGCGGCAGAAGCGATAATAACCAAAACAATAGTGGATTTTGTTTCTTTCACGAAAATTATGGAGATAAGGCATACAAATGCAACCAGCCGTGCGCATTAAAGTAGGGACGTGCGAATCTTCACATATTAATAATCGTCTCTTAATATACGAACGTGAGACTCGCCAAAAATTCCTTATTGATACCGGTGCGGATGTTTCAGTGCTCCCTAGGTCTAGTAACGTTATAAAAAATACCGTTTCTTCAGACACTGCCCCACTACGCTTTACGGTGCAAACGGAACTTTTTTATTTTTTTTTATTTAAAAATATATTTCTTTTATATAAAAACATAAATATGTTATACTAAAAAAACTAATTCCAATAAAAATGTTTTCTTTTTAACGTAACTACCCAATTCAATAGAGAAAAACGTTTTTCGTGTTTGATTTGGGGAGTAGTGCCATTACAATATATGATATTGGAAAAAGAAAAGAAAGAAAGTTTTTATTTAAAAAGTAAGAAATAAACAAAATGTATATAGCATGATAACAAAAGTATAGATAATGAAAATAGACTACAATAGCAGTTACTAAATTAGATACACAGTAAATGTAAATAAATATAAGAATATATTTATTTATATTTAACATTAATTTAAGAATAGTAGTAAAATAAAAATAATTTTCTTACATTTCGATTAATAAGTAGGTAGTAGTTGGTAAAAGTACATGGAGTTTTTTTATTCATTTGGTTTGGAGCTGATAATATTGCAAGCGAAGGCACATAATAAATTGCGACAATAAGCTGTTGGTGGTTCGAATGTTGATGCAATATTTCAAGAGGATATGGTAATAAAAGAAAAATATATTTTTTTGTTAATTAATGATGAAATTAAATAGTTAATTATATACTAAGTATGTACTATTAAAATTTTAATTTGATCAATTAATACTAATAATGTACCTGTAATCAAAAAGATACGTAAAAAAATAAATTAAAACTTATGATTATTATTTGGTTGATCAAAAAGTTGTTTTATTTGTAATTTAAAGGCTATATAATTTTTTTCAGATTTGATTTTATATGGTAGTGCATTAAAAAAATATATATACCTTGAAAAATATAATGGTGTTGAGAAGCGCTCATTTTAAATTTAGGGATTTCAAAGTTGCCACGTGATCTTGATCGGTTACTTATTTTTGGAAATGTTATTGTAGGATTGAAATGATCTTTGTGAGTTTGCAACTATGTATTATTTTTGAATATATTATTTAGACCGACAACCCTAAAAGAGTAAAATAACTGTGTTGTTGGAAATATAGATGGTTTACGTAGGATGATTTTTAGAATCAACCTCTGTGCCTTTTCTACAGGTAAGAGGTTAGTTTTAAAAGTCCCCCCCCATCAAATTATACCATATTGTAGAATAAATAGTTTTAATCATATTATATGATAGGATGTTTCTCAAACTAATGAATAAGTAAATTAGTTTTCTTACTCTGGTTGCCGTATTTCGGACTTGTTCGTTCCATTTTAATTGTCTACTATGATACCCAGTTACTTTATACTATTTTTGCATGTTATTTGTAAAGAATTTGCATTGCTGCATTCTTTTTTATTTTTACACTGTGATGAATGGATTTTAATGGAAATATTGTTTTCTAATTTTTTTTCCTGCAAAGAAAATGGGATGAAATATGTTTTCTCGGTATTTAGTGAGAGACAATTTAGGTCGAACCATGTATTGAGTATGTTTATATTGATAATGGCTATCCTCATTGATTCCTCCCATGATTTTCCTTTTGTGATAACTACAGTGTCGTCTGCGTAAGATGTGATATCTCCAACAATGGGAAGAGTGAACATTTGATTTAAATATATAATAAAAAGGATTGGACCGATGAAAGTTCTTTGCGGTATGCCAAAAGATGAGGTTTTGGGTTCACTAAGGGTATTATTGATTTCGACATATTGAAATCTCTCTTTTAGGTAATTTTGGAACCATGATGGCACTATTCCGTCCAATCCAATTTGTTTTGTTTCTCAATGAGTCTTGAGTGTGATATGCTATCAAATACTTTGCGGAGATCAATGAAGATTCCAAAACACTTTTCTCCATTATCTAATTTTTGCATTATTGTTGATGTCAATTTAAATCGTATCCTGTGTGCTGAGATTGTGCCTAAATCCAAACTGGTTTGGGCTCATTATCTTCTTATCTTTTATGTAGTTGTTGAGTTGTTTTTTAACAATTTTTTAATAGATTTTTGTTATGTTTGATGTGAGTGCTATAGGACGAGAGTTAGAAGCGTTTTTTTCGTCACCAGATTTAAAAACAGGGGTCACAATAGTCTTTTTATAGTTGTTCGGGAATATGCCCTTCTTAAGACTTATATTTATTATATGAGCAATTGGTATGCTGATTATCTCACGTACAGTTTTTAATGTTTTTACAGTTATGTTGTCGTAGCCAGGGCTTGCTGATCCTCGTAAACTTAAAATAGCGTTTTCAACTTCTTTATCAGTTACTGAAGCAAATGTGCGGAAACCTTCTTCAAAATTTGGGTTTAGCTCTGGTTGTTGAGTTTGTTTTTTGTCTAGGATAATATTACTAGGAAGAAGAGCGCCGACATATAACAAAATAACGTTAAATATATCCCCACAATATTTTGGGTTTTTTTCTGTGTCAGTATTGATTCCTTGAAAAGTATCTTTTTTTGGAAAATTTTGTTTGTTATTGTTTTGATAATTTTCCAAAACTCTTTGCTGTCTTGACCAGCATTTTTTAAATTTATTTTGAAAATACTTTTTAGTCAGTCTAATTAAAAGCGTAAGTTTGTTTCGCTATTTCTTGTAGAAAGTAGCGATTTTTTCGTCGTTAGGGAATTTTTTAGACTGGTGATAGTATTTTTCCTTATTTCTGATTGAAATCACTTATCCATGGGTTATCCATGGCTTTATTAATCGGTGTTTAGATGTTGTTTTAGAGACAAGTATTTGTGTAGGAAGGTTTATGTGATTTAGGAAAACAGTTTCGAAATTTTCCGCACAAGTATTTGGATTTTCCGATTCAATTATTGATGCCCAAGTTTTCATAATTGAATTTTTTTTGTCAATTTTGTTGGGGTTGGTACTCTTTTGTCTATGTTGTTAACGAATATACAGGTGTAGTGGTCAGTTATGCTGGTTTCCCATAAATTCGACATGTTTTTTTCAGTGTTATTTGAGTTGCACCATATGTGATCGATACAGGACGGGATTTGTCCGCTAATATTTCGTGTTGCATTATTTATATATGATTTATAATTTAGTGAAGTCATTACATTTATATAATCATCTTTCGTTTTGCTTTGCGTCCAGTGTCCGATATTAATGTTAATGTCACCAACAAAAATATTAAAGGTACTTTTTAGATTCAGTAATAATTTTTTGGTTTCCATAATGAAATTAGTGGGATTCGATCCGTGCGTCCGGTAGATAGCAATAATATGGTATATAATTTCGATCACTTTTACACTCGGTTTTAAACAGTTTGAAAATTGTATTTTCATTTCTGTGACAGTAACATTGTTATATTTATTTAGAATGAACACCGCGATACCACTGGTTTTATTAAAGGGGTATTTTCAAAAACCGAAATAATATTTCGGGGTGGAGAGGAATGAAGTAAGTTGGAACGAGGAACACGCTACGTGAGCTATTCAACTCAGTTGGAAGTCAGAGCAGCGATGAAATCCACTAGATGGTACACGTGAGTAAGGTTTGAACATGAATTGCTTAATAAATAATGGGCGTCTTTCAAACTATGTTGAGTTGAATGTGCATGTTTTAGGTAAATTTCGATAGAAACATTACCTATTGCAGAAGCAGTTCATGATTTTATGATTTATATCAGATATTAGATTTCTATCAAACTTGTTTGATGAATTAGTCGATACCATCAATTGCACTTCTAGACGTTAGGCAGTAACTTATGACTCGTAACCGACGTGTTCTTCATTGACAGATGTCAAAACAATACGGTATTCAATCACGATTCATTTTCATAATATCTGATCATAATTATATCTGAATATATTGGCAAAATAAATAAATTATCATTGATTTTCAACAATTATTATTATTGGTTACAAAAAGTTACATAAAACAAATAATTATGTAATGTAAAAAGCATAAGATGCAACTTTTTTGTATAATCAGTTAGAAATAGTAAAAATAATTTAGTATAAAAAACGAAAATAATTATTCAATCAACTAGTATTTCGTCGAAATCTAAATGACGCTTTCCCAATTGGCGTTTTTTACATACTATATCAAAGATATGTGAAGGATCACGAACATTCATAGACCTTGTGACTCTAGGATCGATAAGCTCAGGAAGAATTCAATCCATATAAAAATTAGATAATTTAATAAGCATTTTTTCTTCCCAGAACTTGTCATCTCGAAGTATACGCTCAACTTTAGAGCGAAGTGTGAGCCAGTTCTAACGGCAAAAATAAGGTAGTTGACGAAAAGTTATTTATTTTTAAGTGCGCTTCTGTTAACACAATTAGGTCCGGTAATGTTTCAAGAAGGTTAAGTGTTACTACAAACTCATCTAGGTTTTTTTTAAACTTCGGATGTTTTGGTGCAGAACAATGAAAGCACTTAAATTGTTGTGAATCTTCGCAAATTTGCTGTGAAACCTGTGAAAATAATCACTTATTCATAATCGATTATCTGTTGTGCTATGATAAACATTCGTTTTCGGTAAGTACATTTTTCGCTATTAGCACTTTGTTCAGTATTGTTTTTTGTTCCGATTAAATTGTTGTTTTTGTCGCAGTTGTAGCATTTGACTATATCTTTGGTTTTTTCGCATTCACTAAATTTGTGGTTTTTTGCACAGTGTATGCATCTGGGCTTATTCATTTTGTTCAGGCATTTTAGGGATCTATGTCCGAATCCAAGGCAGTGGTAGCACTGAATCAGGGGATTGCAATCTTCGATATGTGCTCGTACAAAGCCTATATTAACTCTTTGTTTTTCTAGTAACGTCTTTAACATTACGGAGTTGATCACTTTTTCTGTTTTTCAATATTTTTGTTACTTTTACGGATTCATTTGTTACATCATTTAGTTAACTATTTTGCAGAATAAGGTCATTAAAAAAAATTCTTCATTATACTCCCCAACGACATCTTTGATAATAATGCATGATCTCTTTTTTTTAATTCTTCTGCAGATATTCCTTTTTTATTTTTATATATTTCTGCTTTCAATTTTTCAGCATCTACTTCATTCGAACAGGTCAAAATAATTTAATTGTTTGTTGACTTTTTAATTCCGTTAATTCCAAGTCCTAGGTTAGGCGCTTTCATTGTTTTTGTAAAAATACTCTTTATGTCTTCGGATGTTTCTTTGCCTTCAGCGGTGATTAAGACTGCAAATTTGGGTTCTTGGATTTGAACAGTTCTTTCTTTTAGAACCATTGCATAGGATTTTTGTTCATTATTTTTTTATGATAACTTTTTTCTGAAGTTCAATATTTTGTTCTTGAAAATTGTTTTTTTCTCGTTTCCATGCTTCTTCTAGTAATTGAATCGTTTGTTCAAGGTTATTTCTAATTTTTGTGTCGTAACATTAGCGCATCCATTTTTTTTAAACTTGAGTTTCCGTGCGAAAGCACGTCACTCTGGTGGGTCGAACTATGTGACATTACTGAATAACTACCATCAAAACATACGGCACACGGACAACTATCCTCCAGTTTGGCCTCCGACGCGAGATGAAATGGAAATTTACTATAGCTGACGTTTCCAGAGCCATATTTTTTTTTTTTTATATATTTACTCCACACAGAAGGCCCTGAAGAGAATAATTTCCCTCAGGGCCTATGTCATCTTTGGGGATTCTGTGTGGAGGGTCTTTTTGTGGAGAGGAAGGAGTGAACATGGGTCTTGAAGAGTCCCATGTTGTAGGAGGGAGGAAACACGGAGGCCGGCAGTTCGTTCCACAGCCGAGCTGTTGAACTTAAGAACGAATCGTAGAAGCGGCTCGTTCTCATGTGACAAGTGTCAACTGTGTACAAATGTTGGGCTCGCGTTTGGCGTGTATCCCGAATACGCACCGGTGCCGAAGGGATCAATGACGCTTGTTCCTCAGAGCATCTTCCATTGTAATACCGATAGAACAAGGACAGCATTCCTACCCGACGCCTGTGCTCTAAAGATTGCAGTCCGTTTGTTAAGATTAGGGAATCTATCAAACGGACCACCCGTTTCTGCACAGAGTCAAGGGTTTTTGTTATAATAGTATAATAATAACAAAAGAATTTAAATACCTGATGGAGCAGGGTATTTTCAGGCCGTCCAAGAGCAACTGGGAGAGCCCACTACACATGGTTCAAAAGGCCTACGGGAAATGACGCCCTTGCGGCGATTACAGGCGTTTAAACGCAATCACAACGCCATACAAAAACCCAATACCGCAGCTTCACGACTTCGCATATAAATTAAACAAGGCAAAGATCTTCTCAAAAGTCGACCTGGTGCGGGCCTGCAATCAAATCCCAGTCGACGAGGCGGACATACCAAAAACCGCAATAATTACCCCATTTGGCCTATACGAATTTACATCAATGCAGTTCGGACTATCTAATCCAGCAACCCAAACTTTTCAAAGATTCATGCACGCTGTAACACGAGACTTAGATGCATGTTTTGTATATATAGACGATATCCTGATTGTCTCATAAAATGAGGAAAAACACATGAAACATCTAGATGCCCTATTTCAACGCTTCACAGAAAACGGTCTGGTGATAAACCTCAACAAATGCAAGTTTGGTCTACCAGCCGTTAATTTTCTAGGCCACACGATATCACCAGAAGGCATTAGCCCCATCAAGGAGAAGGTGGAAACCATAGAAGAATTTCATCTCCCCAAAACAGCCAGCGGATTGAGACGTTTTCTGGGAATGCTAAATTTTATTTTTATTTATTTTTTTTTTTTTATTTTTTTTTTTATTTAACAATTTTTTATATAAGATAATGTGTCCTTACTGGGGTACCCCGTTCTAAGGTCACATTGTACATGGTTATATGTTTGAAATAGTATAAGTACATATGTTAAAATACTACATAGAAAATTAAAAAACAATATTTAGAGAAAAAATAAAACATAATACGAGCTTTAGTCTTTGTTGGGTTGCAAAATTATATCTATATTCTTCCTTCCCTTATCCATAATCCATTTCTTAATGTTTCTTTTGAAGTCAGTTATTTTTTTTATATTTTTTATTTCAAAAGGGAGGACATTAAATAATTTTATAGAATAATACTGCATATTTCTTTGTCCAAAAGTTGTTTTAGTTGTAGGTTGGTGTAACATGTGTTGTGATGTGGATCTTGTGAGTCTGTCTGAGTTTGTCTGTATAAAGTTGTCCTGGTTTTTGAATACGTAAATTAGTATATCTTTTGCGTATAATTGTTTTGGTGTCATTACATTCAGGGTTTTAAAAACATAGTCGGTAGGAGTTCTGATGGGGATCCTAAGTATAATTTTGAGAATTGCCTTTTGTGTTATGAGGACTGGTTTTATAGTGGAATCGCATGAGCTTCCCCATCCTATAAGACCATATTGTAGTTGAGATTGGGCTAATGCGTAGTAGATTTGAATTAATTGTTCTTTATCTAAAATGTTTCTTATTGTTTTGAAGAAATAGGTTAGTTTTTTTAATTTGTTGCTCACATTTTCTATTTGGGAGTGTTATGATGCAGGGCTAGACTCCTTTTGTTTTAATATTTTATTCATTAATTTATTCTGCATCATCACATTTATCCTCGCCGATTCTCTAACCTAGTTAGGAACTGGGCGATTGTCGCTGGTATTAGTTTTAGTAAAATTTCGAATTTTAATTTAAAATTTAACATCTGAACCCGGGCGGAAACAAAAAAAAAACACTTCTTAGCTGGGCAGTCAACGGGTGGGATCGTGAACTGCACAGCTGACAGTCACGGTGATTTTTATTTCGGAGTAATTAGTTGTATGGATGGATTCCATTCTTTCTTTTGTACCGTAAAATGCGAGTTTGCTTCGGGCACGACGGGATTCTTTTCCGCAACCTGTTAAACAACCATTCCCGATGTGGGTAATGGTGATTTCTTTGAAAGAAATGGTGTACGAGCGAACCACGCGACAATCGTAATCCGGTAATCAGCCGACAGCGGTAATCCGTAAATAATTGTCCCATCCGGCGTGAGATGAAATTATATTCAATCCTAAATTCGGCTTACGCAAAACCGTCAAGCGGGAGCCTCGTTATTTTGGACGTGTGATGTTTGGGAATACTAACCGCACGTGGCCGGCGGCCGAGAGAAAGCTACTGGCCTAAGTTGCAGCATCCTCAGAACCCGGATACATCTGCGTTATTAGCTGGAGATCGTGGATGTGGCCGGGAGATATATTCCTGCCCCTTTCGGAGGCCCGATCCACGCTTCACGGGGTCACTTCAGCCGCTGGATGGAGTCCGGGGGACGTTCCGTCGCTTCGCCAATAAGAAGTCACAGTGTTCAGTAATGGGAGACGTAGTGATTCGCTCTCGTAGAGTAGATTATGATTACGGATACAGGTCGGTCTTGGGGTAAGTCCAACATGTATAATTTTATAAATGTTTCTCAATACATGTAATAACATACTATGCACCGCTTTTTATTTTATTTACTATGTAAGACCATCCCTAAGAACAAAACAGGATTCCGACACGCGACCTTGGTTGCGAACCTTTCACACCTGAGATCATTAAGTATAAACATTCTAGATGATTAATTTTAACCTAGATTGGCGCGTTCTACCGAACAAAGTTTATACAATTATTATTTGTACCCTAGGTCAAACCTACTTAACAGGAGTTCCAATTTAAGTTTTGATCAATAATTATCCCAAGGTATTTTATTGTTTGAATTTCAATCAATTTTGGGCAGGTGCAAGGAATTCCATGGTTCGCGGTTAAACAATTTTTATGAATTTTTATGTTTAGATTTGAATTGACTTTATCTGTCTGTTTGTTGTAAATTTTGAATTTAATATATTTAGTTTTTGTATCATTTAATGTTAGTGAATTTGTATCAAGCCATTGTTTTACCTGATTCATCCCTTCTTCAGCTTTTACGAATACTGTCTCCCACGACTTTCCATGGAAGAGAAGTACTGTGTCGTCTATTTAATTACTACAGAAGATTTTTGAAAAACTACATCAACCTTCAAATCAAGCTTTTCGACTTCACGTCAGGATACAAGAAGCACGATAAAAGAATCCTCAACTGGATTCCGGAATTCACAGCTGCGTTCGAAGAGTGCAAGAATCAACTAGCGACCGCCACTCTACTCCCGCACCCGGACCCAAAAGCGGAAATCACAATAATGGTAGATGCGTCAGACATAGCTATCGGCGCATCCCTTCAACAATCCAAAGGTGACACTTGGCAACCTTTAGGATTTTTTTCTCGAACGTTTACACCGGCTCAACGCAAGTACAGCACGTTTGACCGAGAACTAACAGGAATTTATGAAGCTATTAAATGTTTCCGGAATGACAAAAATCAAATCAAAGATCGAGTGTTCACTATCTACACCGACCACAAACCTATCACATTTGCGTTCACAAAGAAGCGCTTCAAGTTCACCTCACCAGGAAAGACAATTAGACTTTATTGCTCAATTTACCACTGCTATCAAACATATCTCCGAACACCTTAACACAGTAGCAGATACGCTGTCTCGTAAAGAGGAGATAATCAGCCCTTCTGCAATCGATTATAGACATATGGGAAACCTGCAGAGTTCCGACGACGAACTTAATAAGGCTTTTGAGGACTCCTCCCTTGTCTTAAGGAAGATGATACAGAAGGTACAGAAGAATCACTATGGTGTGACATTTCCACAGGCCATGTACGACCTTTCGTTTCTGTAAGCATGAGAAGAGAAGTAATATCAAGTGTACACAGTGTATGCCACCCAGGCATTTTGGGAACCACTAACAACATCCGACAGAGATTTGTCTGGCCCAAGATGGCCGAAGATTAGAAACCTTTGTGAAGCAATGTATTGCGTGTCAAAAAGCCAAAGTATCAAAACACACGGTTGCGACATCAACATACATCTTACCCGTGGATAGATTCCGCATCGTACACATAGATTTGGTAGGACCCCTTCCAGCTTGCAGTGAATATAAATATCTACTAACGATGATAGATCGTTAAACTCGTTGGCCATTGGAGGGGACCCACCCTTTCCCGACGGCTGTGTGAGGAAACTGATTATTTAACCTCCTTAGCCGCACACGTCAAGACTCTAATTTTTTTTTTTGTAAAAAGAAGCTACATTTATTTTAAAACGATTCTAGACCCTCCAATGTCCCTGCATGCATGATTGTTAGTACGAAATAATGTATGCATACTTACAATAATAGTAACACAAAATAAGAACACATATGAAATGTGTTCGCCTGGTGGTTTGGCATCTAAAATTAAATAATAAATAAGGAGCACAAATTTTGTAAGTGGAAGTATGATTGAAACATAAAAATATACAAGCCGCGTATCGAGGGCAGTTTACCCCACTATCACGGGGCGGTCCCGGCAAGAATGAGCGTGGCAAGCGGCCTGGCCACAACGATCCCAAGCACCCGCGTCCCTTAGCCAGTTTTCCGAGAGTACCCTCGAAGAAATGTAAATGGGGGAGGGGGGGGGAGATACTCCCAAATACCCTAGGGAATGAAGTGAGCCTCAGGTCACCGGAGGCAGGACGGAAGGGGACCGGGCTCGCGCAAACATTCCCCAGGCCCGCTCATGATGCCGGGGGAGGCACCCGTGGTTCGTGGGACAGCTGCCCCGGATTAATGTCACCTTACTGGATGCAGGAACAGGGTCTATCCGCCCCCGTGGTGGGGAAATGAACAATACAGTACGATAGAGTTCAGTTCGACAACCTATTCATAAACCAATTTGTTAGTAACAAATAAAAAGGACAATAACAAACGTAGAAAATAAGTTGTGATCAACAACAAATTGACCGTTCGTAATAGAAAAAAAAAGGGAAAAAAAGATTAACATAGTATTAAAGAGCTAAAACACAAAAAGAAACAGTATTATCATTATCAATGCGTTCCTAATAAATAAGGCCCAAATTCAAAAGTAAAAGGAAGAATGTGCATAAAAAAAAAACAGTGTAAAGAATTGGCAAAAACGGTGTAAAAAGCCAGTATACACAATAAATGAATAAGAAATAATAAAACAAACAAATGAAATAATAAATGCATTGCGATCATGCCATAAGACAAAGAAAGTAAAACCAATGAGTATATAAAAATAAAAATAAAACATAAAGCAATCGCGCATAAACAATATTAAATTTGTTATAAGAGGAGTGACAGGAACAATACGCTTGGCACCTGAAACAAAGATGATTTTAATCTAAATCAGCAACTCTAAGCACAGGCCATCTCTCTACCCAGGACTTTACAAACTTTTTGAAGCATTCAAAATTTTCTCTGTTCAACACGAGATCGGCATTCCATGCCGGTCTTGTAATCCCTCTCAAGCCATCCAACATTTCCTCTCGGGCATCCTTCATCAACTCGCAGTGCCACAATGTGCTCGGCTGTTTGGTTAGTGTCACCACATGAACAGTTCGGATGAGGAGACAAGGCGAGACTATGTAGCCGCCCCCTGAGTTCCCCATGACCGGACACCAATTGCGTCATATAGTGATCCAGTTTTATGTGCGCCCCTTCCATTCTGCTTTTAACTGAAGGGAAGAAAGAGAAAGTCAATCTACCCTTCGTCGACCTATCCCATCGCTCTTGCCATACACTCAGCGTTCTATCTCGCATGGCTTTCAATAAGCCAGGAAGGGACACCGCTCCACCGGGTGTCAGTTCGACTCCCAGGTGGACAGCGGCCTTACCTCTTATCAATGCCTTTTTTGTCAAAACTTCCCTTATTTCCAAGTCAATCGGCAGTGTACCAGCCAGAACCGGTAATGCATCATTAGCCACAGTCCTATATGCGCCCGAAAGAGCCAACAGGGGAGTCCGTTGGCCCCGCTTGAGGGCCAAGTGGATCAATGCATTATCCAGCCGGTGCTCCCACACAGAAGCTGCATACGAGACATGCGTCACGTAAACACCCCTATATATGAGGCGAAGTGCCGGAGTCCGCAATCCCCACTCAGCCGTTGAGAGCCTTCTCAATTTCAAGAATAGGGCCTGGGCCCTGCTAGAAACGCTCTTGACGTGCGCTAGGAACGAAGAAGATCTATCTAAAGTGACGCCTAAATACCTGGTGCTTTCAACGAAACGAATAGTGGAGCCTCCCATTCTGATGGTAGGGTTTCTGGCACGACTGAGCATACCCTTCATCAAGAGTCCCACGGTCTTATGGGGAGCGAAGTTCAGCCTGTTTCTCTTACCCCATTCAAGAATTTCACGCAGACCCTCTTCTGCTTTACTCTCCACTTCCTTTCTGCTGTCCCCTGAGACCAAAAGAAACTTATCATCTGCGTAGTCGACCGATATGCATCCTTCAGGCAAGGGTAACCTAGAGGAGTCGTCAAAAAGGATGTTCAACAGGTCAGGCCCGAGGACTGACCCTTGTGGACAGCCCATGTTAACGTCACGTATGATGAAAAAATCACCATACATCACAATAACCTTTCTGTTACGTAAATAATCACTAATAATATTGAACAGTAAAGGCGGGCAATTACGACTTTTCAACTTAGTTAAAATCATCGGCCACCACGCATGATCGAAGGCACCCGAAATGTCCAAAAATATTCCAATTACATACTTCTTGGTACAAACCCTCACCCATTCAAGCGCATACTTAATGGCGTGCTCAGTGGACTTACCGGGGACGAACCCAAATTGGCGGTCGCAGGGCGGAGACAGGGTGAGACGGAGCCTGTGTTTGATGATTTTTTCCAGTATTTTACCTAAGATTGGAAGTAAAGTGATGGGTCTGTAGGCTCCGATATCTGTTCTTGGCTTGTTGTTCCCCTTTGGTATAATCCGGAGCACGCCTTTCTTCCATTCTGTAGGGAATACTCCTCTACGCAAGCACGTTTCCAACACTTGATAAAGCTCCTCTTTAGCGTGGATCCAAACATTCTTCGCTATTATGCCGTTCAATCTGTCAAATCCCGGTGCCTTCTTCGGACCCAAACCCTTAATTATGATTCCGACCTCTGCTCGACTTAATGGTGGTACGCCGTCCCCCTGGGCGAGGTCTCTAGGTGGAAGCCGTGACAGGTTTCTTACCTGTTGATGGTGAACACTTTCCCCATTAACTGAGTCTAGAGGAACTAACTTGCCCAGAAGTATCTCAAGAGTGGAGACTATGTCAACACTCTCTGCGTTCCCTTCGCTATTACCAAGCACAACGCTCGATAAGTATCGTTCTGATCCTTTTCCCGAGTTTTCAAGAGCGCTGTGGATTTCCCACGGGTTGGCGTTACCCACTTCATCTACCCAACTATGCCATGCAGCTCGTTTTGCTGAGAGGACGGCCGAACGATAGGCGCCACGGGAAGCCCTAAAACGGACTTGAAGTGCAGCCGCTTCTTCAGGCGAGCACATACTCCGCCTAACCACTACCAGGCCCCTATAGGCTCTTTTGTAGGCCCCTTTCAGCACAGTCAGCTCTTGTGTCCACCACGGCGTCCTTATTAACTTCTTTGGGGTTGATCTGCCCAAAGAAGTTTCAGCGGCTGATACCACCGCCGCGTTGAAGAAATTCCCCAAGTTGTCCGGTTCCCTAGCGGCTACGTCATGAAAACCCCTTAAAGATTGACGCAGCGCATCCCCAAAGCTATCCCAATTCGCCCTTGTGGTTCTGAAGTTCCAAGATGATTGTGGAGCTTCTGTCTTTGTAATTCCCACTGAAAAAGTTATCAATCTATGATCAGAAACTATCGCACACTCATGAACCGTCCACTTTGATATTTTTGACGCAACAGATCCAGAGCAAAGAGTGAGATCAATGTTGCTTTCGCCACCGGTTCCTGAAAATGTTGAAAACGTACCTGGTTCATTGAGGATGAACAGACCTTGCGCTGAGATAAGATCTTCGACGGCATAGGATCTTTCCGTTCGATTTCCGTTAGAGAGGCGAGCGCGCATTGAAGTCACCTCCAATAATTATGTTTCGGCCTTTTAATTTATGCAAGGCACGCGTGAGGCTCAAAATATGCGGTTCAACTAAATTACCATATTTAAAATATACTGATATCACGATGATCTCAGTATCGCCAAATTTAAAGGAAACACAGGTTTGGTATTCGTTCGACAGTCCCTCGAGAAGGAGGGGGCTAATCAACGAAGTATTGACCAGAACACCCGCCCCGGGAGAGCTGCCTACTTCAAGTACCACCCCTGGACTGGAGGAGGCCCACCACTTCCCCGCCCTGTTTTAGGTACTGATGGTACCCCTTCAGAGCTCTCGCAAGGACGCTAATTTTTTTTTGATATAGCGAGTCTACATTTAAAATTTCAAAACAAGACCTCCAAAATGTCCATGCATACAATGTTATTCGCAGTATGCAAGTGCTGCGTATTAGTAACTTGTTAGTAAGATCTATTCTATTTTGTTAGTTTAAACAAATCACATGTACAAAGTATCAACAAATCAAATAATAATTCACAGCCACCTGCAACATTGGTAAAGTGTGCGCCTATTTGTGTGGTGGGGGGTGTCGTCGCCCGCTCACAGGCAGACCTAGGGAGAGAAAACAGGGCATTGGATAGGTTTCACGGGGACCAGGTTCCGCGCCCTTGAGCCAGGAAACCGGTTGTGCCTCGACGAAAAGTGTGAGTTGGGGTTGGGAAAAATCCCGAAGACCATGAGGAGAAAGCGTCGGAATACCTGGAAGCAGGGCGGAATGTCACCAATCGACGTTCAGCCCATCCTCAGTCCAGTTCCTGTCCCCAGGGGAGGCGCAGCGAGCAGACGACGACACTAGTCCCTCATCGTGATTTGGTCATCCAAGATGTGTATACACGGACGAGGTCTTATGCCACCCCAGAGTTGGGGTAAACCGGGACAGAACAAAAAGAAAACAGTTCAGTACTGCTACCAGCAAGCACGTCACTCTGTGAAACATAGAAACAGAAAAAGAAAAGAAAGAAAATTGCAAAGAAATTTATAATAATCCGGTTTTGTACATGTCGACCTAGAAGAGAGATGGATCAATAAAGCATAGGAACAATAACTATATACATGAGAAAATTTACAACATCCAATAAAATACTACGCAAATATATACAGGAAGATTAAAACAATAACTATATACATGAAAAAGAAAGAAAAAAAAAAAATTACAGCCAGCGACATATAAAATGAGGTAATCTCGTCGTCCGTTAAGACCAGGAGCAACACCTGGCATTATAAAGCTATTGAGTTTAATCTAATTCTCGACTCTAAGATCAGACCATCTCTCAACCCAGATCTTTGTGTACTTCCTCAGACACTCGAAATTCACCTTATTCGAAACGAGATCCGAATTACAAACCGGTCTCGTTGGTACATTTAAACCAGCCAATAATTCATCTCTTGCATCCGTCATTATCTCACAGTGCCACAGAATGTGCTCGGCTGTTTGGTCAGAATTGCCACAAGCGCAGTTTGGATGTGGTGACAAGGAGAGTCTATGTAATCTCCCTCTGAACTCTCCGTGTCCTGAGAGTAGTTGTGTCATATGGTGATCCAAATTGATGTGAGCCCCTTCCATTCTGATCTTAACTGATGGGAAGAAGGAGAAAGTCCATCTTCCCATATTCGATCTATCCCAACGAGTTTGCCACTCCTTGAGTGATAACTCACGCATTTGTTTAAGTAGACCAGGTAGAGTCCCGGCTCCACCCGGCGTAAGAGTTACACCAAGATGGGTGGCAGGAAGTCCCTTGGTTATCTTCTTTTTAGTTAAAACCTCCCTGATCTCTAGATCGATTGGCAATATGCCGGCCAAAACAGGCAAAGCGTCCGAAGCTACGGTTCTATAAGCGCCGGAGAGCGCCAACAAGGGGGTTCGCTGACCCCTCTTGAGTGCCGAGAGTATGAGTGAATTCCCCAGACGGTGCTCCCACACAGAGGCAGCATATGAGACTTGAGCCACGTATACTCCCTTGTAAAGTAGTCGCAGCGCAGGGGAACGCAAACCCCACTCGACTGTTGAGATTCTTCTCAACTTCAAGAAAAGGGCCTGGGCCTTGTTGGAGACCTCTTTAACATGTGTTAAAAAACTGGACGATCGATCTAGTGTTACACCAAGATATTTAACGGATTCAGCAAATCGAATGGTGGAGACTCCCATTTTGATGGATGGGTTTCTTGCTCTACTGAGGTAACCCTTCATTAAGAGTCCCACGGTCTTTTGGGGGGCGAAGTTCATCTTATTTCTCTCTCCCCAGCTGAGTATTACTCGTAAACCTTCTTCAGCCTTCCTTTCCACTTCCCTTCTGCTGTCCCCCGAGACCAAATACAATTTGTCATCAGCGTAGTCCACCGATGTGCATCCTTCAGGCAAGAGCAACCTGGAGGAATCATCAAAGTTAATGTTCCAATATTTAGGTGCCAAAATGGAGCCTTGTGGGCATCCCTTGTCCACCTTACGGACTATTTTTTGATCTCCAAAAGAGATTTCAATTGTCCTTTCATTTAGATAGTCACAGATAATTTTGAAAAGATTAGCTGGACATCCTCTATTTTTAACTTTGGTGAGCAACATCGGCCACCACGCATGATCGAAGGCACCAGTGATATCTAAAAAGATTCCAATGACATACCTCTTGGGACAGACCTTCACCCATTCAAGCGCATACATGATGGCGTGCTCCGTAGATTTCCCAGGGACGAAGCCAAATTGCCGCTCAGACGCCGGAGATAGAGTTTGCTGCAGTCTATTACTAATCAAAGCCTCTAAAATTTTGCTGAAAACAGGTAACAATGTTATTGGACGAAAAGCCTTTACATCCGTCTTTGGTTTGTCGTTTCCCTTTGGGATTATCTTGAGCACGCCTCTCTTCCATTCTGTGGGGAAAATTCCTCTACGCAAGCATGTCTCCATAACCTGGAACAACTCTTCCTTGGCATGGATCCAGACATTCTTCGCTATTATTCCATTAAGCCGATCGTGCCCTGGTGCCTTCTTTGGACCTAAACCCTTAATTATAACATCAATTTCAGCTTTGGTTACAGTTAATATGCTATCCTCCTGGGCAAGGATTCTAGGTGGGAGCCGTGACAGAGCTCTTATCTGTTTATGGTGGTCGTTTTCCCCGGTGACTGAATCTAGCGGAACTAATTTACCCAGAAAAGTGTTAAGAGTGGTAGTCACATCAGTACTCTCAGAGTTCCCATTGGGATTATCCGATATAATACTAGTCAAATACCGGTCAGATCCTTTCCCCGTTTTTTCAATAGCGCTGTGGATTTCCCACGGGTTGGCGTTACCCACTTGGTTTACCCAATTATGCCATGCAGTTCGTTTTGCTGAGAGGATAGCATGCTTGAAGGCTCTCCTGGCTCCAGAGACACGACCCTTAAGAAGAGTGATCATATCTTGCGTACCACCACTCCTCTTAAGGGAGCCAAGTGCCCTGAAAGCCCTCTTATATTCACCCTTCAGCAAAGTCAACTCACTCGACCACCACGGCGTCCTAATAACAGTTTTCGGGTTTGTTCTTCCCAAAGACCGTTCAGCAGCTGACACAACGGCCGCGTTAAAGTAATTCCCCAAATTATCTGGATCATTTGCTGCTACGTTATAAAATCCCCTTAAGGTGTCACGTAGAGCCTCCCCAAAATTATCCCAATTCGCCCCTTTAGTTTTGAAGTTCCAGGAGGTTCTTGGAGCTTGGGTCTTCTGGACCCCTACAGTGAAGGTAATTAATCTATGATCCGATATTATAGCACTTTCATGGACCATCCAGTTTGACATCCTGGCTACAACAGATCCAGAGCAAAGAGTTAGATCAATGTTGCTCTCACCCATTGTGTTTGAAAAAGTAGTTAGACTACTCTGTTCATTTAATAGTAGTAGACCTTGCGCTGCAATAAGATCTTCAACGGCGTCTGAGCGTTCCGTTCTATGATTACTGTCATCAAACCACATAGGGGAGCGAGCGTTAAAGTCACCTCCTATAACTATGTTACGGCCTTTAAGCGCGTTGAGGGCGCGCGTCAAGCTCAGGATGTGTGGTCCAACAGGATTACTGTATTTAAAGTAGACTGATATTAAGATAATTTCAATCTTGCCAAAGTTAATAGAAACGCAGGTTTGGTGTTCGTTCGATAGTCCAACCAGGAGGAGGGGGCTGATCAACGAAGTGTTGATCAGGACACCCGCCTCCGGTGAACTACCTACTTCAATCACCGCCCCTGGATGACTTACAGGTGTTTTTCCTCGCCAGGTGTATTGCTCCTGGATGAGCATGAGGTCAATTTTCCGGTCGGACATGACCTTCAGCGCCTCAAGAGTGGCTGCTCGAGATCTCTGGAGGTTTATTTGTCCTATGGAGAAAAGGGTATGATTAGTTACCATAGTCCGTCATTCGCACTTGTGCGTTTACAGCTGCTAACTGGGCCGGGCATTGTCTGTCGCCAGTCGCGTGGTTTGATGGCTTCTTGAAGCGGCTGCATGTGACCCCTGGACTAATGATGGACCACCCCTGGACTAATGATACCAGGTGTTTTCCCTTGCCAAACGTATTGTTCCTGAATGAGCAGAATGTCGATCCCAAGGTCGGTCATGACCCGCTGGGCCTCAAGGGTGGCTATCCGAGACCGCTGCAGGTTGATCTGGCCTATGGAGAGGGGATTAGCGGCGGCCATAATCGGTCATGCGAACTTGAGCCTCGATCGCAGCTCTGTTTGCGGGGCAGGCTCGGTCACCAGTACAATGATCGGCTGGTTTCTGAAACTTGGTACAAGTTGCGCAGATAGCGGCCTGTGCCTTCTTGGGGCACTCCTCGAAATCATGACCGGCTGCGGCGCAGTGGCGGCAAGAAATGAACTCCTGAGTACAAGATTTGCTTACATAGCCGTACATGTGGCATTTGAAGCAACGGGTAGCTCCCAGGTAGTCACGAACCCGACAGGCATTCCACCCAAGGTATCAAAGACCGCTATCTATTAGTACCTTCCGGCAATCTGGATGACACGTGACAATCATATTCATAGTCCCGCCTTCACGTTTCCCAAAGAGGGATACTCTCCGCATTGTCCTTAAATGGTCTTCCCTGGAGAGAGTTGATTTTTCTGCGACGTTATTATCAAAAATTTCCTTGAAAAGAGCCGTGTCAGCAGCTGCGTCTCCTCTGGGGACGTCATAAATGACTATCTTGGGTAGTCGTCCCTGTGGGTTAACCATTTTCAAACCTTTGAGGGTTAATTTTTCCGCCGCCTTCTGAATGTTTTTGACACCCCCCGGGCTATCAGTTTGCAGAAGAACGCCTCCACCCTTAATCTTACGTGTCCTAACCACTTTAAAACCGTCGGTTTTGGGATCCAGAACCGATGTAAGTACATTCTGGGTCTCCTCAGATGTTTTGCCTTCAGGGGCAGTGGGGTAGAATAGAATAGTGGGCCTCAGAGAAGGCAGCTCACGCTCCTGTCCCTCGAATAAGATGGAACCACTGAGAGGCGCTCCGGAAGCTGCACTCGCATATGTTTTTTTACCTACCACTTTTTCAATAACTGGTGGCACATGGGACGGACGTTTAATGAGTAAATCTATTTTTTCCGATAATCCCTTCTGTGATTTAATAACCTCGGCAAAGGCGCCAGCTCTCGCGTTGGCGGCGGCACAGGTATTTGCCAAGTTCGCGAGCTCATTACGAATTAGATCTATACTTACCTCTATAACTGAGCGGTCCTCCTTTTTCATTTTATTTTTCATCTCATTCACCTTTGCAGAGATCGTCGAAAGAGGGCTCCAAAATGGGGCGAGATAATCCTCCTCGACTGGCATATCGTAGTTGTCACCTGAAAATAACTGTTCCTCAATTCTGCCACGCTTCTTTTTTGCTGGGTTAGGCGACGGGTTTTTGGCCACGTCACCAGTACCAGTGGAAATATTTCCAGAAGGAGCGTTCGCTACATCCTTCGGGGCGGCCAAAATTGATGCTGCTCCCTCTTCACGGAGTAAGCTGCCATGGATACTGGTAAACGGTGAAGTGGGCCGTCTAGGACTACCAGGCTCCTTGTGGGCTTGAATACTCTCCATGAGCACATAGGATCTGGGAGAAGGTCGTCTCCTTTGTGAGGATATCTCCTTCCCTCTTGCCTGCGCTATTTTAATAACTTCCTCCTTTGAAAGCTCATGGAGGGCAACTTCCTCCTCGTCGGAGGAGTCCACGGAGGACATATTACATATAATAAAAATAAATTAAAAAGAAACCAACCTAAAAATTAACAAAAATAAAAAATCCAGACAAAATGCTGTAACTTACCGCTGTGGGTAGAATGCAAATACAGATGTTATTTACAAAATCTGCAAACTCACCAGAATTTAATTATGTAATTGAAGATTAACACAGTACTGACAATAGTTTCTGCCGTGTTTATACAATTCAGATTAACTCAAAACACATTTAAACGTCACTACAATTTTCGGTTATCCGACCCGAAAATTAACTAAAAAAAACTATTTTTAACACTTATTATGTACTATTTTATTGGTGAAGAATAGAAATACAGTAAATAACCGCCAGAAATGCGATTAAATATGATTATAATTAAGATTAACACCGTTTCGTTTCAAAAGTAAACAAACCGGTGGACGAAGGTAGGTATATCAACTGCCCGGTTCGGCCGGGCGAACTGAACTGACACTCGTTGGCCAGAAGCGGTACCCTTAAAGGACCTGTCAGCAGAGACCGTCGCTACGGCCCTGATATCAGAATGGATAACACGACACGGCGTTCCTCGCCGAACAGGGAAGACAATTCGAATGAACCCTTTTCAAAACACAAATTTGGGATAAAACATACTCAAACCACCGCGTACCACCCTCAAGCTAACGGCATAATCGAGAGATGGCACTGAACCCTTAAGGCATCCCTAATGACCAACGATAATGCAAGCTGGTTAGAGAATCTCCCTCTAATATTACTAGGTTTGAGATCCACAGTACGCAAAGATTTTAAATATTCACCCACAGAAATTAACTTCGTTGTAAACGTCACTTACGTCGGACGTTTACAACGAATGTTTGAAAAGATAAAACCTACTCCGGCCAGTAACCACGGCACCGGAAAATTCTTCATACATAAAGATTTTCCACAATCCACAAACGTCTTCCTACGCACAGATGGTACAAAGAAAGAGTCTCCATAGATCGACTCAAGCCTGCCTTCATACAAAACACAGCGGAAATCCAGAGAAAAACGGACGATGACATAGTCCCACCTGCCCCAAAAATAATCACACGATCGGGCAGACATGTACATTTCCATGACAGATATCATAATCGACAATCACTTTGCAATACAAAGACACAGCACATTACCCAAATTAAACATAATCAATATTTAAGTGTTAAAATTTTTAAAGATGCAATCCAACCATTTCATGCTATGTAAACAATCAATAATTTTCAATCAACAATCTTAATCTCTAATACTAGTACTGATTCATTTTATAAATACAACAAAATAAATAATATTTCACGTCAACAAGACACAATTTCATTAATTGCATTCTTCAATTCATAAAAATAACAATGTAGGTAAAACGTATATTTCTACGAGTTCCCAAGGTACAACCAAATGGTAATTATCATTATTATTATTTATGGTAATAACAGGCCAAACAAACGTTTGCGCAGCGTAAGTACATAGGTACCTACCTACTGACATACGACTGCCGAGGATAAATAAATGAAGTTGCAATTATTATTATTATGATTCTTGAAAAGAATCTTAATCGAAAATTATATATTATATATGTCATAGCTATGTCAAAACTATTTAGAAAAGCGCGCAGATTCATTTCTGCAGATGACACCGCACTTGTAGTATCTAATGAAAATCCTCAAATAGCGATTCAATAATTGCAAACCGACTTCGATGAACTGCTAAAATTGGCACACGATGTAGGATTGGTTCTTTGATTATATAAATGTCTAGATTGAGCGTTCGAGCGACGAAACGCCAAAAAAAATATCAGCCAACTGTTGGCTGATAAGCTCGTTCAGTCCGCACAGTTGCGAAACTATCGCTGTGCGGTAAACACGTGTTGTGTGACATTTGAAAATGACGATTTGCGCTGTGTGCAGAAATTACAAAGGACGATTGAAAATAACTAAAAATGTTACCTATCATAGGTAACTTACCTTTTCAAAGCCATATAATAACCATTTAGTTAAAGAAACATTCAGTTTTAATAGTGTAATTTAGTCTTACAATCGTCTTGACAACGCCATATTTTGACGCATTGTTTACAGGGTTGCCTGTTCTTCAAATTAAAATACCCACATAAGGTAAAAATTGCAAGGCGCAAATGACGCCGTTCTATTTATAAAGAACATTAACTTTAAATTCAGTAAATTTAAATGATTCATCTCTTTAAGAAATATAAGAATCTAGTAAATAAAAAAAATTAAATTTAGACACAGCGATACCTGCCGGCCATTTGGCAGCGTCTAGGAATGTATCTTTCTTATTTTCCGTATTTCTTGTTTATTTGTTAAAAATAATCAAATAAAAATAAATCTCTTTTAACAATGATTTTCTTTTCATTTATATCATTATATTTATGTAGAAAACTATCTTACTTAAATGAATTCAAAATTAAACGAATTATAGGACCCGCAAAATCGAAACATATTTTTTCCCAACTTTTTGGGAAATACTAAGGAGCTGGTATCACTCAATACGCCTACAGTGACGTTAAGCGCTTACGTCAACGATATAGTTGCGTATACTTGTGTGCGTGACACGCACACAAGTATTTCAAATCTGGCCTGTTCTTTCTGTCGGAATAACAGTGCGACACTCTATCTAGACATTTATATAATCAAAGGATTGGTTATAAATGTAAAGAAAACAAAATGCATGTAGGTATATCAGATTACCAAGTTTGAAAATGTGGAATATCCCCAAACTAACCGCACATAACTTTGAATGCATCCATAGAAAAATAATATCCAACTGCCAATGCAAGAAAATTGATTTTGTCAACGAGTATACTTATCTGGGATTAAAAGTAGATAACACATTTAAATGGGATAAGCAAGTTACTAAAATATGTAACCAGTTAAGAGCTCTAGCAAACAGTTTCTATAAATTAAAATTTGTCTTGCCTCATAGCACACTCAAACTAGCATATTTCTCATTAGTAAAATCTATTCTTAGATATGGAATTAGAAGCTGGGGAAATACAAGAATGACATATATTAAGTATGTACAAAATTTGCAAACCTCTATCATTAAAAAAATTGTATCACCTAATATGTATAGACAAAGACACAATGTGCAACTCTTATATTGTGCTGAGGGCCTGCTCCCCATAAAAGGTTTACTTTGGTTCCTTGCCATTAAAGATAACTGGGGCGATATTACTTATAAAAAACCACTGGTAAATAGTCACAGTACACGTCTTACAGAAAGAAAAGGGCTGAAAATACATAAAATAACAAATAAGTATGGAAGCCAAACGCTCGAGTACTGTGTACCAGTGATTTTTAATAAGCTCAAAAATATTAAAATTTGTTTTTTTTTGTTTTTTCAGAAAATAAGAGTTTAAGCATGAAAACTGTAAAGATGTGGCTTATAAATGAAAAATCTGTGTATCTATAAAAATAGAGCAAACAAATAAGAAAAGGAAAGACATTATTTGAAAGTTTAAATTCTAATATAAATGAATTTATTTATTTATTTTTTCACTAACAAGCTTTTTATTTCCAGAAAAAAAAAAAAACATTTTTCACTTAGTTAACTACAATTTTAATTCTATTAAATTGTGCTACAGTACGATGTTATTCACTTTCAATGTGTGTTATCGTATATGTCTTACTTTTGAATGTGTGTTATCTGTGTGCTATATTGTCTTGTACTTTTGAATGTACGTTATCCTATTGTCATTCAAAGTGTTAGTGTACTTGGGACGCTTTAGTGAGTTCTATGATTGTATGTAAGAGTCTGTTATTTATTTTATATAACGGGAGACTTATATTGTATTATAATTGTATATTGAGATAGAACCTGCAGACAAGCAGCCATGTGGCAGCTTCGTGCGACTATTTATACATTGTCTAAAAAAAAAAAAAAAAAGTAAAATTTTCAGTCAATAAAGATCAGCTTAAGAAAAAAAAAAAAATTAAACTATGCATATTTTTATGACCGAGTGGGTATTTACACAATATCGCTACAATCCATGGCACCATTTTGCAGAATGAGTAAACTTCCTAACTCCGTTTTAAAATAGAAAACCTTTAATTACAAATGTTTAATGATCGAAAATAAATGGAGAAAATATGTTAGTGTTCAGAATATAAATAATGTTAGTATATATAATTGTAAAATGTAAACAGCTACCAGCTTTATTGAATGTATAGTTTAAGAGCGCTCGCACGCTCAACTTATTTTTCAAATACAATATTATATGTCAGTCTTACAATAATGCTCACATCATGCAGTAGCAACAAAACATTGAATCAAAATAGCTGTAAGATTTTCAAAACACGAAAACACTTATAACTATATAATATAATGCAAACATAGACATAAGTATTAACCTTGTTTTATGTAAAATAAAACTTTGTGAAATATTTGTAAATAATAATAATGAGAACAGTTTAAACGGCCACGGCACATTCCGGCCGCATGCTTATTAATGTTTATTATTATTGTTCCTTATATGTATCATTTTATTATAATCATTATTTTGTTTGTGTGTTATGTTATATCGCGTATAACGCTGGAGGGGAGGTATGTAGAGTAATATAAAGGGAGTTTACATCTCCCAAAAATGATTACAACATTATTTTTACCCACATTCTTGTGAGGCTGGCCTCACAGTAAGCCTGTGCGCGATACCTCGCGTGGAAAATATTTTTTTCTGTTTCCAGCGGTCTAGCCGTCTGGTTAGCCCAAAATTTCTTCTAGCATACGCGATCTGTTTGTTCATAAAATTATTGTAACGTGAGTTTTGTTAAAATTAAAAATAAATTGGAAATATCCGAATTCTCATCATTACACACCGAGAGTAATAACGCAACCTTGGATTCTGGGGATTGGAGAAGCACAGAATCATTCAGCCAACAACTCATTTAAATTGGCGATAATCACAATCCTCCAAAGTACTTTCTATTTGAGTCTTCCAATTTTCGTCATGTTTAGATATTAAATTCATATGTTTACACTAGACTTCATACAAAATGATTATGTTTCATTGATCACTCTGAAACAGGATGCCGCCTGGTATGGTGATTAAATATATATTATTTAAAAATGTCTATGTCAGATATCATGGGTTAATAAATAAATAAATTGTGTAGGGGCGCGCCCTGCCACTGGGCGACGGCCTGGACAAGAGTGTTGAATGTCGGCCCATGGTGGTAATTTTGATAAAGTCTGCAGCAGTTTGCCAAGAACCACCATAGTAAGCGGAAAATGTTAATTATAATGCTCGTGTCGTGATGAAGAACTTAGCCAGCCGAGAAATAATTGAACTCAGACACCTTGGTTGGACTCCGACGCGATACCAACTTAACCACTGACGAAATTATTGCTTGAACAGTTAAGGCGACACAAGACTCTAATAACGAGGTTTTTCTAGTAGTTTCGAGGTATCTTTGGTTCACAAAGGTTTGATTTAGCAAAAAAGTATATTTTCTAGCAGAAACAGAAAAACCCCACCTGATTTTACGTTTGTGTTTTAGTTTTTCGATATCTTTACAAACGGTTGACAAATTTACAAACATTTCCGCATTTTTCACATATTTTTCCCGCCGGATTACATTGTGACTCCTTAACCATTCTAATAAAACCCTCTTCCTTTCTAATAACTTCCGAAAACCCAATCTACCAAAAGAACAACAATTACACGACATAATAATATATTTTCGCATTACCCGCCCATCAGTTAATTACTTTGGATGATTCATTTGTTAACGAAAACACAACGAGCGGCTAGAGACAATAACGTAGATTAAAAAAAAATAATGTTGAACAATATTCCGGCAAAATAGTGCCTACTCAAAAAGCATTTATTTAGGTATTATTGTCATTATTATTTTATTTATCCTAATCTATAATAACCCAACCTAAGCTAAATAAACCTGACCTATCCTTACTTATAATAATCCAACCTAACCTAACCTATACCATAACATAACCTATAATAACCAAACCTTACCTATTCTAATCTAAACTAACCTATCTTAACCTAACCTAACCTTACTTATAATAACCCAATCTAACCATAATATTATATTGTTACAAGTTGCAAGATTTGTCGCTTATTTCTTTAGCTCCCGTTTCTTAAAAATAAAAACAGTGAAATATTGTGCAAATCTAAGAGAATTTGTTATTGATGTGCAGCATTTTTCACGGGTTATTGACCCGGTGAGTTTGTTCTCCCGGTATTCCACCGATAAATGCTCAAAAAGTGTGTTTAAAAAAAAATTGACACATAGCGAAGCTAGGATATCTTTACCAAGCAAAGTATTGACAATTCGTAATAAAAGTGTCTAAACAAGAGAAATTTCTGCAAATATCTACAAAACTCGGTGTAGAATTTATTCTATTCTACCGAAACTTGAAGGAGAGTGTTTCAAAGGTGATTTCAAAACTTAAATCACTTTTGCCAATTAAAGTGAACTAAAAAACAATAAAAATAAACATCTAATGAAATAACTAGCTTTAAGTGAAATCTAAACTAATTTTAATGTGAATTACCTATACATAAAAACAGTGTTTTTGAGTTAATTTAAATGGTACACACGTGTATATATTATTGACAGTTCTTATTGAGATCTTAATATAGGACATAAATCTCAACTGCTTCTATCTGTGAGATAGTGTAGATGATAGAGTCGTTCGCTAGCCAAGCCGATGTTAAATAACAATTAGAAACTTTAATTTGTTTAAAAAAAAAATAAGAAAAAAAAAATCATTAATAATGCATCGCCCAAAGAAACGTCCGCTGGACATAACGTTGTCTCCAAATACCGAACAACATGGAGGAAAGTGCGCTTATAGTGAGGACTTGAAAGAGGGTTCTGAAACGTCATCCCATTGCTCAGACAGCAGTGAAACAAAGTTTCCAAGCGTCTCTGGAGTGGACGTTCTAAACGCCTACGCTCATCTGACGGCCCTTCAAGAAGTCTTGGCGAGAAACAATCAAAGGTCTCGAAGGAACAGCAACTGAAGATCTCTAGAAATGCCACTGAAGTTTTCAGAGCCGTTTCCCAGCTGCTGTTGGAGCTCGAGACCATGCGCGCTGATTTGGCGACAGTGGTCGCCCAACTTAAAATGGCGGAAATTAAAATTCGTCATGAAAAAGACGAAAAAAAGTACCTGGAACTGAAAATAATTCAGCTGGAATCTGACCTCGGACCCGTGATGCGAAGAGTAGCAGTAGCAACGGAGGCTAGCTTGTCATTTGCTGATATTGTCCGAAAGCAGACAAATGTTGCTGGTAACCCCCACCAATTACCCAATCAGGACATCGCGTCGGAGCACCAAGGCACGCCATCTGCATCTTCCCTACAGACGCAGATGCCACCGAGGATAGTGAAGGGACTTATTCGGCCATCTGAGTTGGGAATTCGCATTACCGGAGTTCGTAAGATCAGAAATAAAGGTGTCCTTCTTAACACAGCTACCGAAAGTGAGCAAGAAAAGTTGTTAAACGCACCGTGTTTTGAAAACTCAGGCACACTTAAGGCTCGACTTCCCACCAAGCGACTCCCGAGGCTAATATTTTTTAATGTACCGAGGGACCTTACGGACGTTGAATTCTTAAGGATCGCCCTCTTGGGTATACCCAATGTACACGACATCGAAGGAATAATATCAACCTGCAAGCTGAGTCACCTGGCCGGCGCTCGTTCTGGAACCACATGTCATCGGGTTTATGAGATGCCCGCTAAAATACGAAAACTGCTGGTGGAACAGGAGAAGGTGTTCGTCAACTGGACTGTGTGCCGTGTCAGAGACTTTATTGGACTAACCGTATGTACTAAGTGCCAAATGATAGGACACTCATATAAGTACTGCAGAGACACTCTTAGATGTCAACACTGTGCTGAAGAGAACCACACCAACGAATAATGCCGCTGCCAAACCAGTCTGCGCTACGTGCACTAGATTTGGAAAGCCCGCTACGCACTCGACTGGAGACAAGGACAACTGCCCGGCCTACAAAGCTGCACTGAAAAAGGACCTTGCTACGATCGACTATGGCGTCTTATTATGTTGAAGAAGATGATGAGGTAGAATTCGATAATACTAATGATTTCCAGGATTGGCTAAATGTTCACAGTAACTATAGTATGATAAATATTAATATTGTTCAGTTGAATATTAGATCGATTTATAAATACTGGAATACTCTGAATGTCTACTTAAATTCTTGTTGGAAACATATTCATGCGCTAATGTTATGTGAAACGGCTATTACATCAGAGCTAGTCTGTCTGTATAATATTCCTGGATTTAAATGTTACAACTATTGCCGAAGTAAAAAATCGGGTGGAGGAATATTGTTGTACGTCCGAGATGAACTCACATTTCAACAGAAGTCAATAGAAACAAACCATTTTGAATGTATGCTTGGCTCAATGACACTTCCAAACAAGATTATTTTAAACATCATAGCAATATACCACCCCCCCCCCAACTCCAACAAACTCCAATTTCTTAATGAAATATTTTCCATTCTGTCTAATATAAGACCCAGAGAAAATATTGTACTTATAGGAGATGTTTACCTAGATCTTTTAAATTATCAAAACCCACTTATTATGTCCTATGAAAATATAATGTCTGATAATTATTTAACCAAATGCATTTGTAACGTCACTAGGGAAGCTGTTCTAGCAGGAAAAGTTACTCGTTCCTGTTTAGACCACATATTTGTACGTTTTAATAGCGGATGTCAACAAAGCAATACTCTTTCTTCGTGTGTATGTAATAATATTAACATAGTGGATCATTTTTTAACTGCAGTCAATATTAAATATATTGAAAGGAAAAAATTCGTAGAACACGGGGAAAAAATATCGTTTTTATCCCAAAACAAAATTGACAAAAATATTTATAATTTTAAGTGGCATACCTTGCTTGAGGAACAAGATTGCAATATGTTATACACTATAATTAAAAATAATTTTCAGGATTTGTGTAAACAAAGTAAAATCGTTATGTATTATAAACCCAAAAAAGACCCCTCGCAATAAAACCTTGGATAACTTCTGATATATTAGAAAACATAAAAAAAAAGATTTACTGTACAGAAGGTGGAAAAATACTCCTACCAATAAATTCTTTGAATAAGAAAATAAAACTTACAGAAATAAGGTTACAAAAGAAATCATTAAATGTAAGTCTACCTTTTTTAACAATAAATTTAAAAATTATTTCGAAATACCAAAAAAACTTGGGATGAAGTAAATAAAATATTAGGACGCAAGTCTAAAAGAAGTTTTGACGAAATAATCTCAAAATATATGTAAACACGCATAATGAAGAAACCGTAGCAAATAATTTTGTTGAATATTTTACGAGCATTCTTAGCTCTATGATACATAAATGTGATTATATAGCTTCGACCGTCAGACCGACAGAAGTTCAACATAGTATGTACCTGCCAAGAGCTGCCAAGAACCTTATGCAGCTTGATTTCATTGCTCTCCTAAAATGGTCTCATGACGCGGGTCTCATAATAAATGCCAAAAAAACTAAAATTATGCACATAAGATCACCACACGCCAGATACAGTTTAATCCCTTCGTTATATACACATACTTTTGACTGCTTACACAGTAATGTTGCACAGCCCTGTTCATGTGAAACCATTGATTTGGTCAAAAATTATGCATATTTGGGTGTTAGTATTGACTGCTACATGAAATGGGATGTACACATTACTAATGTTTGTAAACGCCTACGGTATATTGTGGGTAGAATTTATAAAATAAAATATTTTGTGCCTATAAGTACTTTAAAATTAATCTACCTGTCTCTGGCTGAATCCACAATCCGTTATGGAATCACTTCTTGGGGACATTCTTGTAAAACTAATATAAGTTATATCCAAACATTACAAAACTCCCTTACAAAATTGTTAATCCATAAATATACCAATGCACACAGAAGCGACACTAAATTAATATACAAGTCTCTGAATGTTTTACCTGTCAGAGGATTATTGTTTTATAAATTATAAGTCAACATCTTACATTGTCTGATTCCTTGTATAGGGAAAGAGTTTTCCATAAACATAATACAAGATTCACCCAAAATGAAGGATTGGTGGTCCCGAAATGTACCAATAAATACGGTGAAAGAACCCTTAACTTTATTGTACCCAGAATATTTAATAAACTACCAATGTCAATTAAAAATATACGTTTTTACAGCTAAAGTCAAAAATAATCTAAGGAAATGGTTATTAGATACTGAGGATTTATATTGATGCACTACTGAAGACCTTGTTTTCCTAATTGGAATTCACATTCTAGGGAAATGGAAAATCGTTATAAATTTGTATTACCTTATGTATATTAAAACCATAAAAGTACTTGTTGATTATATTCACTTGATTATATTCATTTGTTCATATTAAATTCAATTTGTGCTTGTGTTGTTATATGAGGCTTATACTGCTTCTTACATATTTATATTTATACAATTCTGTAATTTAACCAACTTATCTTTATTGTTAATTTATCATCAACATTATACATACCTACATACTGTTTACCATTGTACCATGTTATTGCAAAAATGTTGTCATTATGTACCTGCTGACAAACTACATAAGTAGTTTAGCAGGTTTGAATGTTAATAAATAAATAAAAAAACCTTTAATAACCCAACCCAACCTAACCTTACCTATCCTAACCCAACCCAACCTTACCTATAATAACCTTACCTCTTTTTTTAAAAATATTTCTTTATTTATAAAACAGACCTAAATAAATACCTTGATTTTATTTTTCTAGCTCGGTCAAAATAGTACCAACCTAGTATTCGGATAGAGTAAATGGTAAAAATTCTAGCCACTTAAATCAGGAATACCAACAAAAGAAAATGTCATCAACAGAAATTATTACGTTTGCCTCTCAATAAAACGAAAACGAATTTGTATTTTACGTCATTAAAAATTAAAATTCAAAATTTCCCAAATGCAGTCGGATTCGTTTTTTAGTAAGTAAGGTAAATCAGAAGGTTTTATTGAAAAATATTTCGTATAATCCGTGGCCAGCGATTACGAATAATTACCCATTTTTTTGTTGGGAATCCAGTACTGAGTGAGAAATATCCAACAAAAATTCATTCTGAAATTGTAAGGAAATCGGAGTGAAATTTAGAGAAATAAAAGTTTCAGGCATACCAACACTGCTGATTTTAGCACTTATAAATATTTTGTCTTGTTTTAATCAATTTCACTGGCCTATCTTGTGCCTTGGGGAAAGGTTATCCGTAAATGACCTGTTGCACAAACATGCAAATTTTGGTGGGTAGGGTAAAGGCGGGAGAGATGCCACCATTTTGGATGAATAATGTAAATACGACTTGCGAAATAAAATAAAAAAATCCGTTTTGCTATTGTAATAATAATTGTTTTATTATCTTGCTTTTTAAATTCATAACAAATAGAGATAATGATGCCCTCACTGGGATCTCCCTTGCTGAAGATTTCATTTACGTACTATTAAAATTCAGTAGTATGGATATTAGGAAGTAATTATAATAATATATTATGTAGTGTTTTTTTCTTAACTAATTATAAATATATTTCATGGTTTTCATCACATCTCAAGACATATTTCATGGTGTTTATAATGCAGTTGAGTGGTTTCGGCTTATGTTTGTATTTGGTGTAAGTTTATATTTTTTATGTTTTGTATCCAGTTTTTTGTAAATTAATTTATTTGTTACAATATATTGTTTTGAGTTTTGAATGAGATTGGGATTCTGTTGTAGAAATTAGTGCTAAGGAAGCTTTTTGACCCAAATGTTGTTTTTGTAGTAGTTTGTTGGATTATTTTATTTCTTGTGTTTTGTATTTAAGAATGTAATGGAAAATTGTTCTAAAATGGAGTTATTTAATTAACATGTTAAGTTTTTCGATGATTTCGTCAGAAAAATTTTCATTTTGGTTTTTTCGGTTTTAATTAGTGATTTTAGGATATTATCATTGTCACTGGCTCAACCGATATTGGTGGTTTTGAAAATAAATAGATTAGTTTAATATTTGAATTGTTAATGCGCTCAGTCCATTTAGGTTTATTTTATTTTTTTTTAAATCATTTCTCACGTGTTCATCCTCTTCAATGGACACTGAAAAATCCTGGTGATAATCAGTTTTTTTTTTAATGAAAGACAAACATTCCCGGGTTACGAATAACCTGACAATATTTGAAAATCTCCTACTACCACCACAGTCAGCAGAAAATGTTACTTGTATTGTGATGACAAACTTAGCCAGCCAAGGAATTGAACACATTACGCCTGGGTGGGACCCAAACGCGATGTCAACTCAGCCAACGAACGGTCAATTTATTATTTTGATTTCGCATTCTCAAGTATTTTGTTGGAATATCTTTGTCACAATTAATTGTAAACCCATTTTGACAGTTCAATATCATTACAATAGAACACATTTTAGAAAGTTATAGCATAAGTAGGAGTAGGAGTAGTATATCTGGTGGGGTTTTCACACTGTTTAACATGTTAAGGTACGAATATGAATCGAAATCTGAATTTGAAAAAACAATTTTTTTAAATAGCTTCGTTGGACAATAATAACAAATCTTGGTCGTTATGACATCTCTCCCGTATTGTGTTAGAAATACCATCTCAAACCACAACTTCATTTACGTATTTTAAAAATAACCTAAATTCAAAGTAAATATAATCGCTATGTTTAGTACGTCTCCGTTACGATCTAAATCAGCAATCGAAATGGAGTAAAACTTTGGCGTTATTTTTCGGTTTAAAATTTCATCAACGCTCAGCAAACGCCACAAACAATCAATTAAAACTAAAGCCTCTATCAATCAATTAAAAAAATTATGATATCTCCGCCACATCAAAAATTATTACGACTGTGGCATCTCTCCCCCTGTGGCGTTTCTCCCGCATTTACCCCACGTCAGTGTTTGATAAAGACATTCATCAGAATAATTATTAACTTACGTTGTTGTGTGAAAACACGTCGACGCTTTTTAATACTTTCTTGTGCTGGGTCAAAATGTTGTTCCAGCCCTTTGCGAGCTCTTTTCTATTGTTTTTGGGTGAGTTGATTGTGTTACCTGTACATTATTAGTTTTTGGAAACTAACTATCATATATTTTAATGTTCTATTTGTAATAATTCTTTACGTTTGAAATACATTGACGGGTATCATATCATTATAATATATAAAGTTTCATATAATATTCATACATGTATAGACACAAGAATATTACATTCATTACACCGATAATACATAACACATCACCCTTCAGATTAATTTTCACAATAACAGTGCAACACTTGTAATTTGTCTAAAATTTTACAACTTGTAAACAGTGACCTTCCCCTTATTTCGAAGGTCAACTCTGCAAAGTTTGATCAATCGTGTATGAAAAACAAACCCATAGTTACTCTTCTTTATGTATTTAGAATAGGTGAAGTGAACCCGGCGCTGCTCGGGGTTATTAACGGCTTGGAGTCACGTTTTGAGGGTAAATTCTAATAAACTGGGTGTAGTTTGAAGGTGGAAATAGTATTATTGTTGTTTTTTTTTAGTATTCGATTCGCATGTCTTCCTCGATTGTCCCTAACTTCTTCTATCATTCACTTCTACGTAATCAAGGCATTTTTTTTCTCGATTTTTTTGAATCATTTAAATTGAATGAATTTAAAGTGGCTGTTATTTATACAAATAGAACGGCGTCATTGCGCCTCACAGTTGCTTATCTCAAATGGATGTTTAAAATGTTATCTGGCTATTATAGACTTAGAGGCCTTGTATTTTCTTGGTAGGGAAAAAAAAATTACCTAAAAATTCTACTAAAATTGCACGATTCGGAGAATCATATTCTTCAGCTTCAGCATCACCAGCAGCCAACCGAGGCCATATACTACATACGTGTCTCTTTGTGTTAGGATCGGGATCCTTATTTTTGGGAATTCCTCCGCATTTGCCTGTGTAATTAGGAAAATCGCAGAAAACCTTATTCAAGCGGAAACAGCCGTCCGTCAACTTGAAACAGAGAAGGCCTTCAGTAACATCGGTATATTCAAGAGCAAACGACCTTCCGTCAACTAATATGATGTCCTGCATTTTGAGGTGTGTGGGTACGTCTGTTTTTATGTTACAGGTTCTAATTTTTTATTCTATGGTATCTTTCGTAATCCTCTAACTAGCTAAGGCTTTTAACAATATCCTTTCATGTGTCTAACTAACTAGTACTGCGGCTCAGTTGGCCTTATTACTATTACCATCTGATGGTTGTATTTACAAGATTTTACGTTACATTAATGTGTTTTATGAGGAAAAATTCTTAACTGGATAAAAAAACTTCATAAAAATGACAGGGGAAAGAAAAACAATAAGTTCTGAACTTTTTACTCTATTTTGAATGTAAATATTGAATTTTTTCATCTTTGTGCTGCCTCCTTTTCGCTTTGGTGGTCCTGCTGCATCTACATATCTGTGTTTTACTTGCGCGGAGAAAAGCATGTGGGAGAAAAAACAGTATATGACATGAATAGGATACATTATTAATAATCTTCTTCATCTTCTTCTTCGTTGTCGCTGTCATCATTCTCATGTAACTTCATGATGAGGTGTTTGGGCATCCCATGTTTGTAGTTGAAAGCGATATCTGTTGTTGAGTTATAATTACCCAGCGCTTTAATTAACGGATTATCCGGATTTAGAGTGTTGTAAAGTTGTGATATGAGTTGGTATGTGTGCTCCTGTAGTGGTGTGGGTATATCTTCTCGTTCGTGTAGAGTTTTGAGATTTGTGTATCGTGGTGTGTTGTAGGCGAATTTGTTTTGTGTTACTTGAAGTTTGTTATATGTTGTGTGAGCTATGTTTGTCCATACCGGTAAAGCGTACGTAAGCGTTGGGTGAAATAATCTGAGGTACAGATGTATTTTCTTTCTCTTTGCTAGCGAACTCTTTCTGTTGAATATTGGGATTATCGATCCTACTGCTTTCTGAGTCTTTGCTTTCGCTATGTCGATGCGAGCTTTCCAATTTAGTCGTGAGTCCATCTTGAGTCCCATGAGAATTTTTGCTTGCGGAGTTTTTTCTTTGCGTTTTCGCGTGACGGTTATTGCTTCAGTTTTTGCCTCATTTAATATTAGCCGCCATTTATTGAAGCATTTAGTGAGCGTGTCTAGGTATTTTTGCACGTACTTTTAGTCGGGCGCTCGTTAGGAAGCATATACTGCCGCGTCGTCCGCATTTATTGCCTTGTTGCATTTTTAAACTTCCCTGCTGGACTCCTTTAGATATTTTTCTCCTTGTAGATGTTGCATCGCCAACTTTGCCTGTGAAGCTTCAGTTTTCTAAGTACGATTGCGCAATTTCAGATGATATATATTGGCGTGTTGTTTATCTTCATTTTGTAGATGAGTCCTTCCATCCATACCTTGTCAAAGGCTTTTACGAGGTCCAATGGCGCCATTACGGTGTAATGTTTATTATTAAATTCTCTGATAATGTGTTCTCTGACTTGTGTAAGTTGGTGGTCCGTAGAATGTTTTTCCGAAAACCAAATTGTTCGTCAGGAAGGGTCTTATTTTGCTCGTGGTGAGGTAGGTACCCATTCGGGATGACTTGCTCTAGGACTTTGCTCAGTGTTGGTCATAAGCAAATAGGGCGATAATTTGACGGAATTTGTTGTCGCAATTACTTTTTCGAATCCGTCATCCAATAAGTTCGAGAGTGCCAGGACCGGAGACTCGGGCCACTTCAGGAGCGGGATACTGTTATATTGATGTCGGAGGGCCTTGGACATTCTCCATATTGAATTATCCTGAAAAGTGACAGATTCCACTTTCTTTGACCACAGAGTATTTTTCAACGTTGCAATTCCATCCTTTATTTCCCTTCCGAGAGTTTCTTACAGATTTGTATGCTTATGTAGATGTAGATGCGATACCGTGTTTCCACACTGAAAGAAGTGTTTAGGTACTATTTACTAAATTTTCAGTAATTATCTACTAAACAGTTTAGTTTTATTTTATTTTTTTATTTATTAAATTGAATATAATTACATTACAATATAAGATATGGGTAGTCCCACAAAGCTATGACAATCAGCTTGTCTGTAGGTTCTACCATTTAATGTTATAACATAATACACATTAGCTTAAGTTTAAATATTAATACCAAATATAATGTTTAGGATAGATAAACGTTTTGTTCATTTATTCACCTCGTATGCCGGGCCCGCATATGCGCGGCCCATACAAATTTAAAAAAAAAAAAAAAAAAAAAATTATATGCGATTTTAACCCTAATGTACAAAGAATTTGTATGGAGAACAAGGTCTTAATCGCTTGAGCTATTCTCGTTCTTTACGCATCATATTTCAGAAACACTTGAAGCTTCTTCCACATCTAATTTTAAATTTTTCTGTGGGATGCCAACTCAACCAAAAATAACGGTCAAAGCAGGTCAAAGTGAAACATCGCGGTTCTATTTTAAAGTGCCAAAACGAAGTAATTTATCAATAAAACGTAAGTAATGTTTTTTTTATACATAGTTTATTGTTCACGGCATGTGTTTCGGTAAATTTAAAATACGAAAACTCAAAATAACCGACAAAATATTACGTCAAAGTATACGCCATGTTTTCGTGATAAAAATGTTCGTTTTATTTCTAGCTATGTTCCATCATATATTGTGTGATTTGCTTTGTTTCGTATCTCATTTTGCAGATAAATCAATTGAGAACATATATCACAGCCTTTGATTTGTCCATATTTAGTTAATATTTTACAAAAAATAATATTCTAATGTCCTCCGCGCTAAAAAATTGTCCGAGAAATTTTTTGACGCTTCTCCATCAATATTCACGTAAATATTGCCTAATCTTATAAGGATTGTACATTATTATGTAAAGAAAACTATTGAGATTGTGTATAAAAGCCCTAGTTTCGTCAATATTTAGTTAATATTTTTTAATTAAATAAATACGAGACATCGGAAACCTGCACAAATACACGTGAACTGTTTATATGTATGTGTGAGAGGCCATCTTGAAATCATATCCGCGCCTGCGTAAAACGCACTTCGATCTGCGCGCGGTTTTTTACAAATTCAAATTTTGTATGGGAGATACAGGGTTCTTACAAAATTTATTTCTAATAATTTTTATTAGAAATATTATTTTTTATTTATAAAAATAGTAATAAATATCACAAAATTAGATCAGTTATATAGGGTGTGCAAAAAAGTACTAACAAACTTTTTTTTTGTTTAGGTATAAAATATTTATACGCGTATTGATGATTATATTATATAATGAAATACATGATTGTTTCTATTGTTATAGAATGGAGATTCCAAGACCGTCGACGGAGGAACAGACAACAGAAGAAAGATTTTCACTCGCCGGTGATGTAGAACTTCCGTCAATGGTGGAAATGGATGTTATGGATGGAGGATGAGTTGGAGCCTTTGGAGGAGGGGGAAGAGGAGCAGACCTTCACCTGGTCCGAGGATTTCTCCACCTTCACGGGTCAGCCTGGCCCATCACCCGACGTGTTCCCTCCGACAGTCGCTACATTTCCATATACTTGGATTTTGTTATCTGTGATTGTAATTTGGCACTGGTTGTTGTTATTTATGGTTTTAATTATTTATTGAATGGGTGTATTTGTGCATTATTTGAATAAAAATGTTTACTGAAACAAGTGCATTGTGCATCTTTGCATTGTTTGAATTTTCGTTTCCATTCATTGTATCTTCCACTTTTGAGGAGGACAGAAACAGTGTCTAAAAATTTGAATATTATAATAATAAATTTATGTATGTGAAAAATGATTTTTTTCGCAGTCTCTCGACCAAAGATTAAAAAAACGTGTTTCATGTACCTGTTCTAAAACTGAAATAAATATGATGAAATTTTTTTCTTATCTATTTTTGAACCACACAGTATTTGAATTTAAAAAAAACGTATTTAAATAAATAAATAAATATTAATAAAAAAATATTAGAAAATTTTTATTTTTATTCCCCGAGTCATGATTTTTTTGTCACCCTGTTCTTTCAAACACATCTGTATACATGAGCTGGCCGCCATTGTCTGCAACCGAATTCAGAGCAATGCAAAAAGATCGCGAATTCTTCTAAGGTAAACTCTTACTTCTTTCATTATTTTTGATATAAATTGATTGTGGAAATAATAGATTTGAGGTATCATCAGAAAGATAGTTTTATCTACATTATTTTGATGTAATTTTTATAATATTTCACCCAAGAAAAGTGATGAAAATTGGCTTTGTAAGTTTATCGTAGAAATGTCAAAATTTTTACGTCCTAATGAATATTTTTATTTTTAGCATTATTTATTTACAGGTTTCTTGTACAAAATAATATTATTAGTAACAACAGTTGTATAAACTACCGAAATCTGGAAGAATTGTTATCATATACTTATAAAATACGACACAAAAAAATTTTAAGTGGACACTTGACGTTTGATTTTTTTTTTGAATAAATGAAAATATTTTACATTTTCAAAGAAGTGTCAATGGCATTACTTCTTCGAAAAAACCTTTGGATTATTTTTTTTCACGAGGGGTGTCTATTCAGGTTTGTGTAGAAATAAAAAAATCAGTTAATTTTCTTATAAATATATTTTTTTTACATTTGTTTGCCGAATGGGAAAATTTTTACACATATTTTTTGTTAAAGTTAGCTATTCTGGGAAAACTTGTAACAATATTATCATGTAATATATATGAATAATAAGATACATTATCTGATAAACAGAAAACAATCGCAAAATAAACAATTTCTTTGTTTTTAAACGGATGTTTGACCAAAAGGCAGGAGAGTGTTTTATTCTATTTAATGTGGATGACTTTATATTAAAACACTGATTGTATTTTATGAGATAGACTTTTATTCTTGTGACGGTTATACAGAGAGCTTGTTAGCGTGACCACAGACGACAATACAATGTGTTACAATCACCTCTAGCACTAGTGATGTGCGACACCAATAGTGATGTTACATCCCCTTTCTTTATTTATAAAAACAATAAAAATTCAAATACATTGATATTAGACATTATGCTTACATACAATACAATAAAATCTTAAATACACTGACATTAGACATTATACCTATCGGGTTGTTTGACCACTCTACCATATCTGGTAATGTAAGGGTTGTTCAAATTATTATATTCTCCCACCTGTCCCTCATCTCCAGCTTCTGCCTCTTCAAGTGCCGGATCAGATCGCATGGACAGATGGTCATTATTAACATTTGTATTATATCTCATTTTTAAGTGAATTCTATTTCGTCTGTACGTGTTACCATAATAATCTTCAACAATATAAGACCTGTTACATTTTAATTTTTCCTTGACCACAGCTGGTAACCAATTACTTTTAGGGTTTTTCTTAAAATACACATAATCTCCTGTTTTAAATATAGACATAGGTTTTGCATTGACATTATAATATTTAGAATTTTTTGAATTATTTTTTTCAACGCAGTTTTTGTAATCTGAGAATCTTACAACCTTTGGTTTTAATTTAATTTGAGTTGAAGGAATATTCATTCTTAAAGTTCTAGACATTAATAATTGAGCAGGTGACGGTAAATTGGCTTTAGGTGTGTTTCTATAATGTAATAGAGCTATATAAGGATCTGTATTTGTTTCTTTTGACTTTTTTAGAATATTTTTTATAATTTTAACAGAACTTTCTGCCTGACCATTAGATTGAGAATGATATGGACTAGTAACTACATGTTCTATATCCCAATCGTATAAAAATGATTTGAATTCAATAGCTTGAAAAGGCGGACCTCCATCAGAGACTAAAGACATTGGTATACCATGACGTGCAAAAATAGATTTTAAGTGAATTATGACATTTTTTGCAGTAGAATTATTATTTAGGAAAGCAGTTTCAATAAACTTTGAATAGTAATCTGTTACAATGAGGTACGTTTGATTATCAAAATACATTAAATCAATACCTACTTGTTGCCATGGAAACTTATTAATTTCATAATTTATCAGTGGTTCCTTCTGATTAGAAACTTTAAATTTATTACATATTTGACATTGCTCAATTAAATTTTTTATATCTACAGTGATACTAGGCCAATATAAAGTATCTCTAGCTAATCTTAGACATTTGTTTATTCCTTGATGTCCTTCATGTATTTTGTTTAACATTTCTTTTCTCATAGTTTGAGGTACTAGCAATTTATTACCCTTAAATATTAACTCATTAATGACATGAATTTCGTCTTGAATATTATAATAACATTTTAAAGTGTAATGAACTTTATCTTGTCCATGCGATCTAATTCCTCACGAAGTCTGTTTTGTAAGGCAAATGGGACTTTCCTCGGAGGATCAACGCACGGAACGGCATCTTGACGAAGTTTGAGATGAACGACAGGTGGTAAACATCCGAGACCCTGAAATATGTCATTATATTCAGTAAATAAGGTGTTATGATCATATTGAACATTAAATATTCTTTTTATAATTCCAAATTTCTGAATAGTTGGAAGACCTAAGACTGATTGACATTCTATATTTGTGACAAAAAATATTATTTTACTTATGACATTTCCATTGATTTGACATACAATATCACAATGACCAATAATAGGTATTTTATTACCTCCAAATCCTGACACTTTTGTAAAAACTTTTTGTAAAATTGTATTACATAAATTTAACTTTTTAAAGTTTGTCAATGACATTACATTTATATCAGCTCCTGTATCCAAGATACAGTCTAATGTTTTATTATTAATTATTATATCTATGTGCCATGCTTGACTTGAATAATTGTTATTATTAATATTTCTGATTGTTGCAATAAAATGACCCTCAGTGAAATTAGCACTGTCATCATTGGGTTTTGATGACTCTAAGTTTAAATTTCTGACTTTATTGTGACAATTATTTTTAAAACAATATTTAGCAAAATGACCAAAAGAATTACATGACCTGCATTTGACATTGACTGCTGGGCACTTGTAGCGATGATGCTGACCACATCTTCCACATGGATTGATATGACCACTTGACCTTGGCTGTGATGATGATGATGGTGACCCATGACGACTTGAAGATCCAAACTGACTTGATCTTCTTGAAGTTGACCCTCTTAGACTTGACTGACATGATGCTCTCGACTGTCTTGAAGTATTTTTATTATGACTGATTTGAAGAATATTTTCTGTGTGTGTTTGTTGGTTAATTTTCTCTGCATTGCTTTGTGACAATAAGATGGTTTTTGCAATTTCAATCGTTTTTTGTAATGACAATGTAGAATCTTGTAATAAGCGTTGACGGATATGATTTAAATTTGCACACATATTTGCAATAAATATGTCTCTTACCAGAGATTCTCTTAAATTTCCAAATTCACAATCCAAACTTAAATTTTCCAAGTCCAATAGAAAATTATTGATGTCTTCTGAATTATTTTGTTTTCGTGTAAAAAATGAATTTCTTATCATTGTTAAGTTTTTGTGAGGTGCAAAATATTCATCAAACTTTTTCTTGACTTGTCGTAGCGTGCTTGATTCCATATTCATGTTAAATGATTTGAAAATTTCCATACCTTTGGAGCCAATTGAATGAAGCAGAATTGCGATTTTTCTTTGTTCTGTAGCTTCTTCCAAACCTGACGCTACCAGGTATATTTCATAGTCTTGCCACCAATTTTTCCATTTTGAATCATTATTCATATTATTTGACAACACTTGCAGATTTGACAGGGCATGAAAATCATGTTGTATGTGTGACTTTTGCGCGTCCTTCGCCATTTTAAATTATACTTAATATTTTTCAATTTATGTTATTAACATCCAACTTCCAGTATTATTATATTATTATTGAGATCGCACTTCTGACACCATGTTTTATTCTATTTAATGTGGATGACTTTATATTAAAACACTGATTGTATTTTATGAGATAGACTTTTATTCTTGTGACGGTTATACAGAGAGCTTGTTAGCGTGACCACAGACGACAATACAATGTGTTACAATCACCTCTAGCACTAGTGATGTGCGACACCAATAGTGATGTTACAGAGAGTAATTTGCGCGCGGTTTTTTTAAAAAAAGCTTGGAATTTCCGGGCATACAACAGGTTAACCATTTTTTGTCAGTTTAGGACAGGGTTCCTCATTATTTTTAAAAAGTTAAAGTTTTCGTTAAATTTGTTATAAATCACAGGTATCAAATAGTCAAGTGTTCTGCTACCATACTTATTTGATATTAGTGGAATTTTTAGGCCTTTTGTTCAGTAAATCTTGTTTTGTGACTGTGCACCAATGGCTTTTTGTACGCATTTTCTCCCGCATTGTCCATAATTATAATAAACCAGAGAAGCCCTTCAATTGGGAGTAGGCCCTCAGAGCCATACAGTAATTTTAAGTTGTTTTTTTGTTTGTAAATGCTAGGTTTAACAATTTTTTTAATTAATAATAATAATAATAATAATAATAATTGGATAATTTGTAGAGCGCCGTTTTTGTGAAAAATCACCTCAAGGGCGCTATAATTATAGCAGTTTGTAGATTTTGAATGTATTTAATATTAATATTACTCGAGTGTGTCCCCAAGTTCGAATTCCATATCTAAGTATTGATTCGACCATAGAATGATATATAAGTTTGAGAGTACATCGAGGCAATACAAATTTCAATTTATAAAAATTACTCGCCAAACATCGGAGCTGCTTACAAATTTTGGTCACACTTTTGTCCATTTAAAGTTATTGTCTACGATTATGCCAAGGTAAGTATATTCGTTTGCAAAATCAATTTTTTCACAGCAGCAAATATTATCAATTTTTTTATGTATAGATACATTCAAAATTATGTGCAGTTATTTTAGGTAAGTTCCACATTTTCAAGCTCGGTGATCTTATATACATGCATTTAGTTTTTTTTAAATTAATAATTAGTCCTACATCATGAGACCATTTAAGTAGCTCGTTAAAGTCAATTTGTAATTCTTGAATAGCTATTTCAGGGTTTTCATTAGAGACAACTAGTGCAGTATCATCAGCAAAAATGAATCTACCGGCAATTTTAAAAAGTTTAGACATGGCAATTACATATATAATGTATAATTTTGGTCCTAAAATTGACCCTTGTGGCACCCCTTATTTAATAAATCTAAAATTACTCATTACATTCAAAATCTTTACATACATTTTTCTATTTGTTAAATAGTTTTTGAAAAATGATAGGAGTTTACCACGGATTCCTATGATTTCGAGTACCTCGATTAATTGTGTATGGCTGAGTGTATCGAAAGCTTTTGAGAAATCAATAAATAATAGGGTAGACTGGGTACGATTGAAACAAGTTATGATTGAAACATCTCAATTTACTCGAAAACTATAATACCTAAGAGTGTGACGCAACAATCGAATCTCCGTCAGATCTGTAGGTACCTATCACCAGTAGCCCTCCAGCCGGCGAGTGATATAGTCGTGCACAGGAGACATTATTGGATTTCGCGCTAAAAAGTAAGTAGTTACGAAATTTTTGTTTACGTTATAACTCATTTTACTCTCGCAGCTCGACGAAACTTTTTATTCCATTCTCTTCTTTATCTATTTTAGAGTATTTGTAATGCATTTGCGCGGCGTTTATGTCTATTTAAAGGGCTTATTTTAGACCTTAAAGTAGAAAATGCAGCGTGGGGATGTTTGAAACAACTCGTGTGGGGATGATTGCAACGTTTCAATCATGACCATGTTTCAACCGTCCACACGGAGAGAAAATTAAATAGTTATAATGAAAATTGATCAGAAATTGAAATCATTCTGTCTTCGGTAATCTTGAATACGGATGATGAAGTCGATCTCATTCGACCGTAGACAACCTCACTTAACCATATAATAATTATATATCTTTATTGAACGAAATTTTTACATTCATAACTAAAAAAAGTTCATGTTCAGCGTTAATAGTATACATTGTCAATATTAGGACAAAAAGTTGACAACAGAGAAAAAAAATACATACGAACAGTAGGTAATATTTAAAGATTAGAGATTTATAATTATAAATCGAGTTTTCACACAGCCCGCCTCAATAGGCTAGCCTGTGTTGAGGCAGTCATTTTATAAGTTAATTTGAAATACATACGAACATACCTACACTTGTAAGGTTTATTCACTTAATACGATGGTTTCATTAATAATGTCGTATTTTGTCGGTAAAGGCCCTATCATTACTTTTATTCCAATTTTTTACGATATCCAACCTTATCGTGATGGGTAGGTACCTACTCTTGCAATTGTTTTCATTCAGTATTTCTGACGAGGATTTTTTTTTTAATTTTTCAGATGCCTAGAAAACGAATAAACGTCACAGACCGAAATACTAGAGACATGTTTTCATATCAGCAAGCAAATGAAGAAACATTATCAGGAAGATCGTTGAGAAAGGCTGCAGCGATGTTTAATTTGGACCACGTCTCATTGGGAAGGTACAAAAAAAAAGAGAGAAAGTGCACCAATAGATACATCTGTTGATTCCATAACCATGGGATACAATTCGGCGAAGAAAGTATTTTCCCCATCTCAAGAAACTGAGATTGCAAATTATGCAATAAAAACGGCAGACATTTATTTTGGACTGTCTAGAAAGGATTTAAGAAAACTGGCATTTGATTTGACCACACGGTACAACCTGACAAGGCCAAATTCATGGGACACAAATAGCATGGCCGGAATAGAATGGCTACGAGGATTTTTAGACCGCAATCCACAATTATCTGTAAGGTGTGCCCAAGCCACGAGTTTGGCACGAGCGACAAGTTTTAATCGACATAATGTTGATGAATTCTTCAAAAATTTATCGAACGTTTTGGATAGATATAAATTTGAAGCAAAGGACATCTACAACGTAGATGAGACCGGTGTCACAACTGTTCAAAAACCAAATCGGATTGTAGCCAGAAGAGGATCTCGGCAAGTAGGTGCGGTAACGTCGGCCGAACGAGGAACTCTCGTAACTGTTACTGTAGCAGCAAACGCAATTGGCAACTCAATTCCGCCGATGTTTACATTCCCACGTATCAAATATCAAAGCCATTTCTTAAAAGATGGTCCGATTGGTAGTATCGGTACCGCGAACAAATCTGGATGGATGCAAGAAGAAGATTTTACCATATTTATAAATCATTTTCAAAGGCACACCAATTCGTCTTTAGATCATAAAGTTCTTTTATTACTTGATAATCATTCATCGCATGTTTCTATAAATTGTATTGATTATTGTTATGCAAATGGTATAATCATGCTCTCCTTTCCCCCGCATTGCAGTCACAAATTACAGCCATTGGATCGATCAGTGTTCGGACCATTTAAAAAAGCGGTGAATACAGCTTGTGATGGGTGGATGAGAACAAATCCAGGAAAACCAATGACTATTTATGATATCCCAAGCATAGTGGCGACTGCTTTACCCCGGGCAATAACCCAAACTAACATTCAATCTGGGTTTAGATGTTCTGGAATTCATCCGTATAAGAGAGACATATTCAGTGATTTAGATTTTGAACCCTCGTACGTCACGGACAGACCAAATCTAAATGTTTTAAGTAGTGCCGAAAGTGACCCAGTGGTAGTTCAAAACTCAGAGATTTCACGGCCACTTGAAGCAGCTGTTCCACCTACTTTAATCTCAGTGATTTCGCAGCCAATTTCTGTAGGAATTGAAACAGTTGTTCCGTCCACTCAGAGAGGCTCGGTGACTCCAGAACCAAATGTTAGTACTGAATCAATAACATTTGTTACGTGTTCATTGAGAGGTTTGGTCAGTTTAACAAATAATACGCTGCCTTTACCTACAGCTTCTGATCCTCTTGAGATTAACACGACCGAGTCTCTGATATCATCGTCACAAAATGATGTACATGAATTACCAGTCGATTTTATTTCCGAAAGCAATTATTGCAACTTGTCCGTGCCTTCAACAAGTAAAATGTTTATACCAGAAAGCGTGCGACCATTCCCAAAAGCGCTACCCAGGAAAACAACTACCAGAGGTTTGAAGAAGAGGAAATCCACTATTTACACAAACACTCCGGAAAAAGAATATATACGAACAGAAACCAAAGAAAAGGAAAGAAAAAAAGGTGCTAACATGATAAAAAAGAACATGAAGAATACAGAGAGGAAGAAAAAGAAGACTGAAACAACAGAAATATATCGAAATAACGCTTCGAGATCAGATAAACATACTTTTTGTTTAGTATGTGGTGAAGACTATAATTCTAGTAAGTCCGGTGAAATTTGGGTCCAGTGTATGATTTGTGAACTTTGGGCTCATGAAAAGTGCACCAAACAAGAATTACAGTACACTTGTCATAATTGTGAATCTGACTAATTATTGATGGTGTGCCTTGTAATATGGACGGATAATTTTATAAATATATTTAATTGCGTAAGAGTAAGGAGTTTACCTAATATTTGATTACTCATCGTTTCATGAATGTTAATTTTTATAATGTACCTTAAGAAGTAGGTAGGTACCCCTTTGTTTTAGTGCCATTCTTTACACATAGGTGTTTTATTCGTATCATTCAAGTGTTCACTGATTTTTTTTGTAGGTAGTCACAAGTAATTATAATGATACAGTACCAGTTCCTTTTTGTAGTCACAAGTAATTATAATGATACAGTACCAGATACTTACCTACTGATTGTTTACTTGTAATAGATACTATTTACTTATTTATGACCATCTTCATTTTTTTGTTTTGTTGGCTAAGCCCTTTGTTTTAGTATCGTTCTTTACAGAAAGACGTTTTATTCGTATCATTTAAGTGTTTACTTACCTTTTTGTAATTGATAAGGGGTTTAAAAAAAGGGGTTTAATGTTACTTCCAGTGTTAAGTACCTACCTACAATTTTTTTTCTTCTTTAAATAGATACCTAATATATACTTATTTATTAGATATTTATGGCCCCTTAACCGATTATTTAGAGTTTTGTTAGTTCTAGAATATTGCGATACTTTGTAATAATATGATCTCACATCACAAACCACAGATACAATTATTTTCTATTTTTGATTTCTTAATTGTTGAATTTTACATGGAGAAAATTCTGTCGAGTCAGAGGTAAAATCAACATTGTTATGATTGAAACAGTGTGATGATTGAAACAAGCACTTTTGTATGAAAGCAAAAAACTTATTTTTAATACCGTTCTATTCTGTTCCAGGAAAATATCGCTGGAAAACTATGTTGATTATGCCAAATACTCATAGTTAGTATAACTAAGAGCACTTAAACACAAATAATAAATAATATATTTAAAGTTGTTTTATTTCAAGACATTTATGTTTATAGTTTTTAAAATACTTGTGATATGTTTAATCACTATTCATGATCTCATTGAGTACTGTTTTTATAATGAAAATGTTTAATATTTATTAAAATTACTCCAATTATTCCAAAGATATTTAGAGTGTTTCAATTATCCCCACATACTGTTTCAATCGTCCACACTATGGGGATAATTGAAACAGATTTCCCCATCGTCTTTAAGTGGTTATTGTAGCTTACCTGTACGAGTTGTGACCATCCAATAAATTTAATTTGATAACTAAATAGATCATAGATCATCTAGTATAAACATCTTATCCATAAATACAAAAGAAATATTACTACACCTAGTTAAGGTAAAAGTGTTTCAACCATACCCGGTCTACCCTACTAGTATATGTTTTTTTGAGTTAAGCTCTGAATTTATAAAATTGGAAAATTTTTTGAGCAGTTTATCACAGCTTTTTTGTTTTTGGAAGCCATACTGACATTCATCAATAATGCCCAAATTATTTAAATATCTATCCAAATTTATAGATATATTTTTCTAATATTTTTTCCAATGCGGGTAATATGGAAATAGGCCTATAATTATTTATTACGGTGTGATCTTAATTTTAAAAAATGGGCCTTATGATGCTGCATTTTAGTTCGTCTGGAATGTGACTTGTGTCAATAATTCTGTTAATTAGGTGAGTAATTATAGGACCAAATAATTTAACATGTTTTTTTAGATCATACATGCGAATTAGATCCACGCCCGGTGTCTTTGAATTTTTCATTCTTCCGATAATGCATTCAGTTTGTTCTGCATTAGCTCTTGGTAGGTACATTGAATGTTGCAAATGTTCTTGCTTCAACTCAGACGCTCGAACATTGAATTCGTGCAATAACTGATTTACACCCTCGTCAAAGAATTTTGCAAAGTTTTCTGCCACCACATCCGCAGTTTGGGAATTTAAGAAATATTTAGATATGACTTCATCACAATCGGATTTATTTTTCCTACCCAATACTTGATTTACTTTATTCCATGTTTTTTTAATGTCCTTGAAACAATGCTAAATTTGTTATTATAGTATATTTTTTTTTTGTTAAATATTTTTTTTATTTAGTTTATTTCTGTATTTCTTGAATTCGATTTCATATATTTTATTGTTAGGCGTGTTTTTCCATTTTCTCCATAATGTGTCACGTAGTTTTATATTTTCAATGAGATTATAATTTATCCAGCCCTTTTTGTTATTACGCTGTTTATTTGTATTTGATTTTGTTTCAGTACTTTTTTCGTAAATATATATAAATTTCAATTTAATTTCTTCATAAATTAAGTTAGGTTCCGTTATGTTTAGTATTTCATTCCAATCAGTGATTTCAATAAGTAGATCGACTTTTTTTCCGATATTACAGTATATTTCGTATGGTGCGATTTATTGGTGGTACCTGCCTCATAGGTAGAGAAACGCATCGTTGTTGCAATAAGGTAGTGATCCGCTATTATAGTTTCACATACACATGAGCTGATTTCATTTGTCTCTCTCTCTCTCTCTCTTACATAGATATGATCTAGACATGTAGCCGTTACATAGTTAGTCAGTATGGCTTCGCGGGTCACGTCATTAATACATTTTAAAAATCCAAATTTAGCCATAATGTTTTCATATTGCATTACAATTGGGTCCTGATAATTTAATAAGTTTATGTTCGTATCCCCAAGTACCATAACGGATTCTTTAATTTCAATATTTCCCAATATTACATCTAGCTCTTCGAGAAATATTTTTTTATTTGAATTAGGTGGTCTGTATATTGCCAATATATGTAGACGTTTATGTTTTTTGACAGAAATAGTTCCGTAGACACATTCAAACTTAGTTGGCATTATGTTAATTTGTTCAAACGTTAGGTGATCTTTCACATATAAAATAATCCCGCCTCCCGATTTGTTTTTTCGACAAAAGTAATGATAACTAAATCCCAATATTTTGTATAGATGTATATAATTTTCATTAATCGACGTTTCACAAAGCGTGATTATATCAATATCACTCAGAGAGCTAGAGATAACGACAAGAAACTTATCCCAATATTTTGTTAAGGATCGAATATTTAAGTTGATTGCAGTTAAATTATTATTTCCCGAAACATGTTTTTTGATAATCCAGTTCTCAAAACTTTGTGTGCGTTCATAAGCGATTTCAGAGATGTCAAATTCTCCGTTTAACTCGCCATTTTAAATAATATTTTAAATTGCAGCGATAATTTATAAACATGTTGTAAGAATTTAAATAAACATATAAGTAGATAAACATGAAGTAGGACCACGAATATAATACCTCTACATATATGAGTACAATAAGTTTATTGGAGCATTAGAATAAATTTCAGTACCTATGCTCTTGTTAACATGTTTAGTGGTAATTTTCGCATGGATATGAAAAGTTTGTACTTGAGAAGTAAAATATAAAAATTATTATTTTTAGGAGAAGGTGATAAGAAGTAGTAATATAAAATAATAGTTATTAACATTATTTTCATTTTTATATATATATTTTTTTAAGTACTAACATACCTAGTCATATTCTATACGACTTCGGGCGATAAACATCATCTTTTTGAAGTAGGGGCAGGTTGGGTTATTTGCTTTATGGTTAGTATTTAGGTTCATCTTGAGATATTTATTTTGGAAGATACAATTGCTGCACTTTTCTTCTTCATTTTTATTTGTACATTTCTTCCATTCATGGTCCTTTGCGCAATGCAAACACGTTGTACATTCCTTCCATTGATGGTCCTTTGCGCAATGCAAACACGTTGCACTTTATTTGTACATTCTTTCCATTCATGGTCCTTTGCGCAATGCAAACACGTTGCACTTTATTTGTACATTCCTTCCATTCTTGGTCCTTTGCGCAATGCAAACACGTTGCACTTTTATTTGTACATTCCTTCCATTCATGGTCCTTTGCGCAATGCAAACACGTTGCACTTGTTTCTTTGTTAAAGCATTTGATTGCCGTATGTCCAAACTTAAGACAATGGAAACACTGCGTTTTAGGGTTTGCATCTTCTACACGTGTTCTGTTGAATCCAATATTATTTTTTTCCCTTTCGATGAGGTGCGTCCTTAATTGTCCGCTTGTTTCCAATATGTAGTTCATAAGTCCATTTTGATTTTTAGGTTTGAACATTTTTTATTAATTTTATCGTGTTTTTTGGGTTATTTTCCATAATATCTTTTAAACCTTCATTTTGTGTTTTTAAAGCCTCAATTATTACTTCTTCAGATAAATCTGCTTGTAAGTTTTCTAACGAAAACTTTTGGTTTTTTCTTTTTTAATTCTTCTGCGACCATCTGTTTTTTAAGTGTTTTGTTAATTTCTTCTGTCAATTTCTCTGCGTGGGCTTTTGTCGGGCAGGATATTATGAGTTTATTTTGTGAGGCTTTACGTACTCCGTTTACAGCGATTCCCTAATTTGCAATTTTAATTTTTTTGACAATTTGGTCTTTTATTACGTCTGCAGTCATGTTGTCATTTTCACTTTTTATAATTAGTGAAAATTTAGATTCCGGGATTTCTTTTAATTTGCTTGCGTAAGTTTTTCCTCCCATAATACTCGGATTTTCAACTTTTTTCTCCAGCTTTTCAATCAGTTTGGATTGTAGAGAAAGTATCTTATTTATCATTTCTGTTTTTTCTTCCGTCCATTTTTCTTCAAGAATTTTAATATTAGCTTCGAGGTTTGTTTTTGCTTTGGCGTCTTGTTTAGTTAATATGCTAGCTATTTCACTCTTTATAATCTCAAATACGGATAGCACGTCCATAATGAGTTAGGCTAGATACCGCTTGCGCGGTTCTACTATTGCGCTCTCACTCCCGCCAAATACTTTAGAAGACGTAACAACTTTCAGTAATATAGTTTCTTACTACAATACGTCCACTCACTACCGCTGACGGTGGCTAATGGTGGATGTGGTGACTGCCGAACTGTTAGCTACTGTTTGCTAAACAGCAGTTTATTTATGACAGCTTAACGATTCAGATATTCTAGCTAAACTAATCGGTTGAGACAGCTTTCTGTGTTTAGTTGTGTTACCTAAACTAAAAATTATATACCTAAACCATTTGTAGTGTTCGGTTAGAAAAACATAACTGTTTAGATGTAGTAACCTTATTATTCAGTTAATATTACAAAATGGTTAGGTTGATTAACTAAACTTCGGTTTAGCCCTACCAATATAGGTGTTTTAGCTCTCTACTGCTAGCTAGCTTTAGGTACTGTAGCTTAGCTTTTTGGTTAGGTTATCTATATTAAATAGGAAGTGCAGCTTTGCAGTTTAGCTGAAAACAATACAGGGTGTAAATGTAACCACCATCAACTCGAAGGATTATACCCATAATTCAGAATCATGGGTTAAATACTTTGAGTTGCAGGTAGTTTATTACAACTCTTTTGAGAGATGAAACCTAAATAAATAAATATTATGTTTTGTAAGACTAGAATGTACTTATTAAAAACCTCATTCATATAAAAGTTATTTTGTTACGAATCGTCTCTCAAAATATTGTTTCCAGCTACAGCATTTTTTTGGGTAGGCCCAAAACACACATATGGGGTGAAATATATAACTGCGCTTTCTTTATCAAAGACTTTGGTTATTTGAAAAACAAATTCATAAAATCTCTTGCTTGTAATGGATCTATCTGGATTACCCTGCAATTCCTTATTTATAATAATACTGCACAGTCTGGCAGAATTGTCCAACAGACCCTTTGACTCAAACTGCATTAAAAGTGCTTGCCCTTCATTAATTAATAGGAGATGATTGCGTAAGTCCTAGAAAACAAAATTAAATTGCATATTGATTACATAACTAATAACCACTTCTATAATCATCATAATATCAGTCACAGGACGGCTATTCTACGCTGCCACTACTAAAATACATATATCGGAATGTATAAAACAATTAACCTAAGTTACTTAGGTATCTGAAACTTACTAAAATTATTTAACTTACATTCGAAATTTGCTCTTCAAAAGCTTCTTGCGTTATTCTTTGTGATTTGTTTATATTTTCCAACAAGGAAATGTCATTTTCAACCACGTCATCGTGTTGATAATATATGGGCGTTGTTTGTTTGGAATTTGAAGGTATATCTTCAATCTGAAACGAAAAGCAGGTATGTACTCAAAGGGGAAAGAAGGGGTGAAGGGGTCAAGCTTTGTTTTTATCCCTTTAGAATTGCTTGACCCCCCGGCAGTCGATTTATTCATTAATTACAGGAATTATTATTTCAAATACTATTATTTTTGTATCAAAATCGCGTCCGGTACAACTATTTTTAAATGGTTAGCCAAAAAAGGCCTAGGTATACAATATATCATCATTACTGCTTTTAAATACTTACACTTATGACAGGTAGATTAATAATATCCTTGAGCGCAACGATTTTACATTTTATTTCTACAGTTACTTTTATTTTCTTATGGATATCTTCTCTCTGTATTTTCTACAAGGATATTATTGCAAGGCTGACTAAACTTTACACAAAAAAAAAATAAAAAATAATCTATGAACAGAAGTTTGGAAAAATGTGTGATCACATACGACACTAATATGCTACCGAAACGAGTGCTAACTAGAGACCGACGCACTGGCGCGGAATTCCCGGCTCACCAGCTAGTGTTGTGAAGATGAATGGATGGATTTCCCTTTCTGCGTCACTCGAAATGTCGAAAATGTCGCCGGTTTAGGGAGCATTTTTGTTCATCATCTGTTTTACTCGTTATGCGAATTGCTCGCTATAGCAGGAGCTCTGAGAGGTTCTACAGTATTAAATTTCAACTATAACACCCATACATTCTACACTCTAACCTAATCTCCCTTCAGAGATTTCTCAAATTCTTTATATTGGGTCTTGCATAATCTCTAATAATAATATCTCAACTCAATTTTTAACCTTTAAATTTTCATAAAAATGATTTCTTTTTAATTGTCTTTCCTGAATTTAGTTTTATTATTATTTTTTAATATATTATAACTTAAATAAATAAAATATACTTTTATGTTTACAGGTTTGGCAGAAGTTGTTATCCTGGTGGATGGAGGTTCGTCACTGGGGTAAATATTATGTTATTTAAAATTTCCACTTGATCACCTGCTTGCTACGAAACCAATCTTCGTAGTGACACAATGTGTGTGAATAGTTCTGCTAAATTATTCCTATGACGACCACCATGGCCGACCGTTTAAAACCCAACACAAAGCCTATTAAAACCAATGTTCTTACCTATGAGGATTTATAAATATATAATTCCTTATGTTTTTAATATTTTTTCTTCGTTGATATCTAAAATCACTTTGTAGCGTTTATTAATTTAATTTTAAAAAAATAGCTTTTTAACGCCACTATTTCATCAAAAAGGAAAAACATGTTTCAAAACCAATGGTTTCTTCGCAAGGACAAACTTATAGTGAAAATTAACTAATTTAAAAATAGACAAACAAAAGGAGAAGTTACGCTAAGCTGTGATTAGTTAGTTATCATTATAAAAAGGTTATATAAAATAAATTAAATTATCATAAAATAGGTCATTAACGCATTTACGCATATTGCGTAGGTACGTTGACGTGTATGTCGAAAACTTTTATAAATTAAAGTTATGAAAGATTTCCTTCTAAAAAAATATTACTATCAGTAAACGTATCAATGCGAAAACAAATTAAAAAAATGGATTTTTGTAATATTTGGTAAAAATAATATTAAATACATAACTTTTTTTTTTAATTTTTAACTCTTTATTTAAACTATAAGTTGATTTGTGGTTGGCAAATTCAGAATAATAATTGTTATTCCAACTCCTTAGGTACTCCTTTTCTCTAAAATTTCTAGATGTCATACCTATGTATTTAAAAAAAGTTGCAATCTTAACAATTTAATATATATTATGTTATGTTATCATTATAAAATGCTGGTTCCAAAGTCTTTGGGATATATTTTCAATAATTAAATTTGTAGTATGGTTATTTAAAAATAAAGTTTTTATCAATTTCTTTACATTGTCTTCTATGTGCGGAAAAACATAAGGAGTGATAAACTTTTTCTTAAATTTTTGTTTAACCTAATTATATTTGAGAATCTTGTAGGGAGACGAATAAAAGATGAGTACGAATCCTAGCAACGGCTTTATTGGGGTAGTTGAATTACCCAGTCCTAATAGAGTAGCCAGAGTTGTATGTCACATCACGATGGGATGTAAATTCGTGATCTATGATCACGGCGAAGAAGTCAATATTTATATATACGTCTAAAAAGGCGTTTACATAAAAGTGATACACAATGCAGTGTATATAGGAGAATATCTGTATTCTACAGGAGATATTGACAGTAAATAGATGTAATCCATTGTAAAGTAGGTACAAAATATACAATTGTAAAACAGTGTTGACAGTAAATAGATGTAATCCATTGTAAAGTAGGTACAAAATATACAATTGTAAAATTGTGATTACAAGTATAATGAGAAAATATTAAGAAATAATAATAAAAAAATTTTAAAAAACTAAATATGAAGCAATATTAGTAAAACGTAAGAGTAACATAAAGTACATAAACAACACTACATATAAGACAAAACATTTAAAATAATTTACCAACGCTACTCTAATTTGTAGAAGATCGTTGAGAAAGGCTGCAGCGATGTTTAATTTGGACCACGTCTCATTGGGAAGGTACAAAAAAAAAGAGAGAAAGTGCACCAATAGATACATCTGTTGATTCCATAACCATGGGATACAATTCGGCGAAGAAAGTATTTTCCCCATCTCAAGAAACTGAGATTGCAAATTATGCAATAAAAACGGCAGACATTTATTTTGGACTGTCTAGAAAGGATTTAAGAAAACTGGCATTTGATTTGACCACACGGTACAACCTGACAAGGCCAAATTCATGGGACACAAATAGCATGGCCGGAATAGAATGGCTACGAGGATTTTTAGACCGCAATCCACAATTATCTGTAAGGTGTGCCCAAGCCACGAGTTTGGCACGAGCGACAAGTTTTAATCGACATAATGTTGATGAATTCTTCAAAAATTTATCGAACGTTTTGGATAGATATAAATTTGAAGCAAAGGACATCTACAACGTAGATGAGACCGGTGTCACAACTGTTCAAAAACCAAATCGGATTGTAGCCAGAAGAGGATCTCGGCAAGTAGGTGCGGTAACGTCGGCCGAACGAGGAACTCTCGTAACTGTTACTGTAGCAGCAAACGCAATTGGCAACTCAATTCCGCCGATGTTTACATTCCCACGTATCAAATATCAAAGCCATTTCTTAAAAGATGGTCCGATTGGTAGTATCGGTACCGCGAACAAATCTGGATGGATGCAAGAAGAAGATTTTACCATATTTATAAATCATTTTCAAAGGCACACCAATTCGTCTTTAGATCATAAAGTTCTTTTATTACTTGATAATCATTCATCGCATGTTTCTATAAATTGTATTGATTATTGTTATGCAAATGGTATAATCATGCTCTCCTTTCCCCCGCATTGCAGTCACAAATTACAGCCATTGGATCGATCAGTGTTCGGACCATTTAAAAAAGCGGTGAATACAGCTTGTGATGGGTGGATGAGAACAAATCCAGGAAAACCAATGACTATTTATGATATCCCAAGCATAGTGGCGACTGCTTTACCCCGGGCAATAACCCAAACTAACATTCAATCTGGGTTTAGATGTTCTGGAATTCATCCGTATAAGAGAGACATATTCAGTGATTTAGATTTTGAACCCTCGTACGTCACGGACAGACCAAATCTAAATGTTTTAAGTAGTGCCGAAAGTGACCCAGTGGTAGTTCAAAACTCAGAGATTTCACGGCCACTTGAAGCAGCTGTTCCACCTACTTTAATCTCAGTGATTTCGCAGCCAATTTCTGTAGGAATTGAAACAGTTGTTCCGTCCACTCAGAGAGGCTCGGTGACTCCAGAACCAAATGTTAGTACTGAATCAATAACATTTGTTACGTGTTCATTGAGAGGTTTGGTCAGTTTAACAAATAATACGCTGCCTTTACCTACAGCTTCTGATCCTCTTGAGATTAACACGACCGAGTCTCTGATATCATCGTCACAAAATGATGTACATGAATTACCAGTCGATTTTATTTCCGAAAGCAATTATTGCAACTTGTCCGTGCCTTCAACAAGTAAAATGTTTATACCAGAAAGCGTGCGACCATTCCCAAAAGCGCTACCCAGGAAAACAACTACCAGAGGTTTGAAGAAGAGGAAATCCACTATTTACACAAACACTCCGGAAAAAGAATATATACGAACAGAAACCAAAGAAAAGGAAAGAAAAAAAGGTGCTAACATGATAAAAAAGAACATGAAGAATACAGAGAGGAAGAAAAAGAAGACTGAAACAACAGAAATATATCGAAATAACGCTTCGAGATCAGATAAACATACTTTTTGTTTAGTATGTGGTGAAGACTATAATTCTAGTAAGTCCGGTGAAATTTGGGTCCAGTGTATGATTTGTGAACTTTGGGCTCATGAAAAGTGCACCAAACAAGAATTACAGTACACTTGTCATAATTGTGAATCTGACTAATTATTGATGGTGTGCCTTGTAATATGGACGGATAATTTTATAAATATATTTAATTGCGTAAGAGTAAGGAGTTTACCTAATATTTGATTACTCATCGTTTCATGAATGTTAATTTTTATAATGTACCTTAAGAAGTAGGTAGGTACCCCTTTGTTTTAGTGCCATTCTTTACACATAGGTGTTTTATTCGTATCATTCAAGTGTTCACTGATTTTTTTTGTAGGTAGTCACAAGTAATTATAATGATACAGTACCAGTTCCTTTTTGTAGTCACAAGTAATTATAATGATACAGTACCAGATACTTACCTACTGATTGTTTACTTGTAATAGATACTATTTACTTATTTATGACCATCTTCATTTTTTTGTTTTGTTGGCTAAGCCCTTTGTTTTAGTATCGTTCTTTACAGAAAGACGTTTTATTCGTATCATTTAAGTGTTTACTTACCTTTTTGTAATTGATAAGGGGTTTAAAAAAAGGGGTTTAATGTTACTTCCAGTGTTAAGTACCTACCTACAATTTTTTTTCTTCTTTAAATAGATACCTAATATATACTTATTTATTAGATATTTATGGCCCCTTAACCGATTATTTAGAGTTTTGTTAGTTCTAGAATATTGCGATACTTTGTAATAATATGATCTCACATCACAAACCACAGATACAATTATTTTCTATTTTTGATTTCTTAATTGTTGAATTTTACATGGAGAAAATTCTGTCGAGTCAGAGGTAAAATCAACATTGTTATGATTGAAACAGTGTGATGATTGAAACAAGCACTTTTGTATGAAAGCAAAAAACTTATTTTTAATACCGTTCTATTCTGTTCCAGGAAAATATCGCTGGAAAACTATGTTGATTATGCCAAATACTCATAGTTAGTATAACTAAGAGCACTTAAACACAAATAATAAATAATATATTTAAAGTTGTTTTATTTCAAGACATTTATGTTTATAGTTTTTAAAATACTTGTGATATGTTTAATCACTATTCATGATCTCATTGAGTACTGTTTTTATAATGAAAATGTTTAATATTTATTAAAATTACTCCAATTATTCCAAAGATATTTAGAGTGTTTCAATTATCCCCACATACTGTTTCAATCGTCCACACTATGGGGATAATTGAAACAGATTTCCCCATCGTCTTTAAGTGGTTATTGTAGCTTACCTGTACGAGTTGTGACCATCCAATAAATTTAATTTGATAACTAAATAGATCATAGATCATCTAGTATAAACATCTTATCCATAAATACAAAAGAAATATTACTACACCTAGTTAAGGTAAAAGTGTTTCAACCATACCCGGTCTACCCTACTAGTATATGTTTTTTTGAGTTAAGCTCTGAATTTATAAAATTGGAAAATTTTTTGAGCAGTTTATCACAGCTTTTTTGTTTTTGGAAGCCATACTGACATTCATCAATAATGCCCAAATTATTTAAATATCTATCCAAATTTATAGATATATTTTTCTAATATTTTTTCCAATGCGGGTAATATGGAAATAGGCCTATAATTATTTATTACGGTGTGATCTTAATTTTAAAAAATGGGCCTTATGATGCTGCATTTTAGTTCGTCTGGAATGTGACTTGTGTCAATAATTCTGTTAATTAGGTGAGTAATTATAGGACCAAATAATTTAACATGTTTTTTTAGATCATACATGCGAATTAGATCCACGCCCGGTGTCTTTGAATTTTTCATTCTTCCGATAATGCATTCAGTTTGTTCTGCATTAGCTCTTGGTAGGTACATTGAATGTTGCAAATGTTCTTGCTTCAACTCAGACGCTCGAACATTGAATTCGTGCAATAACTGATTTACACCCTCGTCAAAGAATTTTGCAAAGTTTTCTGCCACCACATCCGCAGTTTGGGAATTTAAGAAATATTTAGATATGACTTCATCACAATCGGATTTATTTTTCCTACCCAATACTTGATTTACTTTATTCCATGTTTTTTTAATGTCCTTGAAACAATGCTAAATTTGTTATTATAGTATATTTTTTTTTTGTTAAATATTTTTTTTATTTAGTTTATTTCTGTATTTCTTGAATTCGATTTCATATATTTTATTGTTAGGCGTGTTTTTCCATTTTCTCCATAATGTGTCACGTAGTTTTATATTTTCAATGAGATTATAATTTATCCAGCCCTTTTTGTTATTACGCTGTTTATTTGTATTTGATTTTGTTTCAGTACTTTTTTCGTAAATATATATAAATTTCAATTTAATTTCTTCATAAATTAAGTTAGGTTCCGTTATGTTTAGTATTTCATTCCAATCAGTGATTTCAATAAGTAGATCGACTTTTTTTCCGATATTACAGTATATTTCGTATGGTGCGATTTATTGGTGGTACCTGCCTCATAGGTAGAGAAACGCATCGTTGTTGCAATAAGGTAGTGATCCGCTATTATAGTTTCACATACACATGAGCTGATTTCATTTGTCTCTCTCTCTCTCTCTCTTACATAGATATGATCTAGACATGTAGCCGTTACATAGTTAGTCAGTATGGCTTCGCGGGTCACGTCATTAATACATTTTAAAAATCCAAATTTAGCCATAATGTTTTCATATTGCATTACAATTGGGTCCTGATAATTTAATAAGTTTATGTTCGTATCCCCAAGTACCATAACGGATTCTTTAATTTCAATATTTCCCAATATTACATCTAGCTCTTCGAGAAATATTTTTTTATTTGAATTAGGTGGTCTGTATATTGCCAATATATGTAGACGTTTATGTTTTTTGACAGAAATAGTTCCGTAGACACATTCAAACTTAGTTGGCATTATGTTAATTTGTTCAAACGTTAGGTGATCTTTCACATATAAAATAATCCCGCCTCCCGATTTGTTTTTTCGACAAAAGTAATGATAACTAAATCCCAATATTTTGTATAGATGTATATAATTTTCATTAATCGACGTTTCACAAAGCGTGATTATATCAATATCACTCAGAGAGCTAGAGATAACGACAAGAAACTTATCCCAATATTTTGTTAAGGATCGAATATTTAAGTTGATTGCAGTTAAATTATTATTTCCCGAAACATGTTTTTTGATAATCCAGTTCTCAAAACTTTGTGTGCGTTCATAAGCGATTTCAGAGATGTCAAATTCTCCGTTTAACTCGCCATTTTAAATAATATTTTAAATTGCAGCGATAATTTATAAACATGTTGTAAGAATTTAAATAAACATATAAGTAGATAAACATGAAGTAGGACCACGAATATAATACCTCTACATATATGAGTACAATAAGTTTATTGGAGCATTAGAATAAATTTCAGTACCTATGCTCTTGTTAACATGTTTAGTGGTAATTTTCGCATGGATATGAAAAGTTTGTACTTGAGAAGTAAAATATAAAAATTATTATTTTTAGGAGAAGGTGATAAGAAGTAGTAATATAAAATAATAGTTATTAACATTATTTTCATTTTTATATATATATTTTTTTAAGTACTAACATACCTAGTCATATTCTATACGACTTCGGGCGATAAACATCATCTTTTTGAAGTAGGGGCAGGTTGGGTTATTTGCTTTATGGTTAGTATTTAGGTTCATCTTGAGATATTTATTTTGGAAGATACAATTGCTGCACTTTTCTTCTTCATTTTTATTTGTACATTTCTTCCATTCATGGTCCTTTGCGCAATGCAAACACGTTGTACATTCCTTCCATTGATGGTCCTTTGCGCAATGCAAACACGTTGCACTTTATTTGTACATTCTTTCCATTCATGGTCCTTTGCGCAATGCAAACACGTTGCACTTTATTTGTACATTCCTTCCATTCTTGGTCCTTTGCGCAATGCAAACACGTTGCACTTTTATTTGTACATTCCTTCCATTCATGGTCCTTTGCGCAATGCAAACACGTTGCACTTGTTTCTTTGTTAAAGCATTTGATTGCCGTATGTCCAAACTTAAGACAATGGAAACACTGCGTTTTAGGGTTTGCATCTTCTACACGTGTTCTGTTGAATCCAATATTATTTTTTTCCCTTTCGATGAGGTGCGTCCTTAATTGTCCGCTTGTTTCCAATATGTAGTTCATAAGTCCATTTTGATTTTTAGGTTTGAACATTTTTTATTAATTTTATCGTGTTTTTTGGGTTATTTTCCATAATATCTTTTAAACCTTCATTTTGTGTTTTTAAAGCCTCAATTATTACTTCTTCAGATAAATCTGCTTGTAAGTTTTCTAACGAAAACTTTTGGTTTTTTCTTTTTTAATTCTTCTGCGACCATCTGTTTTTTAAGTGTTTTGTTAATTTCTTCTGTCAATTTCTCTGCGTGGGCTTTTGTCGGGCAGGATATTATGAGTTTATTTTGTGAGGCTTTACGTACTCCGTTTACAGCGATTCCCTAATTTGCAATTTTAATTTTTTTGACAATTTGGTCTTTTATTACGTCTGCAGTCATGTTGTCATTTTCACTTTTTATAATTAGTGAAAATTTAGATTCCGGGATTTCTTTTAATTTGCTTGCGTAAGTTTTTCCTCCCATAATACTCGGATTTTCAACTTTTTTCTCCAGCTTTTCAATCAGTTTGGATTGTAGAGAAAGTATCTTATTTATCATTTCTGTTTTTTCTTCCGTCCATTTTTCTTCAAGAATTTTAATATTAGCTTCGAGGTTTGTTTTTGCTTTGGCGTCTTGTTTAGTTAATATGCTAGCTATTTCACTCTTTATAATCTCAAATACGGATAGCACGTCCATAATGAGTTAGGCTAGATACCGCTTGCGCGGTTCTACTATTGCGCTCTCACTCCCGCCAAATACTTTAGAAGACGTAACAACTTTCAGTAATATAGTTTCTTACTACAATACGTCCACTCACTACCGCTGACGGTGGCTAATGGTGGATGTGGTGACTGCCGAACTGTTAGCTACTGTTTGCTAAACAGCAGTTTATTTATGACAGCTTAACGATTCAGATATTCTAGCTAAACTAATCGGTTGAGACAGCTTTCTGTGTTTAGTTGTGTTACCTAAACTAAAAATTATATACCTAAACCATTTGTAGTGTTCGGTTAGAAAAACATAACTGTTTAGATGTAGTAACCTTATTATTCAGTTAATATTACAAAATGGTTAGGTTGATTAACTAAACTTCGGTTTAGCCCTACCAATATAGGTGTTTTAGCTCTCTACTGCTAGCTAGCTTTAGGTACTGTAGCTTAGCTTTTTGGTTAGGTTATCTATATTAAATAGGAAGTGCAGCTTTGCAGTTTAGCTGAAAACAATACAGGGTGTAAATGTAACCACCATCAACTCGAAGGATTATACCCATAATTCAGAATCATGGGTTAAATACTTTGAGTTGCAGGTAGTTTATTACAACTCTTTTGAGAGATGAAACCTAAATAAATAAATATTATGTTTTGTAAGACTAGAATGTACTTATTAAAAACCTCATTCATATAAAAGTTATTTTGTTACGAATCGTCTCTCAAAATATTGTTTCCAGCTACAGCATTTTTTTGGGTAGGCCCAAAACACACATATGGGGTGAAATATATAACTGCGCTTTCTTTATCAAAGACTTTGGTTATTTGAAAAACAAATTCATAAAATCTCTTGCTTGTAATGGATCTATCTGGATTACCCTGCAATTCCTTATTTATAATAATACTGCACAGTCTGGCAGAATTGTCCAACAGACCCTTTGACTCAAACTGCATTAAAAGTGCTTGCCCTTCATTAATTAATAGGAGATGATTGCGTAAGTCCTAGAAAACAAAATTAAATTGCATATTGATTACATAACTAATAACCACTTCTATAATCATCATAATATCAGTCACAGGACGGCTATTCTACGCTGCCACTACTAAAATACATATATCGGAATGTATAAAACAATTAACCTAAGTTACTTAGGTATCTGAAACTTACTAAAATTATTTAACTTACATTCGAAATTTGCTCTTCAAAAGCTTCTTGCGTTATTCTTTGTGATTTGTTTATATTTTCCAACAAGGAAATGTCATTTTCAACCACGTCATCGTGTTGATAATATATGGGCGTTGTTTGTTTGGAATTTGAAGGTATATCTTCAATCTGAAACGAAAAGCAGGTATGTACTCAAAGGGGAAAGAAGGGGTGAAGGGGTCAAGCTTTGTTTTTATCCCTTTAGAATTGCTTGACCCCCCGGCAGTCGATTTATTCATTAATTACAGGAATTATTATTTTTGTATCAAAATCGCGTCCGGTACAACTATTTTTAAATGGTTAGCCAAAAAAGGCCTAGGTATACAATATATATCATCATTACTGCTTTTAAATACTTACACTTATGACAGGTAGATTAATAATATCCTTGAGCGCAACGATTTTACATTTTATTTCTACAGTTACTTTTATTTTCTTATGGATATCTTCTCTCTGTATTTTCTACAAGGATATTATTGCAAGGCTGACTAAACTTTACACAAAAAAAAAATAAAAAATAATCTATGAACAGAAGTTTGGAAAAATGTGTGATCACATACGACACTAATATGCTACCGAAACGAGTGCTAACTAGAGACCGACGCACTGGCGCGGAATTCCCGGCTCACCAGCTAGTGTTGTGAAGATGAATGGATGGATTTCCCTTTCTGCGTCACTCGAAATGTCGAAAATGTCGCCGGTTTAGGGAGCATTTTTGTTCATCATCTGTTTTACTCGTTATGCGAATTGCTCGCTATAGCAGGAGCTCTGAGAGGTTCTACAGTATTAAATTTCAACTATAACACCCATACATTCTACACTCTAACCTAATCTCCCTTCAGAGATTTCTCAAATTCTTTATATTGGGTCTTGCATAATCTCTAATAATAATATCTCAACTCAATTTTTAACCTTTAAATTTTCATAAAAATGATTTCTTTTTAATTGTCTTTCCTGAATTTAGTTTTATTATTATTTTTTAATATATTATAACTTAAATAAATAAAATATACTTTTATGTTTACAGGTTTGGCAGAAGTTGTTATCCTGGTGGATGGAGGTTCGTCACTGGGGTAAATATTATGTTATTTAAAATTTCCACTTGATCACCTGCTTGCTACGAAACCAATCTTCGTAGTGACACAATGTGTGTGAATAGTTCTGCTAAATTATTCCTATGACGACCACCATGGCCGACCGTTTAAAACCCAACACAAAGCCTATTAAAACCAATGTTCTTACCTATGAGGATTTATAAATATATAATTCCTTATGTTTTTAATATTTTTTCTTCGTTGATATCTAAAATCACTTTGTAGCGTTTATTAATTTAATTTTAAAAAAATAGCTTTTTAACGCCACTATTTCATCAAAAAGGAAAAACATGTTTCAAAACCAATGGTTTCTTCGCAAGGACAAACTTATAGTGAAAATTAACTAATTTAAAAATAGACAAACAAAAGGAGAAGTTACGCTAAGCTGTGATTAGTTAGTTATCATTATAAAAAGGTTATATAAAATAAATTAAATTATCATAAAATAGGTCATTAACGCATTTACGCATATTGCGTAGGTACGTTGACGTGTATGTCGAAAACTTTTATAAATTAAAGTTATGAAAGATTTCCTTCTAAAAAAATATTACTATCAGTAAACGTATCAATGCGAAAACAAATTAAAAAAATGGATTTTTGTAATATTTGGTAAAAATAATATTAAATACATAACTTTTTTTTTTAATTTTTAACTCTTTATTTAAACTATAAGTTGATTTGTGGTTGGCAAATTCAGAATAATAATTGTTATTCCAACTCCTTAGGTACTCCTTTTCTCTAAAATTTCTAGATGTCATACCTATGTATTTAAAAAAAGTTGCAATCTTAACAATTTAATATATATTATGTTATGTTATCATTATAAAATGCTGGTTCCAAAGTCTTTGGGATATATTTTCAATAATTAAATTTGTAGTATGGTTATTTAAAAATAAAGTTTTTATCAATTTCTTTACATTGTCTTCTATGTGCGGAAAAACATAAGGAGTGATAAACTTTTTCTTAAATTTTTGTTTAACCTAATTATATTTGAGAATCTTGTAGGGAGACGAATAAAAGATGAGTACGAATCCTAGCAACGGCTTTATTGGGGTAGTTGAATTACCCAGTCCTAATAGAGTAGCCAGAGTTGTATGTCACATCACGATGGGATGTAAATTCGTGATCTATGATCACGGCGAAGAAGTCAATATTTATATATACGTCTAAAAAGGCGTTTACATAAAAGTGATACACAATGCAGTGTATATAGGAGAATATCTGTATTCTACAGGAGATATTGACAGTAAATAGATGTAATCCATTGTAAAGTAGGTACAAAATATACAATTGTAAAACAGTGTTGACAGTAAATAGATGTAATCCATTGTAAAGTAGGTACAAAATATACAATTGTAAAATTGTGATTACAAGTATAATGAGAAAATATTAAGAAATAATAATAAAAAAATTTTAAAAAACTAAATATGAAGCAATATTAGTAAAACGTAAGAGTAACATAAAGTACATAAACAACACTACATATAAGACAAAACATTTAAAATAATTTACCAACGCTACTCTAATTTGTAGGATTCGACAAAGTGTTGGTATAAATTATGCAGTATAATTTGTTTTACGATATTAAATTCTGTGTTAAAATTATTTTATTAAAAGAAAACAATATGTAGTCCTCTAAGCATGATAGGATTGTTTATATAAATTTATTAATATTTTTTTACGATAAATATAAACGAGTCAAATTATAAAAGTTTTCCTATATATTTTTTTTTATTTTTTTTATTCATAACAATATATTTGAATACAGTTTTTACATGCTTTTCGACTACCACACGTTTACGGTAGTTGAAATTTGTGTATAATTATATAAATGCAATACATGATTCATTTGTTAATATATTATTTTGTGAAATGTAATGTATTTGTGAAATAGGTAAAACTTTAACTAAAAATAAGAAAGAAATGAAAATAAAGATAAATTAATTAATTATTTTAAACAGAATTTAAATGAAAAGAAAAGAATAATAAAGCAAATGAACTTAATTTAATCATGTCAGGCATTCTTTAAAATAGTTCATTCCCTTCATAAATAACCATATATAATATTAGGTAGATTGAATCTTGTAAAAATAAAGATACAAATAGAAATAAGGTAGGATACAAATAAAAATAATAGATAACGTTAGGAATAATAGAAATAAAAATATAAGAATAATCGCATCAGCGTAATATAAAGTTTTTGTTGAAAGTTAATTTAGAGATAAAATTTTTACTCGAGAAATTTGAAAAAATAAGAACCGTTTTAAGATGTAAGGCATTCTTTATAATATTTCCTTCCCCGATCAAATAACCAGTTCTGTACACTAATGGCATAAAGTTCATCAGTTTTCGATGTCTTAATATCAATACTCAGTAAGTTGAACATTTTAGGCGCTATATAAGAGAACTGTCGTTGGGCGAAGGCTGTTTTTGTTGGAGGAATTTTACATTTTTAGTGTGATGAGTAGCGGTTGTAAATATTTTGTTGAGTTTTAAGTGTTAAATCATTTTTCCATGAGATGGGTGACATTTTAATATAATTCTTTGTAGCAGTTTTTGAATTAAGATTATGGGATAAATAATTGAAGCTGCACAACCTCCCCATCGCACGATACCGTATGTAGCTATTGATTAGAAAACGGCGAAATATATGCATCTCATTGTTTGAAGGTTCAGGATTGATCTGAGAGAGAGAAATATATAGCAAAATATGCGGAGTCTTTTTGTTGTGAGATTGACATAATCCTCCCAACGCAGTTGATCATCTATAACAACCCCTAGATATTTAATTTGGTCGGATTTTTTTAGGTTGGTGCATGAGCAATTATTGAGGAGAGTGAATAATAAGATTAGGACAGTTTTGAGTTGGATTGACTTTGCGTATGAAGAAAAGTAAGTATTTTGTTTTGTCAATATTAAGAGTCAGAAGGTTATCGTCTAACCAATGTTTTACTTTATTTAGGCCCTTATTTGCTTTTTCCATAGTTGAGTTTCAATTTTCAGCTTAAGATGATTACCGATCATCAGCAAAAGAAATTATAGTTCCATCAATTTCCAAGTTACATAAAGTGTTTATGTAACTTGGCAATTGATGGAACGGTCGGTGGCCGAGTTGACATCGCGTTTGGGTCCCACCCGGGCGTAGTGTGTTCAATTCCTTGGCTGGCTAAGTCCTCCATCACAACACAAGCAACATTTTCGGCTTTCTGTGGTGGTAGTAGGAGATTTTCAAACATTGTTGGGTTATTCGTAACCCGGGAATGTTTGTCTTTCTTTTAAAAAAAAAAAAAAAAAATTAAGTGAGTTTAAGAATGAGTTATATTAGACGAACTCGGTGATCGGTATAAGTATAGATAATATCGTCACACTATTTTCTATTTCGAGTTTAAGACAATTTGAATTTGTGATTGAGATTTCTTCAATAGAGTGTTATATGTGATTTTTGATGTAAATGATTACGCCATCATTTTGAGATTTATTATTCTGTGTGCTGTATTGATTATAGTCTTTTATAGTTTTTGGAACAAAGTTATCTTTGATCCAGCATTCGGTCAGGATAAGTAAGTCAAAATCTGAATCAAGGTCTGTAAGTAGTATAAGGAGTTCATTGAAATTTTTATTAATTGATCTGATATTCATGGAAAATATTTTAAAGTTTGATTGATTTAAGATTTGTCGAACTTCTATGGCACTATTTGTTTAGGTTTGACGGCCGGCATAGTCCAGTGGTAACGCATTGGACTGCCATTCCGAAGGTCGCGGGTTCGAACCCGGCGTGCGCAAATAAATTTTATTTGATTAATTTGTGTTATTTCACAATTAATTAATTAAAATAATATATAGTATATTTGCGGCACGTTACAGAGTGGAAGATACTACCAGTATCGCCCTGGTGTAAGACCACCATTCAGAATTGAAACGTTGCTCCAAATGGCTTTAGCCGTGTTTAGTGACTAGATCTGAATAGCCAGGTACTTCCCCACCTTCCTCTTTCCCTTCCCCACTTACCTTCAGCCTCACAACATCCCCCAATTGGGGATGCCATAGTCTCACTGGCTCCAGACGGGAGCAGTTGGGACTCTTGTGAGGTATTCACTATAAAAAAAAAAAAAAAAAAAAAAGGTACTTGGAATCTGTTGTCTAATACATTTGTAATGTCTTCCATTTTTTTAAGTTGGTAAATTATGAACTAATAATGTGTTAAAAGTGTAGTTCGGTATTGGTAACAGTAAATTAATAACATAGTAAGTAAAAAGTATATATATTTATATAGTGTTGGTTGCAGAATGACTCAAATAAATAAAGTATATGATGGTTATTTAGGAAAAAAGATATATTACGATCATTGGATTTAGAAGTATGAGGCATAAAAGTTGAACTTTTTTTTCCGACACTTTAGGGCAAAGACAATAATATAAAAAAAGTATTTGGTCGTGTTTAAACTATGGGTATGGTTTATGCAGAAATTATAATTACCATTTAAAATTGAGAAGGTATTATATAACACATACATATGTAGGTGTGAGGTCGTATAAAATATTATAATATAGGAACAAAAATTTTAGCGCAATGTATGAGAAACATACATCCATAAGCTTGCCAAAATGTGAAGAATTAAATTAAGAGAATTAAGCTCCAAAGAGGTAGTCATTGGAGTAATATTGATTTTATAAGAGATCGTGTTGCGAGGGTAAATATTATGTTAAAATAAATAATAGTTAAAGACATTCATATTTACAAACAGATGTTCAATATATTTAAAATAAGTTGTACCACTGGTTTCTGTTGTTGGCAATAGTTGAGAAGGAGTTCGCCAGTTATTAAAAGCAATAACAAAATAAGCAATGACAGTGACCTTTATAGCGATTACAGATATATAATAAGCAATAACAGTGGCATTTATAATGATTATAATATAAAAATTCTGACACTTACAGTCAATATCATAAAAACAAGATTTATGTGTAGTAAAACTATAGCTATATGCAATGTTTAAATGAATTTCAAGTAAAGATTTGATGATAAGAGATAAGGTGATTTTGATAAGAATAAAGTTGGTCGTTCCAATGTCTTTTCACACATACACCTTTCCCTCTCTGATCCAGGCGAATTTGAAGGTGTTGTCACGTGTTGCCTTCCGTGCAAGATACCACAGATGTTTTGCACGAAATGTTAGGTGTTCAGTGATATAAATCTGGGAGCGAGTTCCTGCCATTCCTATTAGAGTCGTATTGAGTTTGTCATCTCTATTTTGAGCTTGTTTGTTATATGTTTTTATATCATTTAAGAAGTTGTCGCGGTCGTTATTTGTTTTAAATTTAAGGATTATGGGCCTTTGCTGGTCTCTGTTATTTCTTTGAGCGAGACGGTATGCCGTTTCCACGTTATCTGCGTTAGCACTTGTTATTTTTTTAACGTTGGAAAAAAATTTTAACAAATTTTCATCATTTATATGAGGGATTCCCCCGATTTCAACGTTATTTGCTCTGCTATCTCTATCAATTTGCTCAAATTGGCATTCTAGTTGTTCAATGCGAACGTCGAGAACAGCGTTTTTTTTCTAATTTTTTATTTGTATCTTCTAATTCGTGTACTCGTAGTAAGATTTCTTCATATTGTTTACTCATTACTGCCACTGTGTTGAGAATTTGTGTATTCTGATCAAGAATTAGGTTTTGTTTTGTCAGTCATAGAATGTGACGGAGAAATCATCAGTTTTGGGGATGATACTGTTCTCCTTATAAATGGGAATAATTGGACAGAAACATTTAAGAAAGCAGAAGACACACTAAACAGGATTAAAAAATGGCTAGACACCATTCACTTACACTAAATGCTAATAAAACCAAATTCATCACTTTCAAAATAAAAAATACAAAAAACTCTGAAGAAAACCTTAACTTGAAAATTCATAGCCCGCATCACTTAAATGAGCATTGTAATTGTCCCTCATTAGAAAACGTTGACCATAAACGTATTTGGGTCTAAAAATTGATGGAAATTTAAAATGGACCAATCACATTAGCTATTTGATAATAAAATTGAAAAACTAAGTTATTTTTTAAAAAAATTTAAGGAATGTGCTAATTAAAAATGACTTAATCAAAATCTACATGGCTCTCTGCCAATCACTGTTAGAATACGGTATTATCAGATGGGGCAGTGCAAATAATAATATACTAAATCCACTAATTAAAACTCAAAAAGCCATAATGAAAATTATACTGAAAGTTACTATAAGAACGCACTGACGAAATCTTAACCAATCTTAACATCATGTCATTACAACTATATTCTAAAACTATACTCAATTACATATACTTAAGTACAAAACCCAAGAAATAACAACAAACACGTACCTACAATAGAAACAATAGATCTCATGGTCAAAAACTTATCCAACAAATAACTACTAATACAACGTTTGGGCAAAAAAACTTCTGATATCATAGTATTGAACTCTACAATAAAATACCACTCTCACTCAAAAACCTCAACATCATAACATTTAAATCTCAAATAAATAGCTGGATACTTAATATAGAAAATATACCGATATCAAACACAGACTAAAACCGAATCTACTAAACTGAACGATACAAAAAAATACTATCTTACTTATTTTAAAATTACAAAAAAAAAAAAAAACATATATATATATTTTTTTTTTTTGTTTTTACGCAATAAATGTTGTGGGACCTATATATATATTATATACTAAATGATATAGGTTTATAATTAAATTCATATGTTACTTTGTTGTAATATTAATTTCTTATAATTAAATTATAATATGTAAATGACATCCTCAGCACGGGAGATCCCAGTGAGGATATCATTATCTCTATATGTTACCAAGAAAAGAAGGCAATATTTTTTTTTAATATTTTCTTCAAATTTTATTTTTTATCATTATTATTATTATATCTGTTGACGCAACAAGCTTCCTTTAACATTGTCCTTTATATTTTCCCATCCTATTACCTACAAGTACCTGTCGGTGAATGTAAAACACAGTCTAACTGTAAAATTTGCAACAAACGACACCATTCTATGTTGCATTTTGAAACACCCTCAACGGGTGAAAATGTGACTACCACGTCATTGACTGCAGTCAGAAGGTCAAACGAACATGTGAATAAAGCACACACGGTACTATTGAGCAAAGCAGTTGTTCACATGCAAAATAAATTCGCAAAGTATGTACCTATTCGAATTATTATCGATAACGGGAGCCAAGTCTCTCTTATAACTCAGGGCTGTGCCAAGAGGCTAGGTTTATCTATACGAGGCTAGGTTTATCTATACGAGGCTAGGTTTATCTAAAGATTCCATTAAATGGATTAGGACAGACAGCTGTCAACTCATGCACAGGTATAACATCATGTGTTATCAAACCTGTTAATCAGCAAGCACCTACGTTATCCGCGACACCCATAGTGATTCAGGAAATTACTTCATGGATGCCATTTGTTGCACTGGATAAAAGTGTGAAATCGCGATTTCTCAATTTAACGTTGGCCGATCCAAGTTTTGATCAGCCGGGTCAAATAGATTTTCTACTCGGCGCCGATCTGTATCCAAATATTTTGGATGATCAATCGCATATCGTTCGGGGTAACCCTAGTGCTTTAAATACAGTTTTTGGCTACATTATTCTCAGGAAAGTTAGATGTCAATCAACCGATTCATCGCCAATGTCACTTTTGACATTGTCCGACATGTCATTAAATGATAAAATGAAAAATTTCTGGGAAATTGAAGAAGCTCCGGTCATTTCTGAATTGAACCCCGATAATACCAAAGCGGAAGAAATATTTCAGAAGGAGCATTACAGACAGACAGATGTAAGATATGTGGTTCCGATTCTGTTAAAATCGGACAGTTATTTACCGCAAAATACCTACAACTTGGCTGAATCACGAATGCGCAAGTTGGAAAAGCGTTTTAACCAGGATGCGACGTTGGCGTCAAATTATGCGGATTTTCTTGATGAATATGAAAGTCTAGGTTACATGAAACGTGTAACACCCCACTCTGGGGCAAATTATCTACCCCATCACGCTGTAATTAGTGAAAAAGGTAAAATTCGCGTGGTTTTTGACGGGTCTGCGAAGGCCTCCGGTGTGTCATTAAACGACATGCTGTATAGCGGTCCAAAACTACAAACAGAAATACCATACATGATATTAAATTTTAGATTTCATAAGTACGTCTTTACTGCCGACATTTGTAAAATGTACCGGCAAATTTTGATTATTTCTGATCACCGTAAATATCAGCACATCCTTTGGCGCAATTCACCGCATGAACCGATGACAGATTATGAACTTCTAACTGTAACCTACGGTTTAACATCTTCTCCGTTTTTGGCCATTTCGATTCTACGTCAATTGGCCAGAGATGAGAGGGAAAGCTATCCTGCCGCTTCGAGGGCACTGTTAGAGATTTTTTATGTTGATGATTTGGCGACTGGTGCGGACTCCATTGAATCGGCTCGCCACCTCAAGGATGAAATTGTAGACATTTTAAAATCAGCCAAACTAGAGCTCAGCAAATGGGCAAGCAATTGTTCAGAATTACTCGAGCATGATTCTGAAACTCAACAACCATTAATGAATTTTAACAAAACTCAATCGAATGTTAATATATTAGGCGTGTATTGGAATCCCGAAGTTGATTATTTATCTTATTACATTTCAATACCAAATTCGGCAGTATATTTGAAACGGAATATATTGTCAACCCTTGCTCGGATATACGATCCGCTAGGGTGGTTGTCTCCTGTAATCTTCACGGCAAAAAGGATTATGCAGGAATTGTGGAAGTTGAATGTGGGCTGGGATTCCGAAGTTCCACTCCACATCCTTTCCACGTGGAGAAGCTTTGTGGAACAACTTCCATTGCTACAACATTTACGAATCCCACGTCATTACCATACGAACCTAGATAGTCATTGTATTCTCGTAGGATTTTGCGATGCATCCCAACTATTTTATGCCGCTGTGACATATTTAGTTGTTAAAAACGATAACTCCAGCCACTTGTTGATGGCCAAATCCAAGGTCGCACCTTTAAAGTCATTAACAATCCCTAGACTAGAGTTATGTGCAGCTGTGCTGCTATCAAAACTTATCAAATATATATTGTCGTCAGTACATTTTGCCATGCAAATTAAAAATGTTATTCTCTTTACTGACTCGACGATTGTCTTATCCTGGCTCAAGACGCCACCATATTTATCAAAAACTTTCGTCGCAAACCGTGTTGTTCAGATCCTTGACAATACACCAAGAGCAATTTGGAACCACGTTAATTCAGAGGATAACAGTGCTGACTATGGGTCCCGAGGTACCCTTCCCGTTCATTTATAGAACATCAATCTTGGCTTTCAGGTCCGTCATGGCTCCGTAATCCATTCGAGGATTGGCCTACGGCGAGGCCACCATCTATTCCAGTAAGTGAATTACCGGAAATTCAACCCCAGAAACCTACCGTTTTTAGTGTAGAATTAAAATCATCTTCTATTAAAGCGATGTATTCCTCATTATCAAAATTAAAGAAAGTCATTGCTTGGATCCTTAGGTTCAAAACAAATTTCTATCCGACGTTTCCCAAACGGCGAAACAGAGCCTGAATCATGCGGTACTTACTATTGAAGAACTTGACAATGCACTCATGAAGATGATTAAACTAGAACAGGAAGTCTTTTTTCACAACGATCTTATTCTATTAATTTCTAATCAAATGTGTTCTTCTGGTCTTCAAAAATTGAAACCTTTTATTGACCACCATGGTATTCTCAGGGTGGGCGGTAAACTATATCGGGTCTATTATGACTAATCGTTCGGTCTGTTAGTATAGTTTTATCATAATATATTTTATAAAATTCGTTTTCTAAAAATGAATTTGGCTCGTATTCATAATATGGTACTATATTACGGCAGTCAATCAAGTTATGTTTAATTACCAAATTTTGGTGAATTTTTTTTAAAACTTGATTGTGCCTAAATGTATACTCGGACGGTGCTAATATAGAAAATCCCGATATAATATGTTCTATAGTTTCCGGAAAAGCCAAACATTTTCTACACAAATCATCTATTTGATTTGTATCTTTGATTATATGCTTTCTATAATTTTTAGTATTAATGACTCTATCCTGAATGGCAAGCATAAAACCTTCTATTTCTGCGCTCAACTCTCCAATTTTCAACCATTTTTTTGATGAAAGTTGACAAATTTTCGTCAAACAAATGGTTGAGTTTAGGTTATACGTTTGGTTGAGATAATTGAAGTGTTTTGCGTGTAAAATTTTATTTGACCAGGAATCTAATAATTCCTGGTTGGGATTTATAAAAATATTGGCATTCTCATCGTATAAACTTAAAGGTGTAATATTTCCATCTGCCTTGCAAATTATTTTGTGAATGTCTGAGCTATGAGCTTTCCTATGGAAAAAAGTTCTTAGCATTTCTACCTGATTATGTTTTAAAGAAGTTATTTTGACTATACCTCTACCACCTAAATTTCTAGGTAAATTAACTCGTTCTATAGCTGAATTTGGATGATGGCAATTAAATTTTGTTAGCGTAGTTCTAATTAATCTTTCTAAGTTTTCTAAATCTGTATTAGACCATTTAATTATTTATTTATTTATTTATTTATTTATTGTAAGAAACAAACAGCATTTTTTTACAGGATTAGTTATACAAGAGGTTACATATGAGGTAAGCCAAAATAGTTTCTAATGCTAATGTTGGTTAATGTGATATAATACAAGATTGTAATTGGTTATAACCATTAACTGAAAATGAAAATGAAATTAACAAAAAAAATAAAAAAAAAATAAAAATCATTTAAATATATTAGAAGGAAGAAGGAATAGGAAAGGGCAAGAGGCAGAGGAAGATGGGATGGGGACAGGAGACGCTCATGTTGTACCTTTTCTATAACTGTACATTGATTTAATTAATATTTGTGGTCGTGCGCTTGACTTCGTTTCGGTATTTCACAAGAGTATTATTAAGAATATCGATATTATTAAATTGCGTGTTATATTGCGCGCATATACGGGGGATTGGAGAATTTTTTCTAAGGTTGGTTCTGCACGCGGGCAAATGAAAAAAATGGTTTTGTCTGGTTGGCCTTGTAGGTATGTGAATTCTTAAATAATTTACGAGTTCAGGAGAGTCCAGGCCGTTATTCAGAATTTTGTATAAAAATATTTGATCAGATATTAATCTACGTGTTTGAAGTGGAGTAAAGTTGTGAAATTTTAAGGATTCGGTGTTATTTGCAAAGAGTAAATTAAATTTATAATTTATGTGTTTAAAAAATTTGTTTTGCACACTTTCGATTCTGTCAATATGGCATTGGTAGAACGGTGCCCAAATTAGTGTGCAGTATTCTAAGTGGGGGCGGATATACGTGGTGTAAAGGGAATACATGGTTTTAATATTGCGAAAAGGTTTAGATATACGAATTATAAATCCCAACATTTTATTGGCTTTGTTGATTACTTCGTTAATGTGTTTGATAAAATTTAGTTTTACATCCAGTACTACCCCAAGGTCACGGATTGATTCTATTTCATTGATATGTGTATCATGAAAGTTATAATTAAAATAAATTTTATTTTTGTTGCGCGTAAAAGATAATTTGTTGCACTTAGAAATGTTTATGATTAATTTGTTTAATTTACAGTATGCAAAAAGACGATTTAGGTCTTCTTGAAGTTTTATGCAGTCATTGATAGATTTGATTACTAAGTATATTTTTTTGTCATCTGCATATGCAAGGTAGTTAGCATGTAAAAAACATTTATAAATATCAAATATATATACATTAAACAGTAATGGTCCCAGATGGGAACCCTGCGGTACGCCAGAGGGCACAGTTAAGAAACTAGACTTAGTTCCCTCAACTGATACGCACTGTAGTCTTTTCTGCAGATATGAAGTTAGCCATCTAAGTAAGTCGCCATGGATTCCTAATTGGTGTAATTTTTTAATGAGGATAGAGTGGTTAACTTTATCGAAAGCTTTCGAGTAATCTGTGTAGATAACATCTACTTGGTGTCCATTATCCATATTGCTTGTTAAGTATTCAGTAAAGTTGACTAAGTTTGTTATTACTGACCTTTTTTGTAAAAAAACATGTTGTTGATTTTGTATGCTGCGGACAATAGTTATATAAATTTGATCGTACACAATACGCTCAAAGAGTTTACTAAATACTGTGAGTATTGAGATTGGGCGATAGTTTGCAATGTTACTTTTTGAACCAGTTTTATGGATGGGGATTATAATGGCTTCTTTGAATTTTGTAGGAAATATTCCTTTTTTTAAAGACATGTTAAATAAGTTAGTTAAAGGAAATGCAAGATTTTTGGCACATTTTGAGATAAAAAATGGCGAGATACCATCACTACCCGCACCCTTTGTAACATCCAATTCATTCAAGTATTTATTGACCAATGAGTTGCTTATTTGTACGTCCCCGATCGGGTTATTATTATTAACGCAGGTAGAATTATCTATATTACTGGGATCATCCGTGCCCTCATCGCTTACGTAAGTAGATTGGAAGTGTTTACAGAACATTTGGCACACTTGATGAGCACCGGTGCCTGACTCGTCTTTTAGGTTCATGATTTGTGGTATGCCATTTGTCCTATTTTTGTTCTTAGCGTAATTCCAGAGACTTTTATTGTTAGTTGGAATACTAGACTCAACTGAATTTATATATTGGGTGTAACAATGTTTCTGTAAGTGTTTTTGTTGTATTCGTTTGATAGAGAACTCTATGTAATCAACTGGATTATTATTTGATTTCCATTTTTTGTCTAGTCTTTGTTTCTCATTTATGATTTTGATTAGGGGAGGTGAGTACCAGTTGGGAAATTTTTTCTTTTTGATGAAACGTTTGGGGACAAACTGGTTAATGGTATTATTTAAAATGTCATAAAAAGTATAAATTGCTTCGTCAACGTCAGCATTATCGTGAGTAAAAGACCAGTCTGTTTTAGACAGGTGTTGGTTTATTAAATCATAATCAGCTTTATCATACCGACAAATTTCTTTTGGTGGAGCATTGATAGTTGGAAGTGTGTCTAATTGTAGTATGATTTTGAGCGATGGATGGTGTAAATCCTCTTTGACAAGAGGGTTGTATGCTTGAGATACAAGGCATTCCTCATTACAGATAACTAAATCTAGTATACGTTTATTGGCATTTTTGATGGAATTGTATTGGTTCAGTTCAGAGTAATGGATTGTGTCAGTAAGTAAGGAAGTAATTGAATTTAAATTTTCAGGTGTTAAGTGTGAATTATTATCTTGTGGTTTCCATGTTATGGTGGGCATATTAAAGTCTCCAATTACGAAAATAATATCATCTGGGTTTTGATCTTTGACGTTAGCAAGCAAACAAAGGAATGAACTGAGAGCATTTTCATATCCATGTCCCTGTGGTAAGTATATACAAGAAACATGAATGGTACGTTTTGAAGTATAGTTAGACGGGGGAATAGTTACCCAGATGCATTCAGCATTACAGACCAAGTCTTCGCGAGGGTATGCGTTAAGATTGTTATGAGTTATGATCATGACTCCACCGCCTCGACGAGAATCTGATTGGGTATTAATGCTATTAATTGTAATGTTATTTGTCCTGTCCCGTCTAAAAATACTGTAAAATTCAGTTGGTGCCAGTTCCGGATCTAAAATAGAATCAATAAGCCAAGACTCAGATATACCGAAAATTATGCCAAATGAGTACGTTAATAGAGGTATTGCCCAAGTATTTATTGCTTTTACTAAATTTTTAGCAGATAGATTGCATTTTAAAATTTTCCTGATCCTAGTTTGAAATTTAATCCTAATATCATTTTTAATACTAGTATGGTCTAATCTATTTGATTGTGGGTATCCTAAATACTTATAAACCTCATCCCTTTTCATACTAGTAATTTGGAAATTTCTAAATATACTCTCGTCCCCATCTACAATTTTGCTTTTCTCTATATGGATCGTTCTACATTTATCTAAACCAAAAGTCATTTTGATATCATCTGCAAAGTTTTTAACTACCTCGATCATTTTCTCTAAATTTTGTTCAGAATTCGAAAATAATTTTATGTCATCCATATATAATAAATGCGAAATTGTACTACTCTCCCTTGTATTACCCTTGACTTTTATTCCAAACTTGCTTTTAATTAACATTTTAGATAGAGGATTCAATGCTAAACAAAACCAAAGAGGACTCAATGAGTCTCCTTGAAAAATTCCTCTTTTAATTGAAATGCCCGGTATTACTATTTTCTTACCTTTTAAATTGATAAGTAAATTGGTATTCCAAAAGGACATAATATTTTCCAAAAAGCTGATAATAATGGGGTTAATTTTATATATATTTAATACTTTGATCAGCCACGAGTGCGGGACACTATCGAAAGCCTTTTGGTAATCTATATAGCAAGTATGTAAATTACGTCTTCGAGTTTGAATCTGTTTTAGAATTACAAAATCAATAACTAATTGTTCTTTACATCCCATATGTTTTCTGCGACAACCTTTTTGTTGTTCAGATAAAATATTTTTTTCATCTAAATGAGTATATATTAAATCTGTCAAGCAAGAGGTTAATTTTTTTTTTTTTTTTTTTTTTTTTTTATTTCCTTTATTTTTTCCCAATTTACATATTTCACAATACAAGTTTTTTAATAATATGAAAGGGAACCCACTAAGGCGCAGCCTGTGCGTGGGTAATATAATTTAATACATTAGATTTTTGTACCTAAAAATACATAACAGTAAAAATAAAATAAAAAACAGTAAGCATAATAAAGAAAAACGGTAGGCTTATAATAAAAGTTATTCTAAAAGATTGTGCAAGAGGAGCATATTAAAAATAAATCAAAGTAAAAATAAAGATTGTAAGATAATATATATGAATTAAAAGAACACAAAATAAAATAATAATAACTATACAGAAACAAAATAGAAAAAAGTAAAAATTAAATGAATAATGCTTCAACATTTGCATTGTACAGCCACAACTTTAATTCTTTTTGGTATTGCGCTAGTTTAGTTGTTACTTGAATTTTTTTTGGTAGTAGATTAAAAGTGCGAGGTCCAATAAAGCTACTGTGAGTTTGCATTAGTTTGGTATTGGTTTGTGGGGTATAAAATACATGATTTCTTCTAAAGTTTATTTTGGGTTCATATTTTTGAAATTTATTTTGGTTTTTCATGACGTATTTCAGGCTTTGAAGTAGAAATAGTTTACGGAGATTGAATAGTTGAGATTCCTTGTACAATTGATCAGTCGAAAATGTCCTCTTTTTATTATATATAACCTTGATAATATGATTTTGTACTATTTGTAGTGGTTTTATAAATGTATCTAGTGCGCCACCCCATCCTAATATACCGTACATAATTGAGGATTGCACTAGAGAAAAATAAATCATTTTCAATTTGTCAACATTGAGTACTTCCTTAAGTCTATAAAATATGTACGTCAGATATCTTAATTTAGAAACGGTGTTATTAATTTGTGGTTGCCAGTTTAAATTTGTGTCAATATATATACCCAAATATTTGATCTTTTCAATTTTTCCAATTTCAAAGCAAGAGGTGCATGTTACTTTATTACAGTTAGCATTATGTAGTCTAATTTTAAGGTTATTGGGAGGTTTGTTTTTACTGTTTTTATAAAAAGTTAGGTAAAATGTTTTACTATAGTTTAAGAAAAGTCTATTACAAGTAAGCCATGATAAGACATATGAAATACATTTTGTTGCATTTAAAAAAGTTTCAGGCCAGGATTTTCCATTTACTATTATTGCTGTATCATCAGCGTAAGATACAATTTTACCAGGGATTACAACATTGCATAAATCATTAATATATATTAGAAACAGAATTGGGCCAAGCACAGTCCCCTGTGGTACTCCATTTTTTATCACTGTTTCTTTGCTATAAAAGTTCCCAATTTTTGTTTTTTGTAATCTGTCTTTGAGATAGTGAGTGAGAATTTTTAGTGCATCTTTTTTGAAACCTATTTGATTAATTTTCTTTATGAGTAGATTGTGATTTACAGTATCAAACGCTTTTCTTAAGTCTAAAAATATAGCTAGACTTTTTTTATTTTGATCAACAGATGTGTATAAATTTTTTGTCAGATCGAATATTGCATCTTCAGTGCTTAATTTACTTCTGAAGCCATATTGATTTTCGGACAGAATATTGTTTTGTTCTAGGTATTTCATAACTCTATTTTTGATACATTTTTCAAATATTTTTGAAAGGTTTGAAACTAAGGAGATAGGTCTGTAATTGTCTAATATGTGCGTGTCACCCGATTTGTGAACTGGTAATATAGTGGAGATTTTAAATTGTTCTGGGAAATACCCTTCTTTTAGGGATATATTATAAATATGTTGCAAAGGAGTTAAAATATATTGTTTTATTTTTTTTAGTGTATTACCTGATAAATTATCAATTCCTGAAGAATTTGTTGGTTTTAGGCTGTCAATGTGTTTTTCAATTTCATTAGTTGTGATAGGTGTAAAATAATCTAATGAGTTAATTGAATTGTTTGTTGGTACCAAAAGCAGAGATGAGTCAACGGGCGCTGTATTAGCAATCTTACTGGATGATTCAAGTACTTGGTCTACGACATTTGTGAAGAAGTTGTTAAAGTTATTTGCAATGTCAGATTTGTCAGTTATAATATTGTTATTTATTTTAATCTCCTTAACCTCAGTTGATGCTATTCTTTTTTTATTCGTTATTTCGTTAATAATATTCCACGTTTTTTTGGTATCATTATTTGCATTATCAATTTGTTCACCATAGTATTTTTTTTTACAACTTCTTATTAACCTATTTAGTAAATTTCTATACAGTAAATATTTTGTTTTCATGAAGGACATTGTTCTGACATTGTTTTTTTGACAGGCTCTTTGATAATTTAGCATCTCTCTATATAGTTTATCTCTTTGTTTAATGGAGACTATTATTCCTACAGTTATCCAAGGTTTAATTTTTTTATATTTTCTCTTAGATATAACAATTTTATTTGTACTTTTTGAAATATATTCTTGGAGAGTTTTATAAAACGATTCTAATGCTGAATATGGGTTTGAAATTGATAGAATTTGATCCCAATTTTCCAAAAAAAGTAGATTATTTAATGTGAGGTAATTAATATTATTTTTTTCAACTGTTTCAGAATTTTCTTTTGAATTTGCAGTTAAGATGTTGTGTCCGTAAAATGTTGGGTAATGATCAGTAATGTTTGTTATTAGAGTTGAAGATGTTGTTTTAAAGTGTTTGTGTGATTTAACAAATATGTGATCTAGAGTCGTGGAGTTATTCAAATTTTCTCTAGTTGGTGAGTTTATGTAAGACTGATATCCAGCACACGACAAACAATCTAAGTACTCATTTATACAATTTGTTCTTTTGTTATTTTCATTTATATTTATATTGATATCACCGGTTAATATTGCGAAGTTGAAGTTATTTCTGTTAGTCATTTTTAAAAGCGAATTAAGTTCGTTATTGAAGAGAGTTTCATTTAGTGAAGGTGATCTATAGATAGCTATTAGCAAATAATTATAATTGTTATGGTTAAATGTTAATTTAATAGCATTTGCTGTTTTAAAATCTAAAATCTCGAAAGCAGTTTTCATGAGACAATTATTCATAAATACCGTGACTCCATCGTGTCCAGTATGTTTGCATTTAGATGAAATGGTTATATATCCTGGCAGGTTAAAGGGTATTACCTCTTTCATCTGTGTCTCTGTTAATATAATAATACTAGGAGAAAAATCTAGACTTTCGATTAGGACACAGAGTTCATCAAAGTGCTTTCTTAAACTCCGTATGTTCATATTTAGAACTGAAAAATTAACATTTTTAAAATGATTATTTAGTTCACTTGTGTTTTTACATATAAAGTTTTCATGCAAAAAATTTTCATCAGACATTTTGAACAATGATGAAGTATTTATACATGTATTATGGTCACTTGTTTGTTTATTCGGAGGGAATGTCTTCCGGCTGCCTTATGTGGATGATTGGGGCTAATTCATCTTTTCTCATCATTATGTTACCATTTTTTGCCCAGATAAACTTGTAGCCTAGTCTTGATGATTTCGCCAGAAATAGGAGGTGTTTATTATTTTGTGACAATTGTTCATTAATGTAAACAATGTTTTTATAATCTTCAGAAAAATTTATATTTTTTGGGTACAAAGTACCATATTTTCTTTTCTGGGTTATAATATTGTCCTTACTTTCTTTGTTTTGAAAAGAAACTACTATCCCTGGATTTTTACTTAATGGGTTTCTGTTTTTAATTCTATATGTGTTTGTTATTTTAGGTAATTCAGTTTCGCATTTTATTGTTTCCAATATATTGTGAACTATTTTAGGTAAGTTTTCATTCTCTTTGAAAGGAACACCTTGTATTTCAATATTATTTTGTTTTTGAAATTGTTCCATTTTGTTCAATTGCATTTTGATTTCCTTATTATCTGATTGTAATTGTTTAATTAAATTATCTTTGATTTTATTTTTTTCTTCGTATTCGTCAATTTTATTACAACAGAATTCCACAGACTTTTTAAGTTCTCTGAGTTCATTTTTCAGTTGTTCGTTAAAAGATTTCATTAACTGTTCTGATAAGTCCTCAAATTTTTTTTCCATAAATTTCATCATTTTGTTAGTGTGATAGTCTTCTTCCGAATCGCTAGATGGCGCCTTTTTTGTGGTTTTCTTTTGCCTGTTCATCTTAATGTGTTTTTTGGCGTATTGCACCTAGATGGCGTTGTAATTTATGTAGAAGGTTGGTGTACTATTTTGTATATTGTCGGTAAACATGTAATGGGTCTGTACTGAGAGGGATTATTAATATTTTCGCTTTTGGGCAACATATAAGTAATGCCCTTAGTTAGAAAATTTGGAAAATTTTGTGGTTGACTGACAAATTTTGAAAAATTTTTTGCCAAAAGAGGATGTAAAGTAGTTAGACGTTTGTACCAAAAATTATGTATCCAATCGCAACCCGTGGCTTTCCAATTATGAGTATTTTTAATAATTTTGTTTAACAATTCAACCGATATATTAGACAAACTCATTTGTTCAATACCTGAAAAATTGAGTTCTTCATTTTCTATCCAGGGAGTTGACTCGTTATGTTTTATATCTTTACTCCAAATTTTAGTCCAAAAATCGCGCATATCTGATTCAGATGGCAACGGAATATTATTATTCGAAATAATATTTTGTTTATCGTCAAGTTTGGAATAAAATATTTTTTTCATTTTTCTGGAATAATCTATTATTATTTTTTTTTATTATACGTATAATTATATCTTTTTAATCTACTAGCTTTTACGCCTAATTTTTGTTTTAATAAATCCAATAAATCATTGATTATATTTTCATTATTATGACTATCAATGTTATAACCAAATTTTCTACCAATTTCATCTACATGTCTCAAAATTTTCCTACTTCTATTTCCATTTTTATATTCTATTACTCTAGCTATGTTACTTCTTAAAAATACTACATCATTTTCTAATCTGATCTGCCATTCTGGTTTACTATAACTATATGATCTATCGTCAGAGGATGATAATTTAATTCCTAACTTATTACAAACAGTAATCGCACTAGCGTATACTATTGTATGAAGATCTAAAAAACTAATTTCGTCAAATATGATTTTTGGTAAAATTATGTTATTTAATTCAAAAATTAATTTAGATAATTTCTTTGACGTATGCAATTTCGGTAATTTTGGTCTAACTGTTGGCTCTACATCTATATATCTGTTTATATTATTATGAAGTAAGTTAGCTAATTCTACTATATTTTCATCAACAAAGTTTAAATTTGCAATGTTCATTTCCCTAAGATTATAAATAACGTCTAAGTTATTTGAATCTACTGTAATATCATTGGACATTTCGACTAGAATATTATCCAAACTATCTACATTCAATGCATCTGATATGACATTATTACTTGTGTTAATTTGTTCTAAATTATTTCCCCTTTGCAATATATCTGCTACTTCTCTTTTAATCTGTTCTAATGTGACTACAGAAATTAAATTATTTTTGAAAATAGCTCGCTTTTGGTCTGCTAATCTTTGTTCGCTTACTTGGGCAATCGGATAATTTTGTGAGAAAAGTAAATGTAATTTTTTCCTGTATAACAACATATCTGTTTCTACTTTGGTTACATAAAAATATGAACGAACAATGAACATATTGACATCGTTCGTCCATTTCATACGCTGTCTAGGAATACCTGCTTTTGTTTTTTGGGGTCTTAGACTATCCATGTTCATCTGTACAGATGACATAATAATCCCCTGTTCATCTACGTTGGTTGCAAATGACATTGTCATTTTGCAAAACAACTTGGAGATGATTGTATCGTTACTGCTACATTCCAGTAACCAAATCAACAAATAATTTTCAATATGACCAAATTAAATATTCTAATCAAACTACCTTTCGACATAACAAATCTATAATTTCCAATTCAACTACCTTTCAACATTACGAATCTATGATATATTATATTCCAGAAAAACGTTATCAACATAAAAATATACCATTAAAATATATTTTTATTTTTTTCAAATGAATGTCAAATATTGTTGTTTACCTTGGTTACTGGGGTCCTCAAAAAAATTTTATTTTTAAATCCTATTTATTTACCTAAATATCCTATGGTTTACTGGCAGTTTATTTAATGCGTTATCTGATATACTCTTCTTTAAATATTTATATTTTTTGGGATCAAAGCTAATTCTTTTTTATTTGATATTACAAAAAATAATCAGAGAGCAAATGCAAAGTATATGCCTAAACTAGCGTTGCTAAGCAATATTTTTTTTTCATTTTTATCATTATTTTAATTTTTTTTGATACATACACAGAGGATAGCCAATATGCTTGCATCTCATAATAGTATTCTTTATTTTTTTGGTTGATAACATAGTTCGTGACTATTTTTACCCAAAAGACAGCCGGTGTGCTTGCGTCTTTTAATTTTTATTATATTTTTGATTGATCTCATATGTAGTACCGGGGCTATTTTTTGTTTGTTAATTTTGTTCTAAAATTAGGTGGGCGGAAATGTTGACGCAACATGCTTCCTTTAACATTGTCCTTGATATTTTCCCATCCTATTACCTACAAGTACCTGTCATTATCCGACAATATCCACGTTTGTGTGACATTTACAACAATAAACTTAACTGTCAAATCAGTTTATTGATGAAGCCGGTTTGATAAACATCTCTTTATGATCAGTGCTATTATTGATATCAACTCGGGGTAGAATACCTACTGTGCAGTGAATATATTTGGTTCCCATCAGTGTGTTTCTTACCCAACCCAGATGTTGTGGAAGTTGCGTGTGAAAGAAATCATCTCCTGTGAGTGAAACCAACCAGCAACATCGTTGACGAACATCAAAGGGGTAAGTCGGATTCCTTCCTTACTCCCTGTTCACCATCTCTAACCATTGTTGTGTCAACTTCAAGTTCACAATTAATTTTACAGTCCATTCTTGATTCGCCTTGCGATTACAATATCTGACTCCGAATATAAGAGAAAAGTGGAACATGAACACAATACTAGGTTCACAAAAAATGAAGGAATGCTTTTACCTATAACCATAAATACGGACAGCGTACCCTGGAATACAACGTGTCCAAAATATTCAACATTTTACCAAGCAATATAAAATTAGCTAAGAGGTTCAGATATATTTTGAAAACATGGCTACTAAGCAGAGATACTCTGTATTAGTAATACTATTAATGATGGCAGTAATTATTGATAAATATTATGTATAAGTTGTATTGTAATTACAATGAGTAATGATATTATGTACATATATTGTAATTAAACATGATCATCCTGTTGACAAACTGCTTATTTGCGGTTTATTTTTTATTTATTTTTTTTTATAGTGAATACCTCACAAGAGTCCCAACTGCTCCTGTCTGGAGCCAGTGAGACTATGGCATCCCCAATTGGGGGATGTTGTGAGGCTGAAGGTAAGTGGGGAAGGGAAAGAGGAAGGTGGGGAAGTACCTGGCTATTCAGATCTAGTCACTAAACACGGCTAAAGCCATTTGGAGCAACGTTTCAATTCTGAATGGTGGTCTTACACCAGGGCGATACTGGTAGTATCTTCCACTCTGTAACGTGCCGCAAATATACTATATATTATTTTAATTAATTAATTGTGAAATAACACAAATTAATCAAATAAAATTTATTTGCGCACGCCGGGTTCGAACCCGCGACCTTCGGAATGGCAGTCCAATGCGTTACCACTGGACTATGCCGGCCGTCGATTTATGGGATATTTATTTATTTATTTATTCTTAAATATATTAGTATTACAAAGGTATAGTATATTGTCCTCCACGCTAGGAGTTCACCGTTGTGGAGGGCTTTTTCAATTATGTATATTATTTCAAAATATGTAATGTATTGCATTGCACTACCCCTGCATACATTCTGGATTAAATTATTATTATTAAAGTTAATAAGTTAGAGTCAAGCCATCTTTAGTAATATTTAGGCCAACTTCTGCTTTTGAGATTAGTGTGTTCCAGTCAGTGTCCTTTAAAAGTAACACAGTTTCATCAGCACAGCTTTTAATTTCCCCGTCTATTTGGAGGTGACATAGATCGTTAATATAAATAAGGAATAGGATTAGCCCAAGTATGTAAGCTGCCTTGTGGTACTCCGTAGGATACTTGTTCCTTCGGAGGACCACAGACCACATATGTGTTTTCTATTGAGGTATATTGGGTGCGATTTCCCATGTAGCTTACAATTAATTTGAGTTCTGTTCCCCGTGATTCCGATATATTTTAGTTTATTGAACAGGTTTTGGTTTTGAATTGTGTCGAACGCTTTTGCCAGATCTAGGAATATTATAAGGCATTTTTTACCCTGATCTATATTTGTTTTGGGAAGTCTGTTACTGAGGCTATGGCATGTAAGGTGTTCATATTTTTACTGAATCCAAATTGATTTTGTGATAGTATATTATTTTTATTTTTTTATATATACAATAATATTATTATTGGGTTTATAAAAACAGTTTATTTTTAAACAAGTTCTGCTGTGTAATTATTATTACGCGTGACAGCTGTTTCGCCCTCTAAAGGCATTATCAAACTGTGGGTAGCCCACTTACAGACGATACATTTATATTATTTCTAGGTAGGTATTTTAATTTCAATTACTGATTTCTTAATTGATTTCTGTGTAAAAATGTTAGAAATTATTGATGGTTATTACCCTAGTAAAGTTTCCCCAATTAGTGTAATGTTTAAATTTGACTGAATGTCTTAATGTTAGTTATTCCCAAACGATGACTCATAGGGTTATTTTAATAGTATAATTAAGTACTTTAATGTGCACTCGTATTTGCAATAGGTTTGAAGATATCTAGTAGGGGTGAACGAATTATATTGGTTTGTTCATTAATTAGAATAACTTTCGGATTATTAGAATTTTTGTTAATTTCTAACTGCTCTAAAAGATTCAGTTTACGGCCTTTATTTTGTACGTGTAACGGAGTTGGTTTATTATCATCATTAAGTGAGTGATTTTCATCTAGGAGATGTTTGGCAAATTGAGATTGTATTTTAAATAAAATACAATCTCAATTTGCCAAACATCTCCTAGATGAAAATCACTCACTTAATGATGATAATAAACCAACTCCGTTACACGTACAAAATAAAGGCCGTAAACTGAATCTTTTAGAGCAGTTAGAAATTAACAAAAATTCTAATAATCCGAAAGTTATTCTAATTAATGAACAAACCAATATAATTCGTTCACCCCTACTAGATATCTTCAAACCTATTGCAAATACGAGTGCACATTAAAGTACTTAATTATACTATTAAAATAACCCTATGAGTCATCGTTTGGGAATAACTAACATTAAGACATTCAGTCAAATTTAAACATTACACTAATTGGGGAAACTTTACTAGGGTAATAACCATCAATAATTTCTAACATTTTTACACAGAAATCAATTAAGAAATCAGTAATTGAAATTAAAATACCTACCTAGAAATAATATAAATGTATCGTCTGTAAGTGGGCTACCCACAGTTTGATAATGCCTTTAGAGGGCGAAACAGCTGTCACGCGTAATAATAATTACACAGCAGAACTTGTTTAAAAATAAACTGTTTTTATAAACCCAATAATAATATTATTGTATATATAAAAAAATAAAAATAAAATGGAGTTCTACAAATTAAACTTAATAACAATAAATAGTATATTATTTTTGTTGAGAAAAATTAAAAGGTTGTTTTTGATATGTTTCTCGAGAATTTTTGAAAGCGTGTCCAGAATTTTAATTGGTCTGTTATTATTTATTTCTCCCTTGTTCCCATTTTTCTGAACATTCTTTCTTTAACGGACCGATTTATAAATATGGTTAGTGGGATAGAAGTGCTGATTTTAATATTTTTAGTGTCATCAGTGATATTTTGTCGCCACCCTGTGAGTTTGTATTTTTTAGTTCGTTTATAAGTTTTAGTGTTTCTGTTTGGGTAATGTATGGAATTTCAAAGGGAGAAACACCAGTGTGCGTTATAACGGGTTGAGGATTCTGTTTGCTAGTACCTTGCCTACGTTAGCGAAATAGTTATTCACAAAATTACATACTTTTAGTGGTTGTTCTGATGTCTTAATAAACTCGTTATCTATTTTAATCTTTGTAGATGTGTGGGATATCTCTTTTAGGATTTGCCAAATTGTTTTGGGGTCCTTGTTGCATTTATCTAATTTATTTTTATAATATATTTTGTTCAAATTTGCTCCGAGTTTCAAACCAATTATAATTTAGATGATTTAGAATATAGATGGCGCTAGTATACACCTTCTTTATAGGCAGCCAAATTTTATTATTTAAGTTTCATTTTTTGATTAGGGAGCTTCACTTCTCTTCGATAGTTTCTAGTTTCGATAGTTTTCTGAGTGGTTCATTTATGGTTTCTAGCTAAAGGAACCCAAAGTGACAATTATATTTCGCTGTCCGTTGGTAGAGTGATCTCTACAGAGTGTCGGTAGCAATTATAAGCTTTGGAAAAAGCAACAATAAATTCGGTGTAATTTCAACTTCCACAAAGTGTTTTATTTGAAGAGGAATCTACCCCTTTGTTCCCAAACCTAATTTAAACATTTGATCCGTCGAGCCGAATGGCAAAATACAACCGGAGTGCGCGAGTTTTAAAGAAAAATCATTCGCCAGGAATCGCGTCGAAGCCATATCAAGAACCAGCATCCAGAAACAAGAGGACCACAGAGGATTCATCAACACAAGTAAACCACGGGCAAGTTGACCATCCCTTTACACCTTATTATCCTTTTAGAAATAACGAACTCAATCAAATCATATTGTGGTATTTTATTGTTCTGAAAAAAACGGGCTAATTGTTGCAAATGATATTCGGAGTTAAGTCAAAACATTAATTATTAAAAAGGTTTTGTTGTTACGAACTATATGATTATAGTACCGCAATAAACATTTATGTTGATTATATTCAAAATTGTTACATTGTTTTGAATAGAAGTCGATAAAATATACAGTAGGTACAGAGTATTGCTGTATAGATAAAACCAATACCCACGTAAATACCAACACCGTCGGTAAAGTAGAAAGTGACCATAGATCGCAATAACAAACTAAATGACAGTTACAAGCTGGCATTGGGCATTACTAGAACATTGTATTATTAATTAATTTTTGTTTAAATATTTGATTCTGTTAGTGGATTCTATTAGTTGCTGTGTTTAAAAGGTGACCTTAAAAGGCAATACAAGTGTAGTGATTATAATCTACATAATTCCTGTAAGTACTCGTCAAATTATTGTTAATTCAATTTTGTAAAAATGGAATTAAAAACTTTAATAACTCTGCGTGGAGTTTGCAAAGCAAAATTAACTAGATTTAAAGGTAATTATTCGGAATCGCTGGACAAGGGTTATATGAAATATTTATATATAAAACCTTCTGATTTACCTTAATTTACTATAAAAGGAATCTGACTGCATTTGGGATATTTTTAATTTTAGCATTTTAATTTTGGTAAATATTTACCTACGACTACCGTTTTTACTACTACAAAAAATTGCCCCTTTAGTAACGCCTGCTCGCGTCCCCTTTAGAGTTATATCCCAGTTTTCAAGTAGTTTGTGGGCTACGCTAGGTTTGTATAGACTGGTTTGTGATTTAATTCTACCTAATCCAACCTAACCTAACATGTACGGAATATTTTCTCAAACGGTAGTCGTAGGTAAATAATTACCAAATTTTCTTTTGTTTGTATTCCTGATACGAGTGGCTATATTTTTTACCATGTGCAAATACTAGGTAGGTACTATTTTAGCCAAACTCGAAAAATAAAATAAAGATATTTAGGTATGTTTTATAAAATAGAAAAATTAAAAAAGGTGAGGTTATTATAGGTTAGGTTGGATTATTATAGGTTAGGTTGGTTTATTATTAGGATTTAGGTTAGGTTAGGATATATTGGATATTATAGGTAAGGTAGGATTATTATTAGGATATAGGTTAGGTTAGGTTAGGTTGGATTATTATAGGTTAGGTTGGATTATTGTAGGTTAGGTTCGATTATTATAGGTTAGGTTGGATTATTATTAGGATATAGGTTAGGTTAGGTTAGGTTGGATTATTATAGGTTAGGTTGGATTATTGTAGGTTAGGTTCGATTATTATAGGTTAGGTTGGATTATTATTAGGATATAGGTTAGGTTAGGTTAGGTTGGATTATTATAGGTTAGGTTGGATTATTATTAGGATATGGGTTAGGTTAGGTTAGGTTGGATTATTATTAGGATATAGGTTAGGTTAGGTTAGGTTGGATTATTATTAGGATATAGGTTAGGTTAGTTAGGTTGGATTATTATTAGGATATAGGTTAGGTTGGATTATTATAGGTTAGGTTAGGTTAGGTTGGATTATTATTAGGATATAGGTTAGGTTAGGTTAGGTTGGATTATTATTAGGATATAGGTTAGGTTAGGTTAGGTTGGATTATTATTAGGATATAGGTTAGGTTAGATTATTATAGGTGAGGTTAGGTTAGGTTGGATTATTATTAGGATATAGGTTAGGTTAGGTTGGATTATTATTAGGATATAGGTTAGGTTAGGTTAGGTTGGATTATTATTAGGATATAGGTTAGGTTAGATTATTATAGGTGAGGTTAGGTTAGGTTGGATTATTATTAGGATATAGGTTAGGTTAGGTTAGGTTGGATTATTATTAGGATATAGGTTAGGTTGGATTATTATAGGTTAGGTAGGATTATTATTAGGATATAGGTTAGATTAGGTTAGGTTGGATTATTATAGGTTAGGTTGGTTTAGGTTTGATTATTATAGGTTAGGTTAGTTTAGGTTTGATTATTATAGGTTAGGTTAATATATTTTAGGTTAAATAAAACAATAATTATACTATTACCTAAATATAAATAATTTAAGTTTTTTAAGTAACATAAAAATATTTTATTTTTCGAGTTTGGCCAAAACAGTACCTAACTAGAATTTGCATTCCGAAATGATTCAAATTCTAGCTACTCGTATCAAGAATACCAACCAGAGAAAATGTCATCAACAGAAATCATTCCAGCTGTCATTCCATACAACGAAAGTGAATTTTCGATTTACATAATTAAAAATTAAAATGCTAAAATTAAAAATATCCCAAATGCAGTCAGATTCCTTTTATAGTAAATTAAGGTAAATCAGAAGGTTTTATATATAAATATTTCATATAACCCTTGTCCAGCGATTCCGAATATTTACCGATTTAAAGATTACCTGGATAGTGATCAGCTATTAATTACTGAGGTCGAATTGCGTATAAAAAGGATAGAGCCATTATTAGATGTATTTGAAGAATTAGAAGAAAAAATAGAGTCACTATCTCCCGTTGAACTTGAGAAGGACAACGAAAGAGAAACATTTGAAAATACCTACTACAACCTGTTAGCTATAGCAAAAGATAAATTTAAAGAAAAGAAAACCGTCAATTCTAAGGGCGTTAAACTTCCAATCATAGAATTACCTAAATTCGACGGTAATTATGCAGAATGGTTAACTTTCAGAGATGCATTTGTTTCGTTAATCGACAGCAATGAAGAATTAGATGTCATTCAGAAGTTTTATTATTTAAAATCATGTTTACTCGATAATGCAGCAAAATTAATATCGTCTTTGCCTACAAATCGGGATAATTACTTTATAGCTTGGGAAATGTTGACAGATCGTTTCCAAAATGAGAGAATAATAATAAATAATCATATTAATTCATTATTTCAATTGCAAGGAATAAAAACTGAGAATCATGTAGCATTGAGAAAATTGTTAGATGAAGCTCAGTTACATTTAAAGGCTTTGAATAATCTAAATCTACCCACTGAAAGTTGGAACATATTGTTAATATATATCTTATCAAACAAATTGGATAATGAAACCAGAATGCACTGGGAACAATATCCGATAAAAAATAAAATTCCTACCTACGAAGAGTTTCTGAAATGTTTGTACGACAGAGTACAGGTTTTAGAATTTTCAACGCCAAGCGATAAGCGACATACACAAGTCGAAGGATTTTCTCATAATTTTAAAAAGGAAGCCATGGTTTCTATATCCTCGCAAAAATTAAAATGTATGAATTGTAATCAAAATCATAAAATTTATAATTGCCAAAAATTTTTAAATTTAGAAACGACAGACAGAATTACAACAATACGCCGGTTAAAAGCTTGCCTAAAATGCTTATCGGTAGGTCATAGATTTACTGATTGTAAAAGCAAATATAACTGTCGCAAGTGTGGTATGAATTCACACAATACTTTGTTACATTTGCAGAATGAGGATAAAATGTCAAATCATCCAGAAAGCAGCACTTCATTTAAGGAGCCTTTAGTTAGTAATCATGCATCGAAAGCCTCCAACAATTTTATTTTATTATCCACGGCGGTAATTAATGTACGAAATAAAAAGGGAAATTTAATTAAGGCTAGAATTCTGTTGGATTCAGGTGCGCAATCTAATTTTGTTAGCAAAGAGTTTGCCACTAAATTACAATTAAAAATTAGGGAGGCGGATATACCTATAAAAGGTATTCATAAGAAAGTTCTACATATCAAAAACATTACAGATTTAGAAATATCTTCCAATTATTCATCTTTCACAAAGAGGATTGAATGCTTAGTATTGGAGGAAGTGACCAGTAACCTACCACAAATCTCATTTCAGAAAAAGGATGCCAGCATTCCCGAAGGATTGCAGATGGCAGATCCTACATTTAATGAAACCAGCCCGATAGACATGCTGATCGGGGCTGACACCTTCTGGGAGATTTTACATTCTGACCGGATGAAGATTCAGGATTCCGGACCAATACTGCAACGAACTGAATTCGGATGGCTGATATCCGGACCAATCTTCACTCCAGAAAAAAGGCCAGTAAAAACATGTAATCTTTCACTCAGCTTAATACACAAGCAAATTGAAAATTTTTGGAAATTAGAGGAACTAAGTCCTACTAAGCATAGAAGTCACGAGGAGCGTGCATGTGAAATAAATTTCAAGGACACGCATAAAAGAAATGACGAGGGTCGTTTCACGGTAAGATTACCGCAGCGCCCCTGTATTAAACAGTTGGGCGAAACACTGCCTATGGCAGAAAAAAGACTCTGTAATCTGCAGAGGAAGTTTTCTATAAACCCTAATATGATGGAAAGGTACAAAGAATTTATGCAAGAATATCATGATTTAGGTCACATGACACGGTGTGAAGCGCCGTCTCTGGATAAAAATTATTGTTATTTACCGCATCATGCGGTGTTGAAGGAGTCCAGTACAACCACCAATACTCGGGTAGTATTAGATGGATCATCAAAATCATCTACTGGAGTATCTTTAAATGATGCCCTCATGGTAGGACCAATCTTACAAAAGGATTTATGCGTGCAATTACTATTTTTCAGAAAGCACCAGTACGCATTAACAGCTGATATCGAGAAAATGTACAGGCAGATATTGGTGCAACCTGAAGATAGGGATCTGCAACGCATAGTATGGAGAAACTCTCCCGATGAAGAAATTCAACATTATCATCTCAATACCGTCACTTACGGTTTGGGGCCTTCATCATTTTTGGCAACCAAATGCCTGGAGCAGTTGGCAAATGAAAATCTCGAAACAAATCATAAGGTCAGTCAAATTATAAAACATAACTTTTATATGGATGACTTGATAACTGGCGATGAAAGTGAACAAAATTGCCTATTAATTAAAGAACAATTAATATCCATCTTGGCATCCGCTGGAATGAATTTGCGGAAATGGCGATCAAATATACCCTCATTATGTTCAAAACAAGAGGATATGTCAAGTATGATTATTAGTGACGAATCGAATGACGGAAAAATATTAGGTCTGTCATGGAATAATCAACAAGACAATTTTTTATACACAGTGAATCCAATAAATAAGCAAATTAAAAGCAAGCAAATGAAATGCTGTCGGCCATAGCATCTGTATTTGATCCTTTAGGATTAATAGGACCAGTTACGTTGGTCGCAAAATTAATAATGCAGAGACTGTGGCAGACAAATATTCAATGGGACGAAAATATTCCAATTGACATGATGAATGCATGGGAATCTTATACAAACGAATTACCGCTATTGAATAACTTGCAAATTTCTAGAAAAATAATTTGTCAGAATCAAGTAAACTTGCAATTGCATGGATTTTGTGATTCTTCAGAAAAGGCATACTCGGCTTGCATTTATATGTTATCTACTGATGAGTTGGGTAAAAAATATTCCAATTTAGTAATATCAAAGTCGCGAGTAGCGCCTCTGAAAACCATATCTCTTCCCAAATTGGAACTCTGTGGAGCTGTTTTACTATCAAGATTAATGAATTATGTTAAGGTGGCTATATGTATACCTGATATAGTTACAACTTACTGGTGTGATTCTCAAATAACCTTATGTTGGATCAAGGGACAACCTGCGAGATGGAACACTTTTGTTGCCAATAGGGTAGCTGAAATTCAAGAATCAAGCCAACCTGCACAATGGAAGCATGTGAAATCGGAAGATAATGCCGCGGATGTATTATCTAGAGGTATTAAACCTTCTCAATTATTGATATCCAAAATTTGGTGGCACGGGCCTACTTGGCTAACGCTAAAAGAATCCAGTTGGCCATGCTTTGAATCTACGTGTTTAGATCCACCTGAATTGAAAACGAAAACTGCACTGCTGGCAACAGTAACACAAAATTGGGACATTTTTAAGAGGTACTCAAGTCTAAACAAATTGCAAAGAGTAACAGGTTATTTACTTAGATTTTTATTTAATTGTAGGAATGCATCGCGCAAGCGTTACTGTCAATTGACAGTAAGTGAATTGGATGACTCTTTGAATGTTTTAATATCCCGAGCACAAGCATATTCCTTCAGAGAAGAGATACGAGCCTTGCAAGCGAGCAGGGATGTTTGGAGGGGTAGTAATCTACGTTCACTAAATCCTTATTTGCATAATGATTTACTTCGCGTGGGCGGCAGGCTTTCGAAAGGAAAATTGTTAACAATAAATCAACAACATCCCATCTTGTTACCATCACATCACTGTTTAACTAAGCTAATTATAAAAAATTATCATTATTGGCATCTGCACGCAGGCACTCAGACTTTATTGGCAATAGTCATATTGAAATTCTGGCCAATAAATTGAAAAAATATTGTAAAAAAGATAATCAAAAAATGTGTACATAATATGTTATAGATCAAATCCCAGGACGATGCAGCAAATAATGGCAAACCTTCCAGAGGAAAGGGTTACCGAATGTAAACCTTTTAAGATGACTGGTATAGACTATTGTGGACCATTTATGATAAAGTCGGGTATTCACAGGAAAACTAGTAACGTTAAAGCTTATATATGTTTATTTGTATGCATGGTATCAAAGGCCATACACTTAGAACTTGTACTGTCTTTGAACACGGAAAGTTTTTTAAACGCTCTAAAACGCTTTATAGCACGTCGTGGAAGGCCAAGTAAATTATTTTCTGACAACGCTACTAACTTCAAGGGCGCGAACAATGAGTTGAAAGAAATTTATAATTTTTTATCTAGCTCTAGCGATGAAATCGAAAATTCATTATCGAAACTTGCAATACAATGGCAGTTCATTCCCCCAAGAGCGCCTCATTTTGGAGGACTTTGGGAAGCCGGAATAAAATCTGTCAAATATCATTTGAAACGAATAGCAAGTAGCTCCTCACTAACATATGAGGAATTTAATACCGTTTTATGCCAGATTGAATCAGTTCTAAATTCTAGACCTCTCACTCCTCTTTCCACTGATCCAAATGACCTTAATCCCCTCAGTCCTGGTCATTTTCTCGTTGGTGAAAATTTGGCAGCTATTCCAGAGCAAAATCTGAAAAATATATCATTCAACAGACTGAATAATTATCAAAAACTGTCTTTGCTAATACAATCATTTTGGTGGAGGTGGAGCAAGGAGTACCTGGCTCAACTCCAAGGCAGAACGAAGTGGACCAGCGGACTTCACAAGCAGCTGAAGCCTGGCGACATGGTGGTCCTGAAGGAGGACAACCTACCACCCTGTGTATGGAAGCTCGGGCGTGTAACAGCAGTACATCCTGGAGCCGACGGAAGGATCCGTGTGGCTACTCTGAAAACAGCTCATGGAACTACGCAGAGGGCAATTTCGAAGCCATGTCTATTACCAATAGACGACAACGATGAACTGAGGATGACAACATACCCACCCAACGGAGCAGGCACAGTCTAAGTTCCAAACACGACAGAAAAATTAAACACAAGGCTTGAAAGAGTCTTTTGAAGTTTTAAAAAGTAAAAGAAAAACATTTTTTTGTTTTAAAATAAAAATAAAAAACATTATGAATTTAAAATGGTGAAAAGCAATAAAAACATGTGGTTAGAACGTGAAATAAAAAAAAGGAAGATAGTTAAAAATTCATGAAAATGTATAAAAACACATTGTCTATAACACAATTATTTTGAACTTAATTAATTGAAAACTAAAAACTTTTCAAAATGCAGTAATGAGCAATATGAAAAAGAAGGATGACCTGGAATCTATTAACCTTTGTTGTGTTGTCCATACTATATGTTTTTATATATGATTATTGTAATGTGGTTTTTCTTTTCTCTTTTTTTTTATTTTTTTTTTTTTTTCTGTTGAGATTTAGTTACTACTACAAATGTTTTGTATTCTAGAATGAATTTTTTTTAACAGCAGTAATTTACTAATTTATTATTTCATAATTGGTTTTGTATAATTCTTTGGTTATTTAATTGAAAAATAGAATTCGATATTTTTTTTGTTTTGAAAAATATCTGCCTATTTTGGCCCGGAGTATGTTCAAATTTGCTCCGAGTTTCAAACCAATTATAATTTAGCTGATTTAGAATATAGATGGCGCTAGTATACACCTTTTTTATAGGCAGCCAAATTTTATTATTTAAGTATCATTTTTGATTAGGGAGCGTCACTTCTCTTCGATAGTTTCTAGCTAAAGGAACCCAAAGTGACAATTATATTTCGCTGTCCGTTGGTAGAGTGATCTCTACAGAGTGTCGGTAGCAATTATAAGCTTTGGAAAAAGCAACAATAAATTCGGTGTAATTTCAACTTCCACAAAGTGTTTTATTTAAAGAGGAATCTACCCTTTTGTTCCCAAACCTAATTTAAACATATTTCTTTCGATATCGTTTACAGAAATTTATGAATTAGATGTCATATGGGTTTGATTTGCATTGTTTATGGAGTTTGTCTCTTTTACTGAAACTTGTTATGAGTCCTTTTGATATCCACGGTTTTAGAAGTTTATGTTTAGTCGGAGAACTTTTTTCGGACTTGATAGATTTTTTTTTAAATTCCTCTTGAATACATTTTATAAAAAGTGGCCATGCTTCATTAATTTTATTATTTTCTACGAGTTCTTCCCATTTTTTATTAAGTAGTATGTCATTTAATTTGTGTGGGTAATAAGTTATTTTGTTTAAAGTTGACTCTTGTGAGTTCATTTATGGTGCTAAAGAGTCCATGAAACAAAAAAGGTTTAAGTATTCGTTACTTTGTGGATGTTTTTTATTTGCTAACATGTTTATATTCATATCTCCTAAGCAAATATTTATTTTTGTTTTTTCATTTCGATAAGTTGACTGTCTATGGACCTCAGAAAGGGAAATAGAGAGTGTTATATTATGGGTATATGTATGGGGAAATATTTTTTTATAGATAGGTGATCGCTACATAGCTATTATATATACGTCATTATTTACGATTATTTCAATGCCGTTTGCGTCTGTGATATCCAGCTCCCTTAAAATTGAATGTAGATGTTTTTATCAGTAAATTACAATACCTTGAATACCGTGAAGATTCTACCTAGCCAACATTCTGTGAGGATTATCACGTCAAATTCTGTCTCTAATTGTTGTAGTGAAATCGTAAAAGTTTTTTGAGATGCTGCGTATGTTTTGGCGTAGTATTTTTAATTGTTTAACCATTATAAGACTAAAATTATCGGATGGAAGTGTAAGATTTTAGGATAGTAATTCAGATCATCTTTATTATATCGCCGGTGTGTTTAATATAAATTAGTATAAATCAGAAAAATGCACATCCCTTTGTGATTGCTTGTTGTTTTGTTTTCCATAGTAGTTCTTTTAGGTATGGTGACGGGATTTCACTGATGTAGATTTTGGAGTTAAGCCCTGGGGATCTTTCGTACTTGACTTCTCTTTTCTTAGAGAGCAAAAGCTTGCGTAATTTAAGATTATTGAATTTAATTTTGATTTTTGGATGGTTCCTTTGTTTTGTTGACGTTGAAGCTGCAGACGGTCCCCCTGGCTGAGCCTTGGCAGTAGTTGGATGTAGTCTGACAGCCTGTTGAATATCTTCCTGAAGGACCTGAATATTAGCTATTTCGACTATTAACCTTACAATTTCAAATGTGGATTCACACGCTTTAGGAGGAACTCCGGATATTTCTAACGAGTCTGCCAACATTCTATGGTCGCTTTCGACAGCCCGTAGTTCTAGGTTTTTAGAATACTTTTTTCATTCAATGTTTTTTTTATGTTTTGATATCTGTCATCATTTCTTTTTCCAAGAGAATGGATTGGTCTATTTTTCCTATTAATTCATCATATTTAACACAAAGAAAGTATATTGTTTTTTGTCTTTCTGCTGCTTCTAGGTACAATTTTTGAAGAGTTCCTTTTTTAATTGATCTATTTTTGTATCTATGTGCGACATTAGTCGGTGTGTTAGGTCTTCGAGTAATTCAGCTGAATTTGGAGTAGGAGATGCACTGGTGTTTTTACGTGATTTCGACATTTTAAATTTGTGCTTATGATTTGGTCTAGAGATGTCCCTTTAGTTAAGTTTAATTTAGAGCTACTAAACTTTAATTTAAGAGTCACTGTAATCTTTTTTCACGTAGTTTAAGTTAAAGCTAATTTATTGTTCGTGTAGAGAAAGTTGAAAAGAAAAAAAAAACTTTTTGAAACAGTAGGATTCGAACTGACTTGCTTCGGATATCTATCCTATCTAGATGCTGCTTCCATGACTGTTCACGCCACTGAGCTGTTGGCCGCTTTTGACGTACCGTGACATAGGTGCAATACGAAATATCAAAGTACGTTCATAAAATAAGCTGATGGATTATTCGACAGTAACCGCTGTCACTTTGTAGAGATTGTTCACTTGAAATCACTTAATGAAACCACTCGGAGTTCATAGTCCATAGATATTTCACTGTAATTTATCTTCGTCTTCTTCATCTTCTTAAGTTCTTTGTTAGTGCTTATTCCGATCAGTTATTTTTGTCACATGATATCCGATTCTTCAACGTTCCATTTCCATAGTCAAAATGTCCTTCAACTTAGAACGGGTTGTTTCAGAGAATTTGAACAATTCATCAATTTTCAAGGAATGTGAAAGTTTTATTCAAGTTCTATTATTATTTCAGCTCTGTGAAACAACTGGCCCATGTAGATAGCAGCGCCTACACTGTCTATAAACAAACTTGAATTATGCGCTAACTATATACCGATGTTCTTTCAAAATGTTGCGTCGATTGGCAAATTTTCGCGTAAATAATAGTAAATAACAATATTTTTCAAAATCTTTAATGCAAAAAGTTGTTGTTTATTGTCATTAAGTTAAAGCAAATGTTTGTTTTATTTAATGCGTATTAAAAACAGTAGTTGCAGGTAAAGTTTTACCAATTTAACCCCTCCGAAAATCGCCATGTAAGCACTTTAACTGTCTTTAACGAAATGACATTTTACGAAAACTTTTTGTTATTACCGCTTCACAATTAAAGCTCTATAAATGAAACATTTCTGAACGTAGCCGAATAGTGAAAACTGTTTTAGAAAAGTTACAAAATAAGCTTTCAAATTATTATATTACAAATAAATATTAGCATTTTTAAATATTAAAATTTAGAACGCAAACATTAAAAATAGGTTAAAAATGACTCACGTCATGTTTTTAGGTGAAAATGGTACTAAAATCACAGATTATGTAAACAAAAATATTTATTCTATTGTATATATGTGTAATAAACACTTTTATCACCTCATTTTTTTATCATTTCATATAAAAATATTTTATAAAAATTTAATATGTGAAGCGCGCGGCGCTACCGGCAGACATTTTGCGCGGGTAAAAATGTAGTGTCAATTATGCGACTGTCAGCAGATTCCTGTTTTGTATTTCCATAGACAACTTGGTAGTGATGTGTAGCTTGATCTATAATCGACCTTTTAGTTTTTGTTTGAGGGATGTAACTAAAATAATAACGGAGTAAGAACGATTTCTATGGAGAGACACGCGTTGACGTGTAAACACGCTTATTGTACTTGACTGCTATCGTTATTTTATCGTGTATATCTGCTTACGTTGCTGACCGGTTAAATTATATGTCGAAATTTCAAATATATTAGATAATTCAAAACACATGCAATATTCAGTTTTCCTTCCTTCCGGGCCTCTTCAAGACCCGCATTAATAAATCCTTTCCCACCGCCCCACAGTGGCCAATTTTGATGATTTGGCGCGACATCGCTCTCGGCATTCGACCATTTGGCATAATTGATGTTTTTTTTAAGTATTAATAAGAAATACCACTTATTTTTTGTTAATTCTTATTAGTTGAAATGTTGATAATGATTTTAATGCTTTTATAAAAAGTAGCGTGTAACTTGGGCGCTAAGTTTGTATTTTATAGATTATAATTCTTTAAGAAAACAGATAATAAAAATACAGTGAACAATTTTGTACATTATAATTCTTTAAAAAACCAGATAATAACATTTTTAAATAATTATTTCATATATTATAATTCTTTATAAAACAGATAATAAAAATACAATGAAAACTAAATAATTTTATAAATTATAATTCTTTGAAAAAAAAGATAAATTATATATTGAAAACTAAACATTTATTACAAAATTTAACATAAATACAAAATGTGATTTCCAGTAGTAACCCTGTGTTTATAATTATTTGGGTAAACTGTTTGGGTGATTAACGTTAACTTACTATCGTTGAAATCTCTAATGACACCGAACCTGATAAAAATTGAAGGAGAAACCCAAACATTAGGCACAACATTATTAATTGATGTACTTAGCAATAATACTTAGGATTTTCCAGACAGTGGGGAATAACAGTTAAATTATGAGGTAAGGCTTTATAACTTTGAGCAAGTATTTAAATATTAACAATAATATACATTTAAATAACTTACCTTGAAGAACATTATCCATGGTTAAATTTTCACTTTGATTCAACGATAAACACATTTAGAACTTAACTCGGCACACCTTCAAATATAACTAAATAATAAGAGGGAAATTCCCTCTTTTATATCTGTTTTCTGCAACTAAATGCAAATATATAAATAAACCAACGTAATTACGTTCTGGATGTAAATAACAGCAATATTTTTAGGGGTTAATTACTTTCAATTTTATTTTTGATGGTACGCAGAACAAAATATTACATTAAGTTGATCTTTCTTTCACATAAAGGAGTCAAATATTGGATTCTGAATAAACATGGACGAAAATTAAGTACAATCATTTCTTAAAAATGCAATTACTGGAGTGGCTGGCTAAAGTTGGTGGTTATTTTTTTTTCCGTGTACAAAAAAAAACACAGCAATAATATCCTATTAAAATTAGCGTGAAGACTCGTGAAGATTTTTATTCCTACTCCATTAAAGGCAAAAAATTGAAAAAAAAATTGGAAAAAAAGGTAAACTTTGAACCAAGGCAACAGTTATAATTTATGAAAAAAAATATTTTTTCAGTTATTTAAATAAAGCACGTATCTTAAAGAATATCTTAGGTGATTTTTAAAAATGTTTTTTTGTACAACAAGTTCACAAACAACCTGATTTCGTACGCCTTCAAACTCGCCTAGATACAGCAGCATAGTTGCTGTATCATTTCTTAAAAATGCAATTACTGGAGTGGCTGGCTAAAGTTGGTGATGATTTTTTTTTTCCGTGTACAAAAAAGACACAGCAATAATATCCTATTAAAATAAGCGTGAAGACTTGAGAAGATTTTTATTTCTACTCAATTAAAGGCAAAAAATTGGAAAAAAAAATGTAAAATTTGAACCAAGGCAACAGTTATAATTTATGAAACAATTTTTTTTTTCAGTTATTTAAATAAACCACGTAGCTTAAAGAATATCTTAAGTGATTTAAAAAAATGCTTTTTTTGTACAACAAGTTCACAAACAACCTGATTTCGCACGCCTTCAAACTCGCCTAGATACAGCAGCATAGTTGCGCGCCCGAATATCAGTGTACCCCTGTTCCGCGACTAATTACATAATATTTGAGTTTAAGATGTTAATTTAAATTGACAGAGAATAATTGTGAATAACTTAAATTTTATTCTAACGGTACGCAGAACTAAATATTACATACAGTTGATCTTTCTTTGACATATCGGAGTCAAATATTGGATTCTGAAAAAAAAATGACGAAAATTAAGTACAATCATTTCTTAAAAATGCAATTACTGGAGTGGCTGGCTAAAGTTGGTGGTGATATTTTTTTTCCGTGTACAGAAAAGACACAGCAATAATATCCTATTAAAATTAGCGTGAAGACTCGTGAAGATTTTTATTCCTACTCCATTAAAGACAAAAAATTGGAAAAAAAATTGACAAAAAAAAGGTAAACTTTGAACCAAGGCAACAGTTATAATTTATTAAAAAAAAAAAAATTTCAGTCATTTAAATAAAGCACGTATCTTAAAGAATATCTTAAGTGATTTTTAAAAATACTTTTTTTGTAAAATAAGTACACAAAGAACCTGATTTCGCACGCCTTCAAACTCGCCTAGATACAGCAGCATAGTTGCGCGCCCGAACATCTCAGTTCTGTGCGTAATTACCGAGTAAGTAAGCTTCGGATGTTATTTTCAATGATTTTTTTAATGTCAGTGATTAATTGAGAACACATTGGTAAAAAAAAAATCGTTTCGGGAACATGCCGATCTGGGGTCAATGTCGCGCCAGCGCTCAAATTTAAGCCACTGTGCGCCCCTACCTTAACCCGCCTTTGAAGGCTGCCCGACTGGGTGGTGACATAACTCCGCTGCCTTTACACATAAAGGGGCGCTATGGGGGCGTTCTTCTGAGGTGGCACATAAAAAATACAAAAATGTGTTTTTAACATCAAAATTGACGATGATTTGTTACTTCAACTTGAACACAAAATTCTATATGGAACTAACGCAGCTTTTATAAATTAACATTATTTTTTTTTGCAATTACATTTTCGTGGTGTAATCGACGATTTAAATAATCAAGACCATTTAATTTTCTTGGATTTAACTAAATCATTTATCCAACTACTGAAACCTGTCAACGCTTTTTGGCATTTTGTTTGAGTGTTTTTTGTTTTTTGTTCGTAAACAGAATCACGGAACCTACTCGTTGAAACATTTTATATGTTTTTTATTTATATTGTTCAAAATAGAAATTGAAAGCGCAAAACACCGCCACCATCTACAAAATAAATTCAATATGCCGCCATTAAAAGGAATGTCACTGTAGTTGGACGTATTATTAATATTATAGGGTATTTATTATAACTATATAATGTTTTTTATCTTGCCCATCAGCATTTGCCTCCTGCCCGCATTTCCTGCTAACGGGAGTTACACATCGAGCAGCGCGGTGGGGGTGCCGCAACCAGGAGCCAATGTTAGTCGCCTGAGCGTGCTGGAGTACTCCTGTAGTCCCGGTTTCTCCCCCACTGAAGAAGTCTCCGTCTGTCAAGGAAATAACACTTGGTCAACAAAACCTACCTGTAAAAGTAAGACTTCTTTTTAAAATAAATTCTAACATGTTACCCCAATCCTGAGTCAAAATACTTTGAAAAGTAAAATAAATATTTTAAGTTGGTAAAGCAATTAATAATAGTAAATATAGAATGAGTTAGAAATAATCACTTTATTATAGGTTTGGGGATTTAGAAAGGAGACCAATGAAAGATGTTGTGAGGTCACAGCGATTATAGAGTCAGTTCAGTAGCGATAGATAACACCACCATCATCTTCCCACAGGGAAACATATATATATATACATGTCTTCACCGGGCGTCCCTGACATTTATTATTTTTAATCCACCCAAACCACCCTTTAAACACTTCTGACACAAATTAAAACAAACATTGAAATTTTCAGTGTAAGCAGTTTATGAGTCCATAGCGGACAAACAAAGAAACAATCATTTATATAAATATATATATAGATCGATAATTCAATTTTATTAAAGAATGGTTGATATATTAACCTTTCATTGCGGATTGCAACAATAACATTTGGCTGTCATCAGTTGTTTTGTTTTGCTCTATCTAAAATTAATTTTTTACCATTCTTTTTGTTTTCTGGCAAAAAAAAGTGTAGTGTGTTGTGCCTTGAGGTTTCTTCTCCCTCCTGATCTTCCAGGAGTCACTTTTCGTTGCTGATTTCCATATATTTATAAACTTTTTTTACTTCTGTCATTTTCCATACTATTATTGTAGTTGTTTACTGTTGTGAATAATGGAGGAAGATTTCCCGCCTGGACTCCCTACAAAGCCCCCAGATCTCTCCAGACCCCCCAGACGGGGAAAATGGAGAAATTTCTGACAGTGATTCTGTCATTTTGAGTTCTACCAAAAAAAGGAAATTTACTCCTTCTTTCCCAATAAAACTTGACTCTCCTTCGACTTCACAGTCCCCTCCAGCACTTTCTCAACTTCCTCCAACAAACTTTTATTCTCCTCATTCCCGTGGCCCATTCATAGTATACGCCCAAAAAACTGAGCAAGGAAAAACCATCCACCCTTTTAAATTTGGCAAATTCCTATCAAATAGCAAGAATCTTTCAATCAAGCCTGGAGGTGTAAAAGCCGAGGGTCGCTTCCGAATCTCCGTCGAATTCCTCTCAGGGCCAACTGCCAACAGTTTCATCAAAAATATCTTCATTTCATCTAATTCAAAGTTCAAGGCATATATCCCTACTTTCAATGTCACTCGCATGGGCCTGGTCAGAGGTATCTCGACCGATCTGTCCATCGAAGAAATTCTGTCTTCACTTTCAACCCCCCAACACATTGGCAATCCCATAAAAGCCAGGAGGCTAAATTACAAGGACTCCTCTGAGGGTATAATTTCCTGGAAGCCCTCCCAATCTGTCGTTATCACCTTTGAAGGTCAATCCCTTCCCTCCCATATATATTTATTCTTCAACTCATTACCAGTTGAAATGTATACTTATCCCACCACTCAATAATTCAATTTCTGCCGTTTTGGTCATACCAAAGCTGCATGCAGATCTCAACCCAGATGTTTTAAATGTGGAGAAAACCACGCAGCTGACCAATGTCCTTCTTCCTCCTCACCCCAATGTTTTAACTGCTCAGGCTCACATACAGCTATCAACACTTCTTGCCCAGAACAATCTCGCTAAAAAAATATTAAAATTTCTATGGCCTCTCAGAACTTGTCTTTTCTGCATGCTTCTAAACTATTCCTGCCTGTCAAAAAATCATTTGCTGAGGTTTTATCCAGCAACTCCTCATCCAACCCTCTTCCCTCTTCTACAACAACTTTTTCTCGTTCAACTAAATTCACATACAAAAACGCTATCTAACGCGAGCTAACTCCCTGGTGGGATGAGGAATGTTCCGAAATAGTAAGAATTCGGAAAGCTAAATCTCTTTCCTATAGTTACAATATGACTATGGAGAACTATCTTATATACAAAAACGCTGAATCCAATGCCAAAAGGGTATTGAGGTCAAAAAAAAGATCTGGGTGGTACAACTTCTGGAGTTCAGTATCTCCGAACACTCCAATTTCGGAAGTTTGGTCTATGATCCGAAGATTTAGATCCTCCTTCAGTTCACCATCTCCTCGAGCATCTCATTATAAATGGATAGATGAATTCTTGGACAAAATTGCCCCCCCTTCTGTTCCTATCTTAGATGAAATAACGCCCATCTATAATACTCCTATATCTAATCATTGGCTAGACTCTCCATTCACCCTAATTGAGCTAAAAAATTGTTTATCAACAGTCAAGGACTCATCTCCAGGCAGAGATGGTATACCTTACAGCATAATCAAAAATAGTAATGATAATGTTCTAAACCACTTTTTAAGCATCTTAAACAAAATCTTCCAGACTGGTATAATGCCTGATGACTGGAGTTGTCAAATAATCATCCCTATTTTAAAAACAAACAAATCACCAAATTCTGGATCCAACTACAGGCCAATCGCTCTTTCATCCACCCTCAGTAAACTTTATGAAAAATTAATTAAAAACCGATTAGAATTTTTTGTCGAGAGTAAACAGCTTCTCTCTCCATCTCAATTTGGATTTAGAAAAAAAAAATCCACTCAGGATAACCTTGCCATCATCAGCACTGATATTAATTTATCAATTTCTCAACAGGAAGTTTGTCTTGCCGTCTTTATGGATATAGAAGGCGCCTTTGACAATGTTTCCATCCCAATCCTGAAAAAATAACTTCTAGGCCTTGGCCTTCCCCCCATGTTTGTCCAATCTATTATTAATCTATTTCTAGATAGAAAAATTGTCATTGAACTTCCAGATATTTCTCCTAAAAGTAGGTCTGTTTGGAAGGGTTTACCACAAGGCGATGTATTGCCCCCCTTACTGTATAATATATACACATATGATATGCATGTCACTATTCCACAACAAGTAAAAGTTATTGAGTTCGAAGATGACATAGCTTTCTTCTTATCATCCAAAATCATCCCTCTCGCCGTCAAATATCTTAACGAAGCCATGAATGCCCTTTGCACATGGCTCACCTCAAATGGTTTTGAACTTTCAATCCAAAAGACTCAGTGTGTCACCTTCTCAAACCGCCATAAAAACCCCCCCGTTCAAATTTTATTTAAAAATTCTCCAATCCCCAACGCTTCTGAAGTAAAATTTTTTGGAGTAACATTTGATAGGAAACTTAAATGGTCTTCCCATATTAATAATTTAGTTACTAAATGCGAAAAAAATTTAAATATCATCAGATCATTATCTGGCGTTTGGTGGGGAGCTCACCCTACTTGCATTAAGTTGCTTTACAACGCACTTATTCGAAGCCATCTCGATTATGCCTGCCCACTTTTTAGTACTGCCTCAAAAATGTACTTGATAAATTAGACAAAATTCAATCTAAATCTTTGCGAATTATAACTGGAGCGATGCAATCGTCACCCATCAATCCCCTTCAAGTAGAATGATCTGATCCTCCCCTTTATTTAAGGAGTCAAATATTTGCTGACAAATTTGTTCTTAAATTTTTAAATTCTAAATGTCATCAGGTTATCCCCAGCGTCTCGTTGTTCATTGACTCAACCCATTCATCTACAAACAGAGCTTCAACTAAACCTCTTCCTGACATCTGTAAAAATTTTAAGTCTCTCTCAGAGCTTCACATCATCCAAAATGATCTACTTCCCTTACACAAATTAAAATATAGTCACGTCACCCTATCCCCAACAATATTTGAAGGGATCGGAATCCTTAAAAGTCATTCCAATCTCCCGGCCCGAACTGTTAATAATATGTGCAATGACATTATTTCATCTAAATGGCCCAACTTTTCTCTTTTATTTACTGATGGATCCAAATCTCCCGACTCTCCTAACTGTGGTATAGGTATTAACGTTTACCACAATAATTCTAATGACAGAATATTTCATTCAATTTCAAATTAATTTTCAATATTTTCAGCCGAGTGCATTGAAATAATAGAATCTCTCAAATGTATAATCAAAAATAATTTTGAACATTCCCTCGTTCTCTCTGACTCTCTCAGTTCCCTCCAAAAACTTAAATCCAGTCCTCTTCTTCATCCTGATGATCACTTTGTATGCCTTATTAGAGAGATGATAGCCTCCATTCAAAGCTCTGGTAAAACTGTAACTCTGATTTGGATTCCTGGACATGTTGGTATCATGGGTAATGATATTGCGGATGCCTTGGCAAAACAAGGAGCGTCCAATCCCGTTCTTACCCTCGTAAACCACATTCTCCTATCTGACATTTTTTCCATCATCAAAGATAGATCCCGCAATGTTTGGTCGGAGTATTGGCACATTGCTAGTCAATCCAAGGGAGCCTGCTATGCCTCAATACAAAGGACTATTCCATCAAAACCGTGGTTTCAGCAATTCCCTCATTTTTCCAAAAAAGAAATTTCTTCACTCATTCGAATGAGGATCGGACATTGTTCCGTTCCTTCTCATGTTTTTAAAATTCACGTCGTTGACTCCCCAGATTGTACATTCTGTGCTCTAGAAGTGGGAACTTTAGATCACATATTTTTTGGCTGTCCCTCTCTAAACAAATATCCTCTCTTCTATCAAGCCTTATCTAAAATTGCCTCCCCTCCATTCAACATCTCATCTCTTCTAAGTCTGAACTCGACTCCGATTTTCATTATAATTTTGAAATTTGCCTATTTAAATAAAATTAATATTTAAATTCTCCTTTCATTTCTCAATAATTTTAAATGATGGCCAAGAACACCCTTGAAGGGTGAAAGCCAGAAATAATGGGAAAAAAATGGTTGATTTTATGTACACATAGTGTATCAGCTTGTATCCGTAGGATTTTAACCTTCCATTTCATATTTTTATATATTTGGACTAGCCTATCTAAATGTCTTTTTGCTGTCCGATAGTATATTTATTTCAAACAAATTAGTTAACAGCAGGTATCTTTCCAAAAAATATTTGGTAAATGGCGTTCTCAGATTCCTACCCACCCTCATACCTTTTTTCTTCCCAGAACTTCCTTTCTTTCCTTTCCATAAAGGCCCTACACACATCATACTACAACTCAACGTGACACTTCAACGCACCTTTGAAAAGTGATGCAAGTTAAATATGTTACGTTAGGTTAGGGCTACTTTTCAAATATGTTTTCAAATGCCACTGTGTTGAGTTTTTACTGAACCCGAATTCTATGCATTTTTTTTGTTGATTTCATCTATATTTCATCTTCAACTATTGTTTTTTTATAAAACCATTTTATAATTTTCAGTTGCTTCGACAACCACTCCACAGCCGATATTGGATGAGTAAGACTTTTTTTATTTACATTGCTATTTTTCTCAAATTCGATTAATTCAGCAAATTTAAATCTTATCTTTTTTTTTTTTTTTTTTTTTATTATGTGCATCTATATAAAAATGTTTACATATTTTTTTTTTTTACTTTGCCTGTCTCACTAGGAAATCCTGTGCCGAGACAGACTAGTTTACAAATATTTTATAATATTAAAGTATAGTACATTTTTCAATAAAGCAAAAATATTTGCCAAAAATTTTCAGGTTGGTAGGTAGTGGTAACAATAATGAGATAGAGGATTAAATTTGGGTGAGGTGACTAATTATTGCACGACTTTTTTCGATGATCCATTGTTTGATAAGGATTTTGTATTTGTTAATATTATTCGATTTTCTTATTTTTTCAGGTAGGTTATTGTATATTTTTGACGCAATGTATTTGAAATTTCTTTGACCAAATGTTGTGTTTGTATAAGTTCTTTGGTTTTGTGCCTCGTGTTTACAATATTTTGGGTATTTTCATAAAATGGATGTGTTTTATTTTTAAACAGATGAGTTAAGATAGTTTTTGTGTAAATTTGTCGAATATCTAATACATGGAATTTGTAGAATATATCTGCAGTACTTGTTTCTAAAGGAACTTTAAGAATAACTTTCATAATTAATTTTTGTGCCTTCGATAATGAATCTATAGCTGATAGTGTTGCACCTCCCCATGCGATTATTCCATACTCAATGATAGATTGACAAAGAGAGTAATAAACTATTTTCATAGATTTGGAGTCTAGTATGTTTCTAATGTTTTTGAAGAAATAAATATGTTTTCTAAGTTTATTCGTGATAAGTAGGCAATGTGTATTCCACTTAAGATATTGATCAAATGTAAGACTGTGACGTATGTTAACTCTACATACTCAATAATAACAATGCTTGTATTATAATATTTATTTGAAAGAAGACTATCACGGTTCTGGACTGAGAGGCTCATTCCCGCTCATACGATCTCTTATATACGTCTCGTACTCGCTGTCTCGCTCTCATGCTGTCCCCCTTACACACATACACCACACCCCCACACTTAAATCATAATTACATCTTTTTATTTTTACAAATTTATATAAGCCAAATATATTTAATTATTTCCATTATGTATTTAATTTCCAATTTATATGTAATTATGTATGTTCTTGACTCTTCATTCGGTGTAGCATGGGCGTTGTCCTCGAGGGCGTAACCTCCCCTCCCATGGTGTAGGCGACCTGCAAAAATCAGAGGAATTAGGAAACTTGGTCATGTCCACGTCCGAGAGTGGACCCAGGTCCAGCAAATCATCAGACCTGTCACTCTCCCCCCACCTAACCTTCCTCTCTGAAATTTGATCATGGTGGCGTTTCCACACTTGTCCTGTAGACATAATTTTTACTAAATAAACCCTATTCCCCAATCTTTTATAAATTTCTCCTAATATCCATTTGTTTTTATCACTTCTCAAATCCCTGGTTAAAACTTTAGATCCAACATCAAAGTACTTTTTAATTTTTTTTCCTCTATAATACTTTTTTTGTTTTTGCTGACTCAATAACATCTTATCTTTAATCGTGTTATCAATCCCTTTAAAACCTTGACCTTCAACATTATCTAATATTGGAATGATTGTATTAAAAATTGATCTAATTTTCCTTCCCAAAATTAATTTACTAGGTTCAATCCCCGTAGACATAGAAGGCGTATTCCTAATATCAACCAAAAATGTTAAAAGTTTATCCTCAAAATCAGCAGGCAATTTATTATTTATCATAATTTTTTTTAAAAAATTCTTTACCGTTTTAACCCCATTTTCGGCAAGTCCGTTAGAAGCTGGATGGTTGACAGGAGATGTCAACGATTTAATATTAAAATTATGACAAAATTCCTTAAAAACTGTTGAAGTGAACGCTGTACCATTGTCACTTACTACCTGCTCCGGAATTCCGAAATTAGAAAATAATCTTTTCAAAACTTTTATTGTACAAAACGAATCTACTTTATTTACGATGTGACAGTCTATCCATTTTGTAGTTGCATCAACGATTATCAAAAAATTGTAACCACCAAAAGGTCCCATGAAATCAATATGCAATCTATTCCATATTAATCCACTGATTGGCCACGGCTGTAACTCAACTTTACATGGAGTGGGTAAACACTCCAAGCATCGAACGCACTGCTTCACAGTTGCTTCTACCTCTGAGTTCATCCCTAACCAAAAAAAATAATTTCGAGCAAGATTTTTAGATTTAACAATACCTAAATGCGATTGATGTATGAAATTCAATATGATTTCCCTTAATTCCCTCGGAACCACAAATTTATTATTATAAAATAAACACGAGTCATAAGTCGATAATTTATTTCTAAAATACCAGAATTTTAACAAGTCATCCTTTAAAAACTTTTTATCCGGCCAACCATTGATTACGAACCCAATAATGGTTGCTATGTTTACATCTTTAATCGAAAACTGCTTCATCGTTTCTTTTGAAATTGTCGATTCCGCCTCAATTATATTTAAAAAATCCGATTCAATCTTATCAACGTTCAGACTACCAATATAATTTAAGAAATATTCGCTACCGTCGACCTCGTCGATACAATCACTTAAATTATTATTACTATTGACCGGCAACCTAGATAAGAAATCCGCTTTGTTCTCACCCGACTTGACATATTCTATATTATAGTCAAATGTTTGTAAAATCAGCGCATAGCGCTGTAGCCTATTTGCCGCTAGTATTGGCACTTGTTTTTCAGTGTTCAAAATATGTACCAAAGCTTTATTATCACAAGTTAGAACGAATTTATTACCATATAAATATTGAAAGAATTTTTTTAATCCAAATATTATTGCACACGCTTCCTTATCTAGAATGGAATACCTCAATTCCGTTTTTGACAATAAACGGCTAGCGAATGCAATCGGTCTTTCCATGCCATTCTCATATACGTGACATATAATAGCAGATATACCTATATCACTCGCGTCTGTAATTAGCTTGATAGGTAATTGTGGGTCAAAATGCACCAAAATATTGTCTGACGTCAGCAGTTTCTTAACTTGCTCAAACGCAATATTGCATTCCTGAGACCATACAAATTTTATCCCTTTTTTCAACAATTGGTATAAAGGAGACAAAATACCTGACACATTCTGTATAAAAGACCTATAGTAGGAAATAACTCCCAGCAAACTTCTAAGTTCCGAAACATTTTTCGGTACACTCATTTGGGTAATAGCATATATTTTATTTTCTAAAGGCATAACTCCTTTCTGCGAAATTCTATAACCTAAATATTCTATCTCTGTTTCTAGAAAAGAACACTTATTTTCATTAATAGTTAATCCGCAATCACTTAGCTTGCTAAGTACTGCTTCACAAATAGAAAATAATTCCTCTTTAGAATTCCCAAATAAAAGTAGATCATCTAAAAATACACGAACGTTCCTAAGTCCACCAACTATCGCCGTAATGACTTGCATAAAGATGGCCGGACTCGTGCTTAAGCCAAAAGGCAATACTTTATAAGCAAATAAACCTATATGCGTACTAATCACACATAATTTTCTAGACTTTTCGTTCAATGAAATTTGTCCAAATGCATTTCGTAAGTCTATCTTAGCAAAATATTTTGCACCATTCAGAGATGAAATTAAATCGTCAATACGAGGTAGTGGGTATTTCAACTTCGCTAACATAGGATTCAATGTTGTTTTGAAATCAGTACAAATCCTAATTGAAGCGTCTTTCTTTTTTACAACAACAATCGGGCTTGCAATATCGCTTATTTCTACCTTTTCAATAATGTCTTCATGCAACATTCTCTGTAACTCTATCTCTACTTTCTCACGTAAACTAAAAGGTAATGGCCTCGGATTTACAAACTTTGGCCTAAAGTCCGAATTAACTTCAATGTTTGCCTCATAATTTTTAAGCCTACCCGATTTTTCTGAAAAAACATGAGCATATTTCTTCTTTAAACTTTCACGAAAAACAAGATGATTATCACAATTAATCTCACTGAATTTTACAGAATTTATTCCACTTAATCCGATACCGAAAACTTGTAAAAAATCTCTACCAACTATTGTAGAATTACCATTTTTAATTATTACGAACTGTATTTTCGCACTTTTACCTAAAAATGACACCTCTAAATTCACTTTACCTAAAACATTTAACTGCGTTCCGTCATACCCTGACAAATGAACATTATACTTTTCTAAATCGTAAGAAACAAAATATCTTAAATACACTTCATATGGTATCGCGTTAATCGCAGCCCCCGTATCTACCAACGCCGGCAATATTATGTTACCAATTAACAAATCTATATATGTGGGTTCCGGCCCCACATTATTATTAACCACGAACACCGAATTCAACCGTTTATTTTTAGTACCTACATAATTTTTATTGTATTTACACAAATTACTAGGATGACCCGATTTGTTACAATGATTACACAAAATTTTTTTCCAGCAATCTCTTTGCAAATGATTTTTTTTTCCACACAAAAAACAAGTTTTTAACGTACCATTAACCGGTGATTTACTCCGCATTGAATTTTTATTCCTGGAAGGACTATCTTTCCTGGATTTATGGAAATACTCGCTTTCCTTATGAACAACATTTAAATTCGGATTTACTTTTTTAAAAGCCACAACATGTTCCCACGTCGCCGCTAGATTAATGCAATCCGTAAAAGAAGTATCGATTGCCTCTACGAATAGCTTGTGTTTCAATTTTTCATTAAAAATCCCAATAACGAATATGTCCTTTAAACATGGTTCCAATCTCAGCTCAAAATTACAAGATAAACTTAACCCTCTCAATCTAGCCGCGTAATCTTTAACGGATTCGCTAGGAAACTGTTTACATTTATAAAATAATTCACGAGACTCAAAAATATTTTTAACTGGTTTGCAATGTGAATCAAATAATTTACATAAATCTTCAAAAGAACAAACAGAAACCTTTTTTGGAAAACATAAATCACATAATAGAGAGAAAGTTTCTTCCGTGAGGCAACTCAGCAAAAATGCTCTTTTGCGTTCTGGTGACAACAACTTATCATCATTTAAAATGAGGGCCTGATCCAATCGTTCCCTGAACAATGACCAGTCTCCCGTTCTGTAACAGAACGTCCCCAAATTCTTACAAATCGCCTCCATTGGGAGAAGAACTGAAACAAGTTGAATAAAATATACGTATCTCAGCCCTTCCAGAGGTTATGCTCCGAGCCCCTGCCCTGAGCCTGTGAATCACCAACGTCTCAGCACCCTTTTCTGGCTCCGTCTCCCTTCAGCTGCGGACACGATCACCTTCCAAGGTCTTCCTTCCCGCTGTAGCGACAGAACCCCGGTCCCGGATTCCGGCCAATTCACCCTTGATGCCGATCTTGATCCTGGATCTTCTGCGTACCCCGTGTAACGGTGTACTCTCGACAAAATGTTGCAATGTCGGCTCCCACACACGTGTAAAATTGCGTTTTTACCGCGCAATTTGCCCGGCCCGATCTGCGTGCTCGCCTCGGCTGCGTGTATTAATTTGATAGCCTTTTATTATTCTTCTTCTTCCTTCAAAATTTAGCGATCCAACGCCCAAAAGCGCCAGACTATACTGTGATCACCAAAAATTCGAATAATCTTCTTGAATCATCTGATTCTCCGTAAACTTTTAATAATTTACGAACTACCGTGCTGCGCCACTGTGACGTATGTTAACTCTACATACTCAATAATAACAATGCTTGTATTATAATATTTATTTGAAAGAAGACTATCACGGTTCTGGACTGAGAGGCTCATTCCCGCTCATACGATCTCTTATATACGTCTCGTACTCGCTGTCTCGCTCTCATGCTGTCCCCCTTACACACATACACCACAAAGACCAAGGTATTTGATATGGTCCGTTCGATCTAGGCAAGGACATTGACAGAATGTATCGTGAGTACAAGAACATTCATGTACTTTTATTTCAACATGTTGATTAGGTTGGCCAACGATATTCATACTAAAAGTAATGTATTTTGTTTTGGAAGTATTTAGTGTAAGATAGTTAATATCTAGCCATTTTTTAACAGAGTTAATTGATTTCTCAGCCATTTTGTATGCGTTTAACCAAGTGTCTGATTGAATGAGTAGCACAGTATCGTCAGCAAAACTTACAATTTGTCCATCTATCATTAGGTTACAAAGATCATTTATGTAGATGAGAAATAAAGTAGGGCCTAAGACGCTTCCTTGGGGAACTCCGTAGGTTATAGGGAGGGGTTGGCTGAATTTGTTTTCGATTTTGACACTTTGGGTTCGATTAGTTAAGTAACTTTGAAGAAATTCTAGGTCTTTTCCTCTTATACCAATGGCATTTAGTTTATTAATAAGATTGTCAAGGGAGATAGTATCAAAAGCTTTTGAGAGGTCTAGGAAGATAGAAATGCATTTTTTACCCTTATCTAAATTTGAAACAAGAAAGTCTGTAACAGCAATAATAGCATCGGCAGTGCTCTTATTTGACCGAAAACCAAATTGATTTTCGGAGAGTAGCTGCTTGCTTTCCAAAAATGATTTCAGTTGTTTGTTCATTATTTTTTCAACTACTTTCGAGAGTGAGTTAAGTATTGTTATGGGCCTGTAATTGTTAATGTCCACTTTTAGACCACTTTTGTATATGGGTATGACGAGCCCTTGCTTTAATTGTTTAGGGAAAATTCCCTGTGTTATGCTGAGGTTAATTATGTAAGTGAGAGGTTCCAATAGTTCATGAACAAGTGTCTTGAGTAAGTTTACGGTGATGCCATCCATACCGGCGGACTTTGTGTCTTTCAATGAGTTAATTGTATTCTTAACATCGTCATGTGTAACCGTTTGAAATTTAAATTGTTTAGAAAAGGGTATATGTGTTTTTTCCTGTAATTTTGTATTAGAATTTGGGGAGGACATTTTGTTTGCTAATTTTTTCCCAACATTAGTGAAAAAGTCATTGGCATGGTTTAGGATTTTTTCCGGATTCCTTGAGAAGTCGACGGTCTGTCCATCAATAATAAGTTGTTTTAGGTCAGTGTTTAAGTTAGGCTTAATATGAGTAGCTTCGCGTAGAATGTTCCACATTTCTTTTGGATTACCTTTGCTTTCTTCTATTTTATGTCTATAATACAATTCCTTAGCATTTCTGATGACTTTTGTACATATGTTTCTGTATCTTTTGTAAAAGTTGTTAAGTATAGTGTCAGAAGGATTCAATGAAGTTTTTTTATGGAGTAAGTTTCTTTTTCTTATACAATTTATAATGGTGTGATTTATCCAGGGAGTTAGAGGTTTAAATTTGTGAGGGATTGTTTTTAATATAGAATTAGTGTTATTATTTATTTCAGTTTGTAGTTTGTCTATGAAGTATGTCCATGCATCATCAGCGTTGGGTATGTGTATTAAGTTGTGCCAATAATTACTGGAAAAGGATTTTTTTAGATTCTCATAATCAACTCGTTTTATGCAATAATTGTGTTTCATTTTTGTATTTTTAGATGGTATGTTTAATGAAATCATAGTTGCATAGTGGTCAGTAATGGTAGATTCAAAAACAAGTGTTTTATATGGATAGTTCGTTTTTATCATGATGTGGTCAACACAAGAACTGGATTCTTTGGTGACCCTAGTTGGGTGATTTATCGTAGATATTAATCCATGGTAGCTAAGTAGGTTTAGGTAATCTTGGCATTGTGGATGTGAATTATTTGGTAAAATGTTAATATTAATGTCTCCGACTAAAATTATGTGTTTTTTGTGCGCAATTTGTGATAATTTTTCATTTAGGTTTTGTATGAACAAGGTTATATTGTGGTAGGATGGAGATCTATACATTGCTAGTATGCATGTGTCACCGTACGATATTTGTAGACAATTTGCACCCGGGATTATTAATTCCAAAGCCTGAACATTCAGTAAATTATTTACGTATATAATAATGCCATCGTTCTGGTTGTGATGGGTTTCTGTGGAGAAGTGAGTATAATCAGGAAGGTGTTTTGGTACATATAGTTCGTTAATCCAACATTCTGATAGAATAATTACATCAAATTTAACCTTTAGATTATTCAGTAATGAAAGAATTTCTTCCCAATTTTTATTTATGGATCGAACATTATGGTGAAAAATTTTTAGGTTCGTGTAGTCTTTCATTAGTAATTTACAAAATTTTATATCTGAAGATACATAATTATTAATTTTATCAGAAAATACTGTTTCATTATCCAAAATCAGTCTAGCCATTTTTAATTTAATTTAATTTTGTATAGTTTACATTACAATAGGGGTTTTCTCTAGAATTAAAAATCTACAATACCATTTTTTTAATGTCACTTTCATGTTTGACTTGAATGATTTTTTCCCCCGGACCCTTACGAACGAGTAATTTATTGGCTTTAAACCACACAAATTCGAATTTTGTTTCTTTAGCCTTTTGTTTTGCTTTCCACAGCAATTCCTTATAGTAAGGCGTAAGCACTTCACTAATATAAATAGGTGATTTTGGGTTAAGTATTTTGGCTGAGTTTTTGAAAGATAAGACCATATCTCTCGTTTTCTGGTTGTAGAAATTTACTTGCAGTTTATCAGGGGCGTTAGTTCTGCGGTCCTGGGTCCTGGTCACAAGACGTAGATCCTGCTGCAACAATGGCATACCAAGGGAATTGGCTACCCGAAGAACGGCTTCAGCTGGTTGTTCTCCCGGCCGCAATTCAACACCCGCCATTTCCACACATTCGCAGAGATTATTTTGTTCCATAGTGGCTAGTCTGGTTTCCAGGCTTGAAATTCTTAAGTCATTCTTTATATTTATTTCACGTAAGGATTGTGTATCTTTTTGTAGGTCTTGTAGTACTTTAAAATTTGATAACAGATCTTCATATTGATTACTTATAAATTCGTTGCTTCTCTTCAGTTCCTTAATTTCGTCTTCGAACATTTTTTTAAGTTCAGTGACCTTTAGGTCAAAATGTTTGGTCAGACGAATAAAGAGCATATCATCATCATCGGTATTTGCAGCCGAGGATGTAGACGGTGATCCTGGTCTGATTAGGCATTTTAGGCATTTCCAAGAAGTTTTATTTTTTTCTGCCATTTTTTTGTATTTGGAATCAGAGATATTGAGGCAATTATTGTGAAATGTTATTTTGCACTTGGTACACGTGAACATATACTCATCTTTATTTATTGGGTTGAGGCAACCTTCACAGTTAAACATTGTAGTTAATAATCCTCAACGCCTAAAAAATAGTTTTCCGCAAAATTTTAGCACGAAGCGACTTCACTTTTGACCAATAGCGAGATAGGTATATTGTTTTGATTTTTGTTTAATGTCAAAGTAATTATGGACACTGATAAGATGCTCCTAAATTTCACTTAGATACAATCTTAAAACTTAAATAGGTGTTCACTTTTCACTTATCAATATGGGTAGCCACAGAGTAATTTTTAGACCGTTAGGTTTCACCGTTTTACACACGATTGCAGTTTTAGTTTCACTATTTTAACACTTGACTATTTCGATTTTTTTATACTTAATTTGTTTATCACATTTATATAAGCAGCGCGAAACGCAGTGATGACACTGTGAGTAGAGTTTGACACCTTTTTGGTTTTATTACAGTGATTTTGGTGATGTTTTTTAGATTTTTATGTAGAGCGTTTGACAGTCGACTTGTAGGTAGGTAGGCTAATCTATACTTCAAATCAAATTCAATAGTATAATTATTAAGTTCTGCAAGTATTTTTTGGTTTTTGTTATTGTTACAGCTGTTTCGGCTTTCAAGGCCATTTTCAAACTGTGGTTTTAGCCACTTTTAGACGACTTATTAATCTGATTCTATTTAACCCCCTCCCAATTTAAAATGATTTATTACCGGTTAAACCAATTTACTGATAAAATAATTGTGACAATAGATTTCATATTCTGTGGGGGTATTTTGAAGACTTCAAATGAAATCTTATCATTTTTACCACATCATTAGTTAAATATAAGTCCATCCTTGTTGTTTGAGCACATGCTGTTAAAGTGGTTCACTTTGTTTGTGATCTGTTGAATCTACAACTTCAAGAGTTTCGACAGCTTTGCTCAACATTTGGAGACATTGGGAAGAAAACCTCGATGGTCCACATTTATCAAAATGTTCCATGCAACAGTTCTTGTTAATTTTTTTTAATGAATTGTGAATTAAAGATTTATCATTTAGAAAATATATATTTTCAACACCAAAAAAAACATTATTAATTAGTTTTAATGCTATCCTGAAACATAATCAATTTGTGACATTGGATATTTTATTTCCAAGGTTTTAAGAATCAACAGTTCTATCAAGAACAAAAGCCTATCGATGACAACTAAGTTGACAAAATGTAAAATGTAGATTTTTTTAAACATATTTTTTTCATTATTTCTCAGATCTAAATGCGCCTTGCCAAGCTACCCATCGAACGGGAAGTTCACAGTATCGGGCCCTAACAATAACTTGCTGCCAGAGACTATCGTTGAAGAGTTCACCCTCATCACTTACTCTTGCAACACGAATTATGATCCTTCCACAGAAAAGGTGTTCGCCGTTTGCCAAGCCGGCAAATGGGATAGTCCACCGCCATCTTGCAGGAGTAAGGATTTTCTTTGTGACCGTTATTTTCGGAACCTTTCGCAAAATTTTGTAAATGAAAACTACCAACCAACGGAATCTGAAAAAAATATGGATTGTTATTTAAATATATTGAATGTTATTTTTTTGGTAAAGCAAAAGTCTGACCATTCTTCATAATTATGAAATTTTCATTTTTATCTTATATGTCAGGCCGCCCTAGGAAACATTTATTAGATAAGAAACACCTCTGCCATAGGTCAACCCAAGAGGTTTGCAACGATTGATGACTTAATAGGGGTGCCCTTGGCGGGGAATGCGACTGCGTATCGAGCTGGATCAAGAAAGTCTCGTTGAGCGAGACCCTTTGACCTCTTACGCCGGTTTCTTTCGACTCAGTCATTATAATTTATATATATCCGTCACTCCTGGACACACCGACCCCTAGATTCCTACCCTGAAGTTCCTCTCCTTCCTTTCATTAAAAATACTCTACACAACATCTTCTATGATGACATACGGCCTAAAATTATTTTCCTCAGCGCCTCTTGTGTCGGGTTGATGTAAAATAAGGCAAGTGTAATAAAGAGAGAGCGCGGGTTGAATGCACTAGAACCAAAAGTTACTTAGTCGATAGCGACATTGGTCTTCATTCAAACCTATGTGGAAGGTATTTGTATTTCCTAACTATGTTTATTACTAACTCTTGTGTAGCAAAACAATGGCAAATATTGTGCGAAACATTTGCATGCGTCTTTTACATTGTACAATCCAGTGTTCTCACTACTGCGGCTGGGTCAGAAGTGTAATGGTTTCTATGCAGCAAAAGTCTGGGTAGTTCATTGATCCCCGTACGTATTTTTTAGAAAGATGTCTTATGGTCCAATCTCTCACTGTGGACTTCAGGTGCTATAAATCTGAAAACGAGATGGACTGTCCCAAGCATCTGCCTTATGGATCCGTGATTACTTCAACTTGCAAGTCCGGGCACTACAATCCCAGCGATGACCTTGAAGACTTGACCTGCATGCAAGGCGGGAATTGGGATAACCCTATTCCAGATTGTATCCCAGGTGAAGTATTTTGTTCGAAATTTTCTTGCTCCTTGAAATGCCGAATAAACCCTATTACCCCGAGGCTTAAATGGAACATTAGACAGAAATTTTACATTTTTGTTATTTGTTTTTGGGGTGTTATGCCGTAGTGCGCTAACTACTTCTTTAGCCAACGTTTCGGATACCATTGCAGTGTCCATCATCAGGGCAGATGTGTTATTGTCAAATATCTTCAAATAACACATCTGCACGGATGATATACACTGCAATGCTGTCCGAAACGTTGGCTAAAGAAGGAGTTAGCACAACACGGCATAACACCCCAAAAACAAATAGCAAAAATACTTTTGGCCGTGAAAATGTTAAATCATAGAAATTTTACAGTCTAATTTCTAATAAGACGTGCTTTGGAATGGTTCCTTTTAGGCAAAAACTAGAAGAGGCTCTTTGTAGGAAGGACATAACACTTAACGCGCCGCTCTATTCAAAATATTGTACAAAACATACGACATTCATTATGTAAATATTTCGTAATTAATATATTATTCATGAAATTCTAGTGTGAAAATAGATGCTTTGTTTTTGAAAGTTAACAAAACAGTTTTTTTGCAGATTGCGGTTTAGAAAAGGCCTTCGGCGAAGTACAAATTGTGCATGGGTCCACTGTTAAAAAAGACACATTCCCTTGGCACGTGGGGATCTACCAGTGGGACGAATATAAAAATACCACCGAACAGATTTGCGGAGGTTCCATTATTCGTGTTAATCTTGTAATCAGTGGTAAGCGTTATTTAATAATATATTTCGTATCATATTTGATATCTAGATTACTTCCTTTCTTTTACGGTACCCTAAAACTAAGTACTCAAGATCGTTCATGTCTGATGTACTTCTCAACGTGTGTACCATCTCGTTCAATGTTTTTTGTTGATGAAAAAAAGATTGAAGGACGTTTGATAAATATTCTCAGTTTCCGAAAAAATAACATATGTTTAACTTTTCAGCCGCGCATTGCTTCTTTGACCAGGTTAACCGAGTAAAGATACTTGCAAAGTATTACAAGGTGGCCGCCGGGAAGTTTCTCAGGTCCTGGGATAACGATTTGGCTGAAAACGTAAAACTCGTCCAGAAATCAGATGTTGGTAAAATTTCCTTTTACGTTATAATTACTTTTATCTTATCAGTTAGTAGGGGATATGGGAAATGATTAAAATATAGATTCCGCATTGAAATATTTAAGTACATTGAGAACAGAGAGTAATTCTGTAAACTTTATTGTTGAGATATTCTGTCTTACAACTGAGGCTAGTAAATATACCGGGAGCAATTGTATCAGTAAAAGTACTGCTTTATGAAAACTAACAGAAAAAATACTAAATTGATTCATTTTCAAATAAGTAAAAAGTACTTCACGAGGGGAGACTCTAGTTCCGTTGAAACTGTTATATTAATGCAATGATGGATGATATAATAATCCGGGTATTAGAAACATTTAGTTTGTTAACAGTGATTTGATTATGGATTCGTGTGGTCTAACTGAGAGCTGGGTTTTGAGAGAGGGAGATGAAGCCAATAAGTTTGCTTATATGCTATACAGCGCAATACAGTTTATCTATTTCGCTCTATACTGACGACTCGAATTAAATACTTTCCATTACCACATCCTTCCTTACTTACTTACTTACTTAAATTATAGGTGATATTTTTACATGTGCACCGATTCATTGTTACGCGGATGACAGTACAGTTATAGTACAGTACGGCATAGTCCAGTGGTAACGCATTGGACTGCCATTCCGAAGGTCGCGGGTTCGAACCCGGCGTGCGCAAATAAATTTTATTTGATTAATTTGTGTTATTTCACAATTAATTAATTAAAATAATATATAGTATATTTGCGGCACGTTCCAGAGTGGAAGATACTACCAGTATCGCCCTGGTGTAAGACCACCATTCAGAATTGAAACGTTGCTCCAAATGGCTTTAGCCGTGTTTAGTGACTAGATCTGAATAGCCAGGTACTTCCCCACCTTCCTCTTTCCCTTCCCCACTTACCTTCAGCCTCACAACATCCCCCAATTGGGGATGCCATAGTCTCACTGGCTCCAGACGGGAGCAGTTGGGACTCTTGTGAGGTATTCACTATAAAAAAAAAAAAAAAAAATAAAAAAAAACTATAAGTGACCAGCTCAGGTACGGGGGCTCCATCGAAGCCAGAGTAAAGTTGGCCTCTCAGAAGCTGGGCGTACAGTACAGGGCCCGCAGATACTTTAATAATACACAACTGATGACCTTGTACAAATCGCAACTGCGCCCTACTGTCGAATTTGGCAGCCATCTCTGGTCCGGAGCCCCTAAATACCTGAAAAAAACCCTTGACTCTTTGCAAAAACGGGCGGTCCGTTTGATAGATTCCCCAATCTTAACAAACGGACTGCAATCTTTAGAGCACAGGCGTCAGGTAGGTATGCTGTCCTTGTTCTATCGGTATTACAATTGAAGATGCTCTGAGGAACTAGCGTCATTGATCCCTTCGGCACCGGTGCGTAGTCGGGATACACGCCAAACGCGCGCCCAACATTTGTACACAGTTGACATTTGTCACATGAGAACGGGTCGCTTCTACAATTAGGTTCTTAAGTTCAACAGCTCGGCTGTGGAACGAACTCCTACAACATGGGACTCTTCAAGACCCATGTTCACTCCTTCCTCTCCACAAAAAGACCCTCCACACAGCATCCCCAAAGATGACATAGGCCCTGAGGGAAATTATTTTCTTCAGGGCCTATTTCATCTGTGTGGAGTTAATATAAAAAAAAAATTATAAAAAAATAGCCTATTTATCTGAGATCTAAAAACCCTAGTCATTACCTTCTGACCAAACTTTAAACTTACTTTCTTCCTACCTTTACATTGTCTATTTTCGTTGAATTGACTTTAGTTACATTATTTAATATTTTCCTCTTAGTGAAGAAACTATTCTTTGAAATAAATAAATAAAAATAAAAATATCCTATTTTTTTTACCAGATGTGACCGTTTCCTTTTCTGATTTATCTGTTTCAGATTTTCGTTTAGAAATCACTAATATTGTCTTCAATATTTAAATGAAAATATCCTTTTCTTTCACAACTTTTCTACAAATAAATGAGTCAAAAACTGATTTAATCTTCCTTTCGATTAAAAACAAATATGTTTTAAAATCTGTTAATCTGTAATCTGTCAGAAAAATACATAATTTATTTGGTAATCTATTGGAAATTTATTCTGAACACACATTTTAATTATTTTTCTTGGCATTAAGAAAACGTAGTTAAAACATGTAAAAAAACTTCTTTGATCTCCATTCAATCCATTTTGATTGTGAATCTACAATCAACACTTTTCTATTATTGTGTAAACTACCATTATCAACATGAACTCTGAACCATACTACAGATTCATATGGCCTCTGGTTTCTCTCTAACTGATTTAAATCAGAAAAGAAGACTCGGTAAATGTACAATTTTTTTTGTTACGAAAACAAGGTTCAATTTCTTCTTTGCTAATTTTATAACCCAAAAACTTAATAAGTTTCATATTGAATTCACATTTCTCACAATTAAGAGGAAGCTACAAACCAAAATGTGTATATTCTTGGTATGCCTTATATCGTCATGCGTACCTACACATAATCGCTTGGCAAACGGAGTCGAGAAAAGTCCGGGCAATGATAGCGGATCCAGCCCTAGTTAGTTGGGTCACTCTGGTTCCACGTCTGACGACCATCGGTGGATAAAAACCATAGTCAATCAACCAAAGCTTCATGGAAAAACATACGCAAAGATGCACTACCCTGTCTGGCAGCGAGGGGGAATCTCTCCTCGGTGATCCAGAGACTGACATTATGTCAGGGTCAGCTTGCAGGACTCCAGGGGCAAGCAAAATGAAGCGGAGGAAAGCCAGTCGTTCTGGGTTTGAAAAGATAAAAGCCATTACTTGGAATCTGGGAACGCTTACAGCAAAAAGCAAAGATTTGGCCGAATTGATGAGAAGACGTAGGATTGATATTGCATGCATTCAAGAAACCAAATGGAAAAATACAAATATAGACAAGTGCCGCTACCTAGAAACACAGACAAATGATTACAAACTGTATTACTACGGAGAAAGTAGTACCAGAAATGGAGTAGCCATAGTACTACAGCAAAGGTTTCATGAAAATGTGATAAAAGTAATAGCACCCAATGATAGAATTATAATGTTAAAACTGGTAATATGTAACGCTATTTACAATATCATTTGTGCATATGCACCACAAATGGGATGTGATAGAGAAGAAAGAGACAGTTTTTGGGACAAGCTGGAAGAATTAATCCAAAACATTCCAGAAAATGAAGCTATCATGATGGGGGCAGATATGAATGGGCATGTGGGGATGTCAAATAGTGGCCATGATACTAGCCATGGCGGCTTTGGATATGGAGCACGAAACGAACTAGGAGATGAGCTACTAAATTTCTCAGATGCATACGGTTTCACTATCGTGAACACATTCTACCAAAAGAAACCAGAACATCTCATAACCTACAAAAGTGGAAATGCTGCAACACAAATAGATTATTGGTTATGTAGAAACGAAATGAGAAAAATGCTCAGAGACTGTAAAGTTATCCCTGGTGAACCCCTTGCAACACAACATCGCCTACTATTGCTGGAATTACATTTAACTAGACATAAATTGTATAAGGACAAGATAAAACCAACAACCAAAATTAAGTGGTTCAATATCTCAAAAGAAAACGGAAAACAATTAACGTCAAAACTCCAAAACTGGATGCTTGAAAATCTCCAAAATGAAGAGACACAAAACCCAACTGAAATGTGGAAAGCATTTGAACAGGTATGTTTACAGGAAGCCAAACAACATCTGGGAGTCTCCAAAGGTAAACTGAAAATAAAGAAGGAATCATGGTGGTGGACAAACGAGGTGCAAAAATGTGTAAAAGAGAAGAAAACTGCTTTCAGAAACTGGTCACAATGTAAGTGCGATAACGAGAAAGAGCAACTCCGGATAGTGTATAAGCAAATCAAAAAGATAGTAAAGAAAATAGTTGCCTCTGCACAACATGAGGCATTGAGAGAGCTGTATGATGACCTAGAAACACCCAACGGAGTGCAAAGAATATACAAAATCGCAGCACACAGGAGAGAAAGGGCCAAATCTATTAGAACACCCAAATACATAGAAAACACTGACGGTGAGTTGATCACAGACGAAATCAAAATATGTGAAAGATGGAAAGATTATTATTCTACATTACTGAACGAAGAATTTCCAAGAACAATTCATGTGTCAGAGAAACCAGTGCTGGGGCCAGTTGAAGAAATCACTCCGACAGAAGTTAAAGTAGCCATATCACAAATGATAAAGGGGAAAGCAGTGGGGCCAGACAATATTCCAGCCGAATTATGGAAAGAGTGTGGGAAAGTGGGACATAAATGGCTGTGCAACCTGAATAATAAAGTACTGACCGGAGAACCAATGCCAGAAAACTTTAGGAAAAGCTATCTTCTTCCATTTTACAAAAATAAGGGAGACTCTAGAAAGTGCGACAATTATAGAGGGATAAAGCTTATGTCTCACACCATGAAAATATATGAGAGGATTATAAACACACGAATTAGGAATATTGTAAAAATACACGACGATCAATGCGGCTTTGTATCGGGGAAATCAACAATAGATGCTATTCAAACAGTCAGAATCATAGTTGAAAAATATCGAGATGCAAAAAAATATTTACACATGGTATTTATAGACTTGGAAAAAGCATTTGACAGGGTACCCCGAAGCCTGATATGGGCGGCATTGAGATCTCATAACGTACCAGAAGGATATGTGCTCTCCATACAAGATATGTATACAGACGTAGAAACACAAGTAAGATGCACATCAGGGATGTCACCAACATTTCCAATTAAAGTGGGGGTACACCAAGGATCTGTCCTCAGCCCATTGCTATTCATAATGGTCATGAATTACCTAACGAGTCAAGAAATGAACAGTATTCTCAAGACTATGCTTTTTGCAGATGATGTAGTACTGATAGAAGAAAATCATTGTGATCTACAAAATAGCCTGGAAAGGTGGAGAAAGATCCTGGAGGATAATGGACTAAAAATTAGCAGGAAAAAGACGGAATATTTGTATTTACCATTTGAAGACCCAAATGCTGTAACTCCTTCGATGCAATTGGATGGAGTAACATTAGCCAACTGTGACTCATTTAAGTACCTGGGCTCACTCATCCACAGAGACGGAGGATGTGCAGCGGATGTCAACCATAGGATAGGAGTGGGATGGATGAAATTTAGATCCGTAACAGGAATTTTGTGCGACACGAAAATGCCAATAAAACTTAAAGGAAAGACATACCAGACTATTGTTAGACCCGCGATAATGTATGGCTCCGAATGCTGAACTATGTACAACTCCTACTCTAGGCAACTCGAATCAGCAGAAATGCGAATGCTTAGATGGACGGCAGGAGTATAATTAAAAGATAAAATTAAAAGCTCACGCATTCGTGGTAGCCTGGGTGTCACTGACATAAACAGTAAGCTAGAGGAACGACAGTTAAGATGGTATGGGCACATAAGACGGAGACCACCAGACCACACAGTGAAGCAGGCAATGTCTATAGAGCTTCAAAGACAGTCATCCAGAGGTAGACCAAAGAACTCCTGGATGACCCAATGCTCCAAAATCCTACAAAGAAACGGCCTAGATGAAAGCGACACTCAGAACCGAAGAAGTTATAACCTGAGAACGAGAAGAGCCGACCCCAACAGCCTACCTAGGCAATGAGTTGGGATAGTGCTAGGAAGAAGAAAAGAAGAAACGGAGTCGAGAAAAGCTCAATTTCAAGCGTAAAAGTGGTTTATATTTATTTTGTAAACAATTTGATAAGAAAACAAAAAAGTAAGTAAGTTTAATCGAGGGAAAATGTCACAAATAATCTCAGCCATAATATTTAATTTTTTAAAGTTGTTTCTTTCATGGGTTCATACATTTCTATTGAATAAAAACATTTTTTAGTAGTTGATATTTGTATTTTATATTGAGTAAATAAAAAGTTTAATTGAATTGTACTTAAGGGAACTATAGGAAAAACTTCAATTTATCTGAAGCATATTTTTTTGTATTTAAAATGTAAACCAATTCGTTATAAAGATTAATCAAAAATAGGGATTTAGCATTAAGCTTCGCCTTAACTGTTTATTTATAACCTCTCAAACAACACATACGTTTTTCTCTAAGTCGTTTTTATCTTCCCCAATAACAATAATATCATCGAGATAGAACGCCATATTTCAATCTTCCCAGGCAACTTGCCATTGCTTTAGCAAAAATTGCTGGCGACGAAGCTAACCTAAAAGTTATACAGTATTAACCAAATGTAGGTATATTAATCGTAGTGAAATGCCTCCTCTCTTTCAATATGAACTGATTCTCCGCTTGTTTTAGATGTAGACCAACCTTTTTTTTTTTTTTTTTTTATTTAATATTTTTGTATGTTTCTTACAATAAATATACAATTATACATATTATACAGTGTTATCAAGGTAAATAATAATAGCTTTTCCTCACCATAAAGAGACGAGGCTCTTGTGTTTGGTGAGTGAATCCTAGCTCAATTATATGGAATCATGTAAGTAAGTAAATAATATATTTGCAAAACCAAAGGGATAAGTAAGAAATAGGCAAGATTTATCAATAATACAGTTTCAAGATTTGAAGGAAATAATAATAAGAGTAAGATATGGACTTTTATAGTAGTTTTAGGTAATTTTTTAATTTTATTTTAAATTCCTGAATATCTTCAATATTTTTTAGATATAATGGAAGGATGTTAAAATATGTTATACCTAGATAGAGATAGGTATTTTGTGTGTGCTTTGTATTAAGTTTTGGGATTTTGATAGTTTTTTGATATCTTGCTGATGAATTGAATTGTAAGTTATTTAACTGTATTTCTTTATAAATTTGTAGAATTGAATATTTTTTATATATATTGTCTATTGTGGGTACATTGAATATTGAAAAGAGAATCTCAGTAGAAAATTTGGATGGTTTTTTCAATATTACTTTAATTATCAATCTTTGAACTATTTTAAGTGGATTTAATATATTGTTATAAGTTCCTCCCCAGCCAATAATACCATATTGTAATATAGATTGTACAATTGCATAGTACACTCTTTTTAGGTTTTCTAGTCTAAGAATATTTCTAAGTCTTATAAATATATAAATACATTTTCTAATTCTTTTTACAAGTTCACAAATTTGTTTTTTCCATTTAAAATGTTGATCTATATATATACCAAGATATTTAATTTCAGAAGTTAGACTAAGTATAGAACATTCTTGATTGCAATTAGTTCTGTTACATTTAAGTTGATGTATTATAATTTTTAATTCTGGTATTGATTTAAATTTGTTGATAGAGAATGGGATACATTTTGTTTTTTCAGTATTTAATGAGAGGAGGTTTTTATCGAACCAATTTTTCAGTATATTAATATCAGTATTTGCTAAGTTATTAACATTATTCCAATCAGTACCTTCAATTATTATGACCTTCGCGAAAACTTTTCCGGCACTTAATTTAGATCTTGAATCTTCGGTAACGGATATTTTCTATCAATAATTGAGGGTTGATTGTTAATTTGTAATAGCCACTGATTCTAATATTTCCATCCCTTTAAGCAACCGGATCAATAACACTAGCAAATTTACTGCACGAATCCGGTTCAATTATTCCTTCCGAAACTAACCTATTTAGTTTCATTCCATTTTTTTCATTTTTTATGATTTTATATTTATTATAAACTTGTGTTACTTGTTGATGGTTTATGATAAGAATAGAAGCTTTTTACCACATTTTTTGTTGCTAAAATTTCACAAACTTCAATCATCGGAAACACTCAGTCAGAAGAAAGATTTGCAAGAGCGAGAAAGAATATTCCAAAATGTGTCACCATAAATAATATATATTTATTAATTCATTAACACCCTGATGGGCTTTTACATGATGCATATTTTATCGCATAATAAAAGTTACTTAAAATACGCTACGTGAGGAGCTCTATTAACACGTACAAAAAGAGTATAGTAAATGAATAGGAATTTCGAAATTCTTAAAATTAAAAACAAACTCCGCTCTGCCGCCCGTATTGAAACTTATTCTCATAATTTGACATACATTGTACTTGTAATATTATTTTCCAATACCACAATTACCATCTATAAATTGTAGGTGATCGCAATTCACCTTCCCCCGATGTATGGCGGGGATGTGCAAAACGAGCAACATGACCTGGCTCTGGTGCAGCTGGCGACCCCCTTTGAGTTGGCAAACTCTGTCCAGGCCGTTTGCTACGACATCGTCAATGAGGGATTAAACTCCATTCACACATCAGCTGGAAAATTCGGCAAGGTAACAACATGTTTTAAAATGAATATTTGCTTGGTGTATCTCAGGCATAAAATTACATTAGATCTTACACACATCTACGTTAGAATCGGTTGTCTTGATAATTTAATCATTCAATATGTTTTAAGCTTTCTTCCAAAATTCAGGTCCCGCAGTGAAAACGTCGAAATTTTTATTATTCTTCTTAAGGAGTAGACGAGGAGAATTTTTGGACGATTATTATTATTATTTTTTTTTTTAATTCCTTTATTTTTCCCAATTTTTACATTTATTACATACAATATTATATAAATCAATAAGAATAATGGGAACCCACTAAGGCGCAGCCTGTGCGTGGGTAATATATTTAAGTTATTATTTTATTTTACCTAGAAATAAACAAATTGTGGGCATATAAAATAAAAACAAGATTACATTTTGTATAAAAAGTGTTTAGAATAGTGTATAGTGAAGTTATAAGTGTTTAGTGTAATATATGGTGAATATTTTATGAGAAACATAAATTGATACAAATTAAATAAAAAAAGCTTCGAAAAGCTATAATTTTAATTCTTTTAAATATTGAGGAAGTTTAGTTATCACTTGAATATTTTTCGGTAAAAGATTGAAAGTACGAGGTCCAATGAAACTGCAGTGTGTTTGCATTTGTTTTGTGTTCGTTTGGGGAGTATAAAATACATTATTATTTCTAATGTTGGTTCTGTTGTCATTTATTTCGAATTTATTTTTATTTTTAAAGATGTATTTCATAGTTTGCAAAATAAATAGTTTACGGAGACAGAATAGTTTAGATTCTTTGTATAACTCATCCGTTGAAAATGTTCTTTTCCGAATGTACATAACTTTGATGATATAATTTTGAATTATTTGTAAAGGTTTGATATGTGCACTAAGCGCACCGCCCCATCCTATTATTCCGTATATGAGTTAAGATTGCACCAAAGAAAAAAAAATAATTTTCAGTTTTTCAACATTGAGTACTTCTTTTAGTCTGTAAAATGTGTATGTAAGATATCTTAATTTACAGACGGTATTATTAATTTGTGACTGCCAATTTAATTTTGTATCAATAAAAATACCTAAATATTTAATCTTTTCAACTTTTCCGAGTTCAAAACAAAATGAGCATATTTCTTGATTACGGTTAACGTTATGTATTCGAATTTTAAGGTTATTAGGGGGTTTATTTTTACTATTTTTAGAAAAGGTTAGGTAAAATGTTTAACTATAGTTTAAGAAGAGCCTATTACTTTTTAGCCATGATGAGACATATGTAATACATTTTGTTGCCTTCAAAAAAGTTTCAGGCCAGGATTTTCCATTCACTGTTATTACTGTATCATCTGCGTAAGATACAATTTTACCAGGGATTATAACATCACATAAATCGTTTATGTATATTAGAAAGAGAATTGGGCCAAGCACAGTTCCCTGTGGTACTCCATTTTTTATTCCTGTTTCAGTACTATAAAAATCCCCTATTTTTGTTTTTTGTTTTCTGTCTTTGAGATAGCTTGTAAGAATTTTTAGTGTATCATTTTTTAAACCTATTTGATTCATTTTTTTTTATAAGTAGATTGTGATTTACCGTATCAAAAGCTTTCTTAAGTCTAGGAATATAGCTAAACTCTTTTTTGATCAACAGATGTGTATAATTTTTTTGTCAGATCGAATATTGCATCTTCAGTGCTTAGTTTTGTTCTGAAGCCATATTGATTTTGGGACAGAATTTTGTTTTGTTCTAGGTAATTCATTATTCTATTTTTGATACATTTTTCAAATATTTTTGAGAGGTTTGAGACCAAGGAAATAGGTCTGTAGTTGTCTAATATGTGCGTTTCTCCTGATTTGTGAATTGGTATTATGATAGAGGTTTTTAATTGTTCGGGAAAATGTCCAGCTTTTTAAGGATATATTAAAAATATGTAGCAATGGAGTTAAAATGTAATGTTTTATTTTTTTGAGTGTGTTACCTGATAAATCATCAATTCCTGTAGAATTTGTTGATTTTAGACCGTCAATGTGTTTATCAATTTCATTTGGTATTGTAGCGCCCTTCGTGGCAGCAGGACGCGTCCTAACGCTTCCTCCAACCGCTTTGTGTTTTTTTAGTATTTTCAAGGGAAATGAGGCAACATCCCTTTGAAATTATTTTTAAAATCAATCCATCAACATTTGAACTTAAATAAAAATAAACTTAATAATTATTAGAACTTTATAATATGTGATTTGAGTGCAGTGTTTTAAAGTGAATATTCTGAAATTTGCTCAAAAATATCGGACTTTCGAAACGAACGGCGACCGGTAAATGCACTCCAGATGTTTTCAACAAAATTCTCGGAAACTGGGCAAGCTTGGACACTGGCAAGTTTTTTACTAAGCCCAGGGCAATTTATTACCCAACCGTCGCTTTTTATTGCGGACAGAATGCACCACTTCAACAATTACCAGGAACAGGATTACATGGAGATAAATGATGGACTTGCCAAACGTCACAGCGGTGCTGCCAGGGTCTCTTATCTATGTGAGGTGTCAGCGCTTTATTAGCAGCAGATACATACCTGGACGCTGTTGTTGGACGCGGTGGACTCTCTTACTGCAGCAGCTGGTCCAGTTCCTTCACCACTTAGGATTCTTGCTGCAGAGTCTCCATCTTCTATCTTCGTAGAACGTCACAGCGGTGCTGCCAAGGTCTGGTATCTGTGAGAGGATAGTGTGTCAGCGCTTTATTAGCAGCAGACACATACCTGGACGGATGACGAACCTCGTGCTGGCACTGTTGGTGGACGCGGTGGACTCTTTTGCTGCAGCAGCTGGACCAGTTTCTTCACCACCTGGGATTCTTGCTGCAGAGTCTCCATCTTCTATCTTCGTGTCACCTGTTCCTTTACTTCATTTTACTTAACTTAACTTCACTCTATTTTTGTAATATTTATATTTTCTGTAATACCTGCATCAACTGTAAAGCGCCCCTGAGGTGATATCTCACAAAAGCGGCGCTATACAAATTATCCAATAATAAATAAATAAATAAATCTGTTGTGATGGGTGGAAAATATTCTAAGGAGTTGATTGAATTGTTAGTTGAGTCTAAGTGTAAAGATGAGTCTACGGGTATTGTATTATAAATTTTACTAGAAGATTCAAGTACTTGATCTACTACATTTGTAAAAAAGTTGTTAAAGTTTTCTGCAATAGTCGATTTGTCAGTTATAATATTTTCATTTATTATAATCTCATTGACATCGGTTGATACTGTAGCGCCGAGAAAAAACTAGATTAAATAATTAATAATAAACCGCTCGACCTACTTAGCACCTACTCCCGAATTATGTACCTGCAATCCAAATCGCATCGTAAACAGAACAACCTACGTACTTCAAACATCTACCTGTCTACCAGGTGACAATACGTCACGGGCCGTCTTAAACATTACGAGAACTCGCCAGAAGGTTCGAGCCTACGGCCTAGGCATAATTGCCACGCCGTCGAAAGTTCGTGAAAGATCCAGATCGAGCGAGTGGCTTCTATTTAGTTGCCACTTAACTACCTGCTCTCGCCACCGGCCGAACAATATAAATAGGCCCGACGTAGCGAGCATATATCAGTGTTCAGTAATTACTATCGTCGGCTGCACCTACCTACGAGTACTACGGCTTAGTTTCGCGCGCATTCATAGTATTTGTACATAATATACGTGAAATATTGTGATTGTAAAATCAGCTGACGACTTATCAATAAACGCTATACCTGAGTGAGAGATCTTTTCATTTATACACCACGATAACCACAGTGGTGACCTACGACGTGAGTTAATTTTTAAGTGTTATCGTGTGCTACGTTTATTTTTTAAAATGTCTCTCCCGACCGACTCGACGAAGTCAGTTTCGCCGCCGGAAGTCAACCGCGTAGCTGTGAGGATTCCCCCGTTCTGTCCTAACGATCCGGAGCTGTGGTTTGCTATGGTTGAAAGGAGTTTTGAAGCTGCAGCAGTGACGGTGGAGTCGACGAAGTTCGGTTTTATCCTTGGGGCCCTAGATTCCACGTACGCCCAAGAGGTCCGGGACATTATTGTCAACCCCTCTGAAGTCGGAGCGTACACCCTGCTCAAGAGGAAACTCACGAAGCGCTTGAGCTCTACCCAGGAGCAGAAGACAAGGAGACTCCTGGAGCATGAGGAGAGGGGTGACCGAAAACCTTCACAGTTTCTTCGTCATCTACGCACCCTTGCGGGCAGCGCAGTGCCTGATGAGGTGCTGAAGACACTTTGGATGGGAAGACTTCCGCGAAGTATGCAAGTGGTTCTGGCGACACAACAAGGCACCCCGCTGGACAAGATGGCGGATCTCGCGGACGCCATAGACGACTATGCTGGCAGGCCAGGGGTCAGTGAAGTCTCTCCCCGGGCTCCTGACGAAGACTGCCTGATAGATAGGATGCAGAAGATGATGCTGCCACTCCATGACGAAATAGCCACCCTACGACGGGAAATTTCGACGCTGCGCTCTCAGGAACGCCCATCCAGGAGTACCAGTCCTCGTTGGCGGCAACATCGTTTGCGTAATCGTTCCAGGGGTCGTCATATAGAAGGAAAATGCTGGTACCACTGGAAGTTCGGTACCAAGGCGCGCTCCTGCATCAAACCCTGCAATTTTGAGGGAAACGCCATGGGCTCACACTGATGGTGACCAGCACCAGCAGCCCGGCACAATTAAGTCGCCTCTTCGTAACTGACCGGGCAACTCGCATCCAGTTTCTCGTGGACACCTGCGCGGATCTCTGCGTTTACCCACGACGCTTAGTCCAAGGCCGTCCGGCTAAGCAGTCCTACGAATTGGCGGCCGCAAATGGAAGCACCATCGCGACGTATGAAAGCCTGACGCTCAACCTGGACCTAGGTCTGCGTCGTGATTTTACTTGGAGTTTCGTCATTGCTGATGTCTCCAGGCCCATCATAGGAGCGGATTTCTTAGCACGTTTCAAGCTCCTAGTTGATGTCCACAACAGACGATTGCTGAATCAGGTGACGAACCTGACAACTACAGGCAGGCGCAGTAACAACATGACCGTTTCCATCAAGACTGTCACAGGGACATCCCCCTACCACAAACTTTTACAACAGTATCCGGACCTTACGCGCCCTGACGGCGCCATGAAGGAAGTTCGCCATACTACCCTTCACCACATTAGGACTACTCCAGGTCCTCCAGTCGCAGAACGTCCTCGCCGCCTCGCCCCTGACAAGCTCAAACGGGCCAAGAAGGAGTTTGAGAACATGGTCCGATTAGGAATTGCCCGGCCTTCTGAGAGCTGTTGGGCATCCCCACTTCACATGGTCCCTAAGAAGGACGACCAATGGCGACCATGCGGTGATTACCGCGGATTGAACGCCAGAACTATACCTGACCGGTACCCAGTCCGACACATCCAAGATTTCGCCCAGTCGCTGAGGGATACCAAGATATTCTCCACAATAGACCTGGTACGAGCTTATAACCAGATTCTTGTAGCTCCTGAAGACATCCCGAAGACGGCAATATCCACGCCGTTCGGACTCTTCGAGTTTCCAGTGATGTCCTTCGGCCTCCGTAACGCAGCCCAGACGTTTCAACGTTTTATCGATGAGGTCACCAGAGGATTGGACTTTTGTTACGCATACATCGACGACATCCTCATTGCCTCATCATCAGAGGAGGAACACATGAACCACCTCAAGACCTTGTTCCAGCGCCTGCAAGAATACGGGGTGGTCGTCAACGCCAGCGAATGCCATTTTGGATTGCCTGAAGTAAAATTCTTGGGGTACCTGGTGTCTGGTGAAGGCACTACACCCCTGCCAGAGAAAGTCGACGCAATAAAAAATTACAGTCGGCCTGAAACGGTGAAGGATTTAAGACGCTTTCTGGGAGCTCTCAACTTTTATAGGAGGTTTCTCCCCAATGCAGCAGAGACGCAAGCACCGCTCAATGATTTCCTCACTGGAAAACAGAAAGGCAAGCAGCCCATTTCCTGGACAGCAGCGACCTTGGAAGCCTTTTACAAGTGCAAGGAAGCCCTTGCTCAGGCGACCTTACTAGCTCACCCAAAGTGTGAAGCCTCACTATCCATAGTCAGCGACGCTTCTGACACCACAGCTGGCGCCGCACTCCAGCAGCTCATCGCAGGTCACTGGGAACCGCTGGGTTTCTTTTCAAAGAAATTTAGCGCGGTTGAAAGAAAATACGGCGCCTATGACAGAGAACTCCTGGCCATCTACCTCGCTGTGAAACACTTCAGACACATGGTAGAGGGCAGGACGTTAACCATATTTACCGATCACAAACCCATCACTTTCGCCTTTCACCAGAAGGCTGATAAATGCTCCCCAAGGCAGTTTCGACACCTTGACTTCATTAGCCAGTTCACCACGGACATTTGCCACGTAGCGGGCAAGGATAATATCGTCGCAGATGCCCTCGCCAGGGTCGAGTCAGTCGACGCTCCCCTGGACTATGCAGCACTGGCAGCTGATCAGGTGAACGACACGAAACTAGAGCAATGCTTAAAGGGAAGTTCTAGCCTACAACTTAAGAAAGTGCGCATTCCCGGCATCAACACGGACTTATTCTGTGATATGTCTACAAATACAGCGAGACCTTTCGTCACCAAAAAGTTTCGGCTTGCAGCATTTAATGCAGTCCATCAGCTGGCTCACCCAGGCGTCAAGACAACGGTTAAGCTCATAACTGAACGTTATGTCTGGCTGGCCATTAAAGCGGACGCGGGTAAATTTGCACGCAACTGCCTACAGTGCCAACGCAGTAAGGTGTCACGTCACGTTTCAGCACCCTTAGGAACTTTTCCCAGACCATCGGCCAGATTCGAGCATGTGCACATAGACATCATCATCATGCCCTCATCTGAAGGATGCCGATACTGCCTCACCTGCGTAGACAGGTTTACAAGATGGCCAGAGGCTTTCCCGATTAGGGATCAGGAAGCAGCAACTGTAGCGCGCGCTTTCTACCAGGGATGGATTACAAGGTTCGGTACTCCGCTCTGAATTACAACTGATCAAGGAAGACAGTTTGAGTCAAGGCTGTTCAGGGAGTTAAACTGCCTGGCAGGTACGTCTCAAATACGTACCACGGCTTATCACCCTGCGGCTAACGGCATGGTTGAGAGGCTACACCGCCAGCTTAAGGCAGCGATTAAATGCCATCAAAATGACCGCTGGACTGAGGCGCTTCCCACAGTCTTAATGGGAATCAGGGCAGCTTGGAGGGATGACCTTGCTGCCACTTCGGCCGAACTAGTGTACGGAGAGCCACTCCGCCTACCTGGAGAATTCCTCGTTGCTCGGCCAGCGAACGACGTCAGCACCAGCGATTTCCTCAAGGAGCTGAGGCAACATTTTAACAACCTAAGACCGGTTGAAGGTTCCCGACATGGCGAAAGGAAATGTTTCATTTTTAAAGACCTTCCCGCAGCTACCCATGTGTTTCTAAGGGACGACACCGTAAAAAGCCCGCTTCAGCAACCCTACACTGGCCCTCACCAAGTGGTACGCCGGAACGAAAGAACGTTCACCATTTTAAACAGAGGCAAAGAGGTAACGGTGACTATAGACCGCCTCAAACCTGCGTACATTGCCCAGGAAACTAAGGGAACTACGCAAGGAATAAGTTCAACCCTTCCTTTGCCCGCTACCAACCCGGATCGCACTCATACGACCACACATTCCGGTAGGCGTGTTCGGTTCCCGGACTACTTTAACGCCTAAAGGCACGTTCAACCCTAAACGCAATCCTACGCGTTTTGATGACGAGGAGTGCTGTAGTGATCAGTTAAGGCGCCACGGAGCAGCATGCACCAGACCATCTCCGCACAAGCGCGGATAATAGTGCCACCATGGTTATCTGAATGTATCATCAGCCTGTGTTGTGTACATGTGTTTTACACAAAAAATTTTTTTTTGAAGTGTCACAATTTAAAAGACGCTTGTCTATGAGCTGTTTCTTCTATCGCAGCCCTCAGCAAAGCTGCTGGGAAGGGGGTGTTTGTAGCGTCGAGAAAAAACTAGATTAAATAATTAATAATAAACCGCTCGACTTACTTAGCACCTACTCCCGAATTATGTACCTGCAATCCAAATCGCATCGTAAACAGAACAACCTACGTACTTCAAACACCTACCTGTCTACCAGGTGACAATACGTCACGGGCCGTCTTAAACATTACGAGAACTCGCCAGAAGGTTCGAGCCTACGGCCTAGGCATAATTGCCACGCCGTCGAAAGTTCGCGAAAGATCCAGATCGAGCGAGTGGCTTCTATTTAGTTGCCACTTAACTACCTGCTGTCGCCACCGGCCGAACAATATAAATAGGCCCGACGTAGCGAGCATATATCAGTGTTCAGTAATTACTATCGTCGGCTGCACCTACCTACGAGTACTACGGCTTAGTTTCGCGCGCATTCATAGTATTCGTACATAATACACGTGAAATATTGTGATTGTAAAATCAGCTTACGACTTATCAATAAACGCTTTACCTGAGTGAGAGATCTTTTTATTTATACACCACGATAACCTCAATACTTTTTTTTTTCATTAATAATATTCCACATTTAATTAAATAAATCTAATGTACAGAAATGACAACGGGAAAAGAAGTCTTTGAACTCCCGAACTTTGTTTAGAGTAGAGAATATTTTATAAATAATCAAATCAAGTGCACTGATAGCTTGGACAATATGCTGAAAGTTCTCAATTTTCTTAGTAATGATGAATGGAACAATCACATTACTGTATTAAGAAACAAAATAAGAAAGCTAGCCTATATTTTCAAAAATCTCAGAAACATATTGGACAAAGTTACACCAAAAACTGTATATTATGCTCTTGTTCAATCAAGCTTTCATATAATGTTGTCTGTTGGGGTTCTTGTAACAAGACTACCCTAGAGCCTTTGAATGTTGCGCAAAAATTAATTTAAAAAATAATGTATTAGAGAAATTTTATGAATCTATCAAAGTTATTATATAGTGAAAGCAAAATTATGACAGTAAGGCAGTTGTACATATGTAATACAGGCTCTCTGTAAATTTATCAACAACACTATTACTGCCAAAAAATCTCAACAAGTGCGCAGCACTAGAATGGGTTCTTCTTTAATGTATCAGCCGGTGTATACCAGAACATCCTTCGGACAAAGGGGTTTCTCATATAAAGCTCCGTTGCTATATAATATGCTGGGAGAAAATATAAAAACTATAGGTACGTTAAAATTCATTCAAGAAAATGGTCAAAATCTCTGTACTAGCTGAGAGCGATGATTTTGGATCACCCATGTTGTCGCTTATATCATATTTCCGTGTGGAAGCTCTGTTTCGATACAATCCTTATTTACTTACTGCGCATGTACTTATTTACTTCTAAAATAACTTTTTGTTATTATTATTTTCTTATTGTTATTATTATTAACTTTTTTTTTAATGCTTCCGATTTTGTTGTCCGGGTTAAATCTTCCCCATAGGAAAAACTAAACCCTTCCACTCACTTTTACACAAATGATCAGCTAGTCAATCAACACTATGCAAGTGCAATATATAAGTAAAATAAATACAAAACAATACAAGAACAACAACACGTCAACTCACCAGAGATCAAATGGGAAAAAAAATTCACCGACTCCAGATATTTTCATATCAGAGGGTTCGGCTCTGTAGAACTTCTAACAGGGCCTATAAATCCTACTGATCCCTCAACATAAATATTTAAAAAATCTTTCGTTATCCTACATGTATTCAAAATGACCGACTTTTGCATCTTTATATATAAATTTTTTGATAGATCTAATACGCCTAAATTTTTAATGAGAAAGCTAGGTATAATGCCAGTAGCCGAAATAACGAATGGTAATATTTTTATAGTCTGAGAATGCCAAATTCTTTTTATTTCGTTTCCTAAATTTGTGTATTTTCTTATTTTTTCATTAACAGATTTTTGAATGTTACAGGAATTTGGAATAGCTACATCAATGATATAAGTTATTTTTTTTAATTTTGTCATGTAAAACTATACCGGGTCTATTATGACTAATCGTTCGGTCTGTTAGTATAGTTTTATCATAATATATTTTATAAAATTCGTTTTCTAAAAATGAATTTGGTTCGTATTCATCATATGGTACTATATTACGGCAGTCAATCAAGTTATGTTTAATTACCAAATTTTGGTGAATTTTTTTTAAAACTTGATTGTGCCTAAATGTATACTCGGACGGTGCTAATATAGAAAATCCCGATATAATATGTTCTATAGTTTCCGGAAAAGCCAAACATTTTCTACACAAATCATCTATTTGATTTGTATCTTTGATTATATGCTTTCTATAATTTTTAGTGAAAATATTGAACTGGTTAAAAAATATGTTTATTTAGGTGTTATTATTGATTGTTTTTTCAAATGGGATTTACAGATAAATAAAGTCTGTGAACGACTGAGATCTATTATTAGTAGATTATATAAATTAAAATTTTATGTTCCAATATGCACACTTCGAATAATTTATTTATCACTAGCTGAATCTATCATAAGGTATGGAATTACAGCTTGGGGATTTTCCTCTAAAACAAATATAAATCATGTTCAATCAGTTCAAAATTCTCTTGTTAAATTATTAGCTCATAAAAGTTTATATGAACAAAGGCATAATGTTCCATACCTTTATCAAAATCTGAAAATCCTCTCGGTAAGAGCAATTATGTGGTATAAAATAATTTTTCAGCACATAAATAGCCCTATGTACATAAATAGACTGGAACACACTTACAATACTCGTTTTACATTAAATGAAGGACTAATCGTACCAAAGCATGTAAACAAATATGGACAAAGAACGCTAGACTACATGATACCAAATTGTTTAAATATGTTACCTGCAGAAATCAAAAAATGTACAAATATAAAAAGAAATTTTTTGTTGAAAAATTGGCTAGCTGAAAGAAATAGTTTGTACTAGACTCTAATACAAACTATTTCTAACTGCATACGCTTTAATTGTTTTTTGTTTTTATTTTTATTGTATTACACGTCTCATGATATGAATGTATACATTTGATATAATCTGTTTAAGTTAAAAGCACCCAATGACAAACTACTTTAAAGTAGTTTATTGGGACTTTTTGATTTTTGTATATTATTTTGATATTAAATTAAAAAAAAATTAAAAAAAAAGTATTAATGACTCTATCCTGAATGGCAAGCATAAAACCTTCTATTTCTGCGCTCAACTCTCCAATACTCAACCATTTTTTTGATGAAAGTTGACAAATTTTCGTCAAACAAATGGTTGAGTTTAGGTTATACGTTTGGTTGAGATAATTGAAGTGTTTTGCGTGTAAAATTTTATTTGACCAGGAATCTAATAATTCCTGGTTGGGATTTATAAAAATATTGGCATTCTCATCGTATAAACTTAAAGGTGTAATATTTCCATCTGCTTTGCAAATTATTTTGTGCATTTCTGAGCTATGAGCTTTCCTATGGAAAAAAGTTCTTAGCATTTCTACCTGATTATGTTTTAAAGAAGTTATTTTGACTATACCTCTAACTCCTAAATTTGTAGGTAAATTAACTCGTTCTATAGCTGAATTTGGATGGTGGCAATTAAACTTTGTTAGCGTAGTTCTAATTAATCTTTGTAAGTTATCTAAATCTGTATTAGACCATTTAATTATGCCAAATGAGTACGTTAATAGAGGTATTGCCCAAGTATTTATTGCTTTTACAAAATTTTTAGCAGATAGATTGCATTTTAAAATTTTCCTGATCCTAGTTTGAAATTTAATCCAAATATTATTTTTAATACTAGTATGGTCTAATCTATTTGATTGTGGGTATCCTAAATACTTGTAAACCTCATCCCTTTTCATACTAGTAATTTGGAAATTTCTAAATATAATATATTGTTATTATTATAATAAGTGAATAATAATAACAATAATTTATCTACTTATTATTATTATTATGTACTTATTACTATCTACTTAATTCTCGTATTATTATTATTTACTTTAAATATTATCTAGCTAGTTTATTTACTTACTTACTTTTTATTATATTATTATTAATATTATTTACTTACATATCGGTTATTATTTACCTATTTTTATTTAGTTATTTTATTTTTTCTTATAATTTATTATTCATACTATCCATGTTGTAATTGTTAGTATGGTTACATGAATGCCCTAGTGAGATGTGCCGAGTACGTTTTTTATGTCAAAAACTGTTTTTTTGAAAAAAATAAATAAATGTTTGGGGATCTGGTGAGAAGGCACGAAATGAAAGATGTTGGGAAGGTCACAGTGATTTATTTGATGAGTCAGTTTGACGTGATGAGATGACGTACGACAGATGTAGTATTCTCCGGATGCAGGCGGTGATGGCAGGTCAAACGCGGGTCTGCGAGTCGACGCCGGGCGCTGGTGACCGGACTCGTCTGTCAGGCACTGGCGATCTTGGCAATCAGTACTCCAGTGCTGACGGGAAGGCTGAAGGTGCGGTGGACCTTGTAGGCGGTTGAGCGGGAGTTGAGTAGACCAGTGAGGATGCTGCGTGTCCTCGTGGTGGTCATTTTGCATGGATGAAGCGCTGGTCAGAGGCGCTGGAACCAGGGCGCTGTAATCCATGTAGCGTTGGCCAGGGACGGCGATCTGGGCCAAGGCGCTATGATGATGATGACTGACTGACTAGATTCTTCATGCTGTCGCTTTTATAAGGTGAAGAAACTTGTAGAACAATTTGGTTGCTATGTAGATATTACCAAACAAAATGAAAAATAATAAAAGAACATCCAAGAAGCTTGTTTGGAAAAACCGAAGCTTCTAGAATTCCGTTCGAATCAAGTAGTGGCGTACCACTACAAATGAATGCATTCATAAAGACCGTATTTTTTGTGGTAGTTTTTCTTAGGTAAAGGTTTTTCTCAAGTAAATTTCAACAAGAATGCCTCTTTCTTGGTTAGAGGATGTTCACTAAAATAACATTAATTTATTTTATTTAAAGAATAACTTAATGAGTAAAACCTCAAATAGTAATTTATTTATTTATTTAACGCCCAGAGGGCGTTTACATGGTTGGTAGTATACATAATTTTAATTTGACAGATACTTTAAAAGTTACAAAAAAAATTACATTTGATAAAAGCTATGCAACGAGTCATACAAACACAAGAAACAAATACAGAAAATTACAGCTATTTGTAGGTTTACATGATGTGTTTAGGAGTATTGTTGAAATAAATGTTTTAAGTGATCCACAAAACTTGCCAAGTTGGTATTGAATATGTGAACATCACCCAAGTAATGATTTCCCATGGTGTGAAGTCGTTGTATCAGAGAGTGGGCAATGTAGTTACGCTTATGTGTGCTGCTGTAGAATATTGTATTTTGTCGTGTTTTTACTGTGGGCATGTTTATAAGTTGCAGGAGTTCACAACAGTCGAATTTAGGGTTAAGTATTTTGAATAAGAACGTTAAATCGTTTATTTTACGTCTATCTTCTAATGTATGTGTTTTTAGAGTATTTAATAAGAAATTTTATTTTATGTCTTCGACAGGGATATTTAATTTAAAATTTATAAAACGTAGAAACTTTTTTTGTATTCGCTCAATGTTGTTAATGTGAATTTTGTAAGATGGAGACCAAACTACTGAGTTATATTCAATTAGACTTCTTACTAGAGATACGTATAATAGTTTAATGGCTTGTAAAGAATTAAAGTTTTTAGTTGTTCTTAATACGAAGCCTAGTGTTTTCATACCTTTGTTCACAATTTGATGGATATGATTGGTGAAACATAGTTTTTCGTCCAAAATAATTCCAAGATCTCTCATTTCCGTGACTCTTTCTAAAGCTATGTTATTGATGGAATATTCGAATAAAACAGGATTTTTGTTTATGAAGAAAGTCAAGGTTTTGCACTTTACTACATTTGAAAATAAATTATTTTGAACGCACCAATCTCTAAGCTTACTAATATTTGATTGTAGTATATGGCAATGATTTATGTCAGTTCTTTTCTTGTATAGTTTGATGTCATCTGCAAAGAGCAATACCTCGACATCGTTGAAGCAATTGGTTATATCATTGATGAAAATGAGGAACAAAACCGGGCCAAGGTGACTACCTTGCGGTAGGCCACTGGTAGCCCGGAAAGCTTTCGACATCCAAGATTTTATTTTAACGAACAGTTTACGATTTGACAAATAGCTACTAAACCATTTTAGCATGTTATCCCTTATTCCTAGAGCAAATAGTTTTTGGATTAGTAGTTTATGGGATACTTTGTCGAATGCCTTTGAAAAGTCTGTATATATATACAGTCGACTTGTTTATTTTCTGCAAATGATTGTATAATGAAGTTTTGAAATACTGTTAAGTTAGTTGCGGTGGATCTTCCTCTGATAAAACCGTGCTGTTTTTGATTAATTAATTTTATTTATTTGGGATAGATTTCATCAAGGACCAATGATTCAAAAAGCTTTGGCAGTACTGACTGTATACAAATGGGGCGATAATTAGCTATGTCAGTATCGTCTCCTTTTTTGTAGATGGGTGTAATGAAGCTAGATTTCCAGCGGTCTGGAAAATGTCCAAGGGACAAGAGACGGTTAAATAGTAATGTGAGTGGTTTAGATAATGTATTAGAGCATTTTTTGAGGAATATTGGTGGAATGTTGTCTGGGCCAGCGGATTTGTCAGTGTCTAAGGAAAGTAATTTTTGTTCGCAACACTTTTGTGTGATTTGGCAGTTTGTTAAGTTTGTGGTCATATTAAATTTGTAATATTTAATTATTGAATTGGTGATATTGGCGGGAGATTTAAACTAAGAATTACACACGAAATTGGTAAGAAACGTCGATTTGGCTGCAAAATGGTAATGTTTATCTCACTTTATGGGTTTTAAATAAAGCCTATGCTACATAATGTTATATGTGATTATTGAAGACAATATTAGCAATTCTTAAAGGAATATTTAAAACAGACAAATCAAAAAAAGAAACGGTCATATCTAGGACTCGAACCCAGGGTCCTTGCCTTGCCGGGGCACCGCTCTACCAACTGAGCTAATGGGACCCTATCTCAAATATACCCTATCTATAATAAATATAAAGGCGAGAGTCCTGGGTTCGAGTACTAGATGTGACCGTATCTTTTTCTACAGCTACAGAATTCCATATCGAAAAATTCCCCACAATTTTCTGGTCGCAAAATATAATCATAACAAATACCCTCGAAAATACGTTTCAAAAATACTTACTAAAAATACCCAACAAAAATACCTATTAAAAATACCCATCAAAAATACCTACCAAAAATACCTAATAAAAATACCTTTCAAAAATACCTGGTAAAAGTACCTATTAAAAATACTTGGTTTGTTTACAAACATCATATAAAAACCGTAAAATAACCTGTTTTTCAGTATTTGCGCAAAAATTAAATATTTTTTTCGAGGATATTAATAGTGTTACTGTTCGAACTCCAAAAATTGCGTTTTATTAGAGTTTCATGTGTTTTTTTTTAGTGTTTTTTTGTGGTTTCTTTGTGTTTACGTGAGTATGTCGGATTCCGAACGTTTCGAGAGCGGGGAAGCCAAATTTTCGAGGACGGAAGTTATGAAGGTGATCCACACGGACACGCGGGGCAAGCGTTCGATAGCCTGCGGCGAAGACAAAGCCAAGAGGCAGAGGGTTTGCGAACTAGCTCCCACCGACCCGCGAATTGACGTGTTAACGCAGCAGATGGCCCAGATGCAGGAAATGTTGCGTCTGCTGCTGGAAAAGCGTTTGGATGCTCCCGCCCGTGGCGCCTCGGACGACTATGAGGAGGACAGCATCTCCCTGGACACCCCTGCGTCGCTTCGGGAGGAATTGGCCGGCGAATCCACAGGAGATTTGGGAATGGGACTCATCCATCCTAATAAGCCGTCTCGTGACTTGGATCTCGGGAAGTAGACAACTGACTTAAAGCAGCCGAAGTTACCATCGGCCGACCCAGGGAGGGTGAAAAAAGTGGAGCTCCTTCAGCATCTGGGGACGGCCCACTGGAACAATGTCCGCTACCCTGAGATCCAGATGTCGTATGCTGCAACCCCTCTCTTCTCAATGTTGGCATTGAACCCAGAGTTGAAACGCTTAACTCAGGAAGAATCGGCCAGTACGTCAACGGGCTCCTTCTGCAGCTTTCTGACCAATGCTCTTTCACTGCAAACCGATCTCCTGAAGGCCTCCTTGCAGGAGCTGGTCAACTGGAGTGCGGAACCGGGCACGAAGCTGAGCACTTCCACTCTTTTCGAGAAGGTGCAGTCTCTCTTCGTGGCGGGGTCTGAGTCCCAGCCTCAGAGGGTGTCCAAAGACATCATGCAGATGGTCTGCAGCAAACGGTTTAGCCACATTGAGTAACGACGAGAGGGGGCATTGCGAGGCATCAGCGACGGATACGTCCGAGACGCCTTACGGAAGATTCCGCCCACATCGGAATACCTCTTCGACCCAAACCTCCTGTCGGCCCAGCTGGATAGGTTAGGGGGAGTGAAGAAGTGCCTCGTTCCTCAGCCTAGTACGTCGCGACCAGCTCCACCCGTTAAACCTGTGACTGTGCAGAACTCGCAGCCCTTTCGTTCTAGAGTACAGCAGGGGAGGACCATCGCGAGAAGGGAGCACCCCTGAGAGTCGAGGTCCGAAACCAGCACATAGGGCCGCTAAAGCTTTCCCTCCCCGAGGTAGTTTCCGGCCTAAGGAAAGAGCAGGGAAGCCAGACCGTAAGAGGTTTTAACAGCGGGCCCTCTTTTCAAGGGGGTCAGTTGCGCTCATTCGCAGGTAAGTGGAGAAACCTTGGCGCCCCTGCTATCATCCTTAAGATGTTAGATGGCTACCGAATTCCATTTTCATCAAAACCTCCATTAAATAATAATATTGATTTATTATTTACTACCCTTTCGCCACTAAGACTTCTGTGGCGATGACAGAACAAATAGAAAAACTCAAAGCCCTTGGCACCTGCCACTCCCTCATTTATTTCTAACATGTTTCTGGTCCCCAAATCAGATGGCTCAAAAAGGCCGGTCTTTAACCTAAAGTATTTAAACAACTTTCTGACTATCAGTAAATTTCGTCTGGTAAACGTTTATCACACAGAAGAAGAAGTAGTGCACTATTTAAAGACAACTACTCATACGAAGTGGTCGATCAATTCACCTACCTGGGCTCCAGCCTGACAGAGAACAATGAGGATCCAGCAGAAATCAGAATGAGAATCACAGCAGCCAACAAAACATACTTCTCTTTTCTGCCAGTGTTTAAGTCACGTAGTGTCCACAGAAAAAACATAATAACCATATATAAGACCATTGTAAAGGTGCCTGTAAACGATCAAATTTGTTTGTCAAATTTACGTGTTTGTCAAATTATTTGAACGTCTGCGGCCTTGTTTGATGTGCTTGTCAAACAAACTACGTGTTTGACGTGTTTGTCAGAAATTCTGATTGACGGAAAGTTTGAACGATATTTGACAACATGTTTGAACGTTTGCGGGGGTGTTTATCAAACAAACGTCAGTTTCGTGTTGCCATCAAATGGAGAGTGCTGGGTCATCGAATGTTATAAGTGAAAGAGACTTTTTATTACATTTTACTTTTATTTCATTTACCATAATCTTCTGGTTCTGTACGTAATATATCCCTAAGCAAATTTTCATGGGTATATTTAGCTCTTAATTTTAGCCATTCTCTAGACCAAGGCTGCCCAACCTTTTTAGCATGGAATGAAATGAAATCCATGGGGGGGGGGGTTGTTACGGAACTTCGCTGAGAAAAAATTCCGCACACCCGAACATCATATGTGATACCCCACAGCAATTTTTCAAATTCCATGGGGGGGGGGTGGCTACAGAATTCCATTTCGACGCAAAGAATATTATGTCGAAAACCGGTGTATTTTTGTTTCAAAAGTAAGTTCAACAGGTTAGATTTTTTCGTCGCTGATTCTCGTTCTGAGTAGCCTAAATAGCGATGAATCGCCGTCGTTGACAACACTGGTGACCGCGCGCAAGCTGCATTGTTTGTTTTACCGAGGGCCCACGACACTTTTTCAAATTGGCGGAGATTGGCGGGTTTTTTGAAAATGTTTCACGCGGGCCACTTATAATTCGTTCGCGGGCCACATTGTGGCCCGCGGGCCTGGGGTTGGGCAGCCTTGCTCTAGACCAACACCTTCTTTTTTTTCTTTTTAAGACACAGAGCTAATGTCAACGCAAGAAATGCTTTGTCCGCATCCGTCATTTTTAACAACACAAAATATTTCGCTATTCACCCCACTTCAGACCGGATACAATAAACGTCAAAAGACAATTCCCGGCGAAAGCTGTAAATAAATGAACTAATATTTGACAAACTTCATTTGAACGTTTGCGGCCTTGCTCATCAAACACGTGACGAGCAAACGTAAAATTTGACAAACAAATTTGATCGTTTACAGGCACCTTAAGAACTGTATTGGCATATGGATGTGAAGCGCTGACACTGACGGTAAAGATGGCTGAAATTCTGGATACTTTTGAAAAAAAGGTGCTGAGAAGAATATGTGGACCCGTGAAAGAGGGCAAACAGTGGCGTATCCGGCACAATATAGAATTGTACGATATATATAAGGCCCCTAGCATCTCTGCACACATGAGACTCCTCAGGTTGAGATGGGCTGGGCATGTACAGAGAATGCCGGATACACGCGTCCCAAAAAGAATTCTGACTGGTCACCCAGGTGGAAAGAGAAAAGTGGGAAGACCCAGACTGAGGTGGGAAGATGAGGTAAGAGGGGATGCAGCACAGCTTCTCCAGGTGACAAACTGGAAGTCAGCCGCTGAGGACAGGAGGAGTTGGAGGCGACTGTTGCAGGAGGCCAAAGCTCAATATGGGCTGTAGCGCCATCGAAGAAGAAGAAACGTTTATCGAGTTCCTACTTTTCTACAACCGAATGACTGGATGGTTAAAGTGGACCTCACACATGCTTACTTTCATGTACCTGTGAGTGAGCAGCATAGATGTTTCCCTAGACTTATCTATAGGAATGAACTCTTGCAGATGACATCCCTCCCTTTTGGCTTGTCCACCGCACCTAAGGCATTCGCAACCTTGACTAACTGGGTAGCGCAGGAACTGCGGAAGAGAGGGATGAGAATTCTAGTGTATCTGGATGATTTTTTATTAGTAAACCAACGCCTGCCTACTTTAAAACACCAGTCTATTGAAATGGTGGAGTTTTTGCAAGGCTTAGGATGGCATATACAATTTGATAAGTCAATTTTAGAACCATCACAACCAGTTCAATTTCTTGGTATCAGATGGAATACTGTAACTAATGAAAAGTCTCCCTCAGAACAAGGTTTCAGCCCTATCTTATTTGTTAAAGAGTTTGATTCAGACAGGTCACTAGATAAGGGGCGCAGCCTCTTGGGATCTTCAAACTTTTCTAGTTTGCAGTTCCAAGAGGCAGGCTCAACAGCCGGTACATACAGAAAGGGTGCTTAGGACTCAGACACTACCACCCTTGGGAGTCATCACCAATTCCGGCAGCTACCACTCGGGAATTGAGATGGTGGGTTCGATCGCTCACCCTGACGTCACCTATACATCTGCCGCTGTTTGAGCATTACATAAAAACCGATGCCTCTGATCAGGGTTGGGGTGCCCAGCTGGACGAAAAGCTTCTCAGCGGTGTGTGGACTGATGACCAGCTGAATCTTCACTCCAATATAAAGGAGATGCTCACCGTGTTGGCTGCCTTGTCTCCTCACGCGCTTGAGCTATCTGGCTCGGGTCTTCTGATCCAGTCGGATAACAGGTCTGTCGTATCTTATCTCCGCAAAGAGGGTGGTACCAGATCAACTCAACTCCTGAGCTGTACTCAACTAGTGCTAGATGTTTTGGATAAACACTGTGTCTCCATGACAGCACAATACTTACCCGGTCGTTTCAATGAAGTAGCGGACTGTCTATCTCGTCATCGTGCTGTACCCGAATGGCACTTGCTACCCTCTTTCACAGAGGTAGCATTCAGAAAATGGGGACGACCCGAGATAGACCGATTTGGCTCTAGGACAGGCATGTGGTTCAGCTCATGTGGTTCAAAGGTATGTTTCTCTTGATTTTCAGGATGACAAAGCAGACTACCACAATGCTTGGAGCAGGGACTGGGACTATCAGCTGGCTTGGATCTTCCCTCCCCCGTGCCTGATGCCGAGGGTTCTTTGCCACCTGAACAGAGCAAGGGGATTATTCTTGGTAGTGGCTCGTCGTTGGGAAAGGGCATTTTGGAGAGCGGATCTGAAGTGTCGGACCTTGGGTCCACCTCTTACGATTCCCAATCTAGGAGAAGCACTGATAGAAACCAGGACCAACAACCCCCCTCCTCAAGTGGAGTCCTTCACTATGGAGATTTGGATTTGTGGGGGTGGGACAAAAACCTAACAAGATGGTCAAGTCAGCAGAAGGAACTTCTTGGATCCGGGTGGAGAAATTCCACCCTTCGCACTTATGTTCCGGCATGGCGGAGGTGGCAGCGCTGGGCGTCAGAGAATCAGCTCGATGCCACGTGTCCCAAACTGAAGACTTAGCCAGGTTCCTAGCCGATCTACACATCAGAGAAAAGCTATAGCTGAGTACCATTTTAGTTCACAAGTCAGTGGTGTGTACCGTAGGCTCTCCCGAAGACAATAGAAAGCTGAACTCCAATCCGATAGTGAAGAAGATATTGAAAGGGATATCTTTAGCTAGACTTAGGCCTTCGAAACCCCCCATTTGGGACCCGAGGGTTGTATCATCATGGCTGGGGAAGAATTCGCTTCAACATATTACTCTCTTTTAAGCATCAGGGAGAGCAGCCACCATCCTGCTTTTGGCATCAGGGCGCCGAGTCCACGATCTCACATTGCTCCATTGCACAGCTGAAAGATTGTTAGTGGACAGTGAAGGCATCTCCATTTGGCCAGCGTTTGGTGGCAAGACAGATTCGGCAGACTGGCAACCATCAGGGTGGAGACTGGCTCGCTCGGAGTCTAGGAACATAGACCCTGTCTATTGGACGGAAAAGGTCATAGAACGGTCAAAGGAACGGAGAGCGCAGGCGATACTACCTAGCCTATTTATTACAACTTGTGGGACAGTGAAAGCGGCCTCCAGAGCAGTAATTGCAGGTTGTTTTATTTAAAACTTAGGCAAGGGCTGCTTGATGAGATCTAATGAAGCATGAAATTATAGCGTCACTGGTGGCGTCCCTACTACTCGCGCTGCCTGAAGGATGCATTTGGGACTAGCAGGTGACATTGGCGGGAGATTTAAACTAAGAATTACACACGACATTGGTAAGAAACGTCGATTTATCTGCAAAATGGTAATGTTTATCTCGCGTTATAGGTTTTAAATAAAGCTAAGTACATAATATAAGTTTTATTTTAAGGTAAAACTTTTTAATTTATTTGTTGTTGCAGTGAAAATGAAAGTTGTCTAAAAAAATCAGAATCCTAAGATTATTTTTTTTAGGTTTTCAATGTAGTTTTCAACTGCTATAAAAGCCCCAGTAATATACATAATATCAATGATTGAGTTTTTGTAATAAACAAATCATATTTCTGGCAGGTAGCTGGCTGGGGAACGACAGAGAACGGAGAACAATCAGATGAACTGAAGACCCTGGATCTGCCAGTCATTGGTTACGAGGAGTGCCGCATAGAGATGTCCAAGTACAGGTTCAGCAGATATCTCACAACGGATAAAATGTGCGCTGGACATCTTAATGGTAAATACTATATTATATAGGGTCTAACAGGGTGTCGTTGGGACTTGCGACTTGACCTCTACTTGAGACGACCGTCTTGCTACCATTTTTCATTGTTTATTTTTGTTTAGTAGAGCTGCATTTTTAATCCGATTAATCCAAAAGCTCGTAATGCTTTTCGTAAAAATTATGGCGTTGATGCGGAGAGTTACCAAGAAACATGAAAAGTTTTAATGTTGCTGCAAACGGGATGTATTTTATAGCTGAAGTGCACCCGGCGTTGCTCGGGGCTATTGATGATTTAGAATAATGTTTTGAGGTTACGAATTCTAATGAACCTGAAAACTAGGTGTTTTTTTTAAGATGGAAATATTATTAGTATAATAATAACACTTGAAAAAAAGTCTTTTCCAAAGTATTTGTTTAACTAGATCGTGTCACGTCTTCGTCTAGCATCCTTAACTTCTTCTAACGTTCACATACACGACGTATATTCTCTTAACACATCTTTCTTCGTTCAACACGTACGCCTCATTTTACCACAAATAATTATTTGATTCATGTCTTCCTTAGTTCACCCCGTTTTTCCTACCATTCATTTCTTGTAGTATAATAAAATCCACATTGTTACTATTTTAAGCGACTTTAAATCGACTCCGTATCTCATTCCAGTGCAGAGATAATGCGTCTTTATCGGACGTCTCCGACTTCTTCTACTAATCAAACTACTCTCTTATTTGTGTGTATGTTTTTTGTGTTTACAGGAGACAAACAAAGAAGCATATATATAACATTATCAATAAGGCTCTTAAGACTCTTGGATTTGTTTTGAGAGTTTCAAAAGAGTTCAATCATTTAGGCACATTTATCATATTGTACAAAACCCTTGTTAGGTGCCAACTAGTGTATAACTCTACGTTATGGTCTCCCTTTTACAATATTCATTCCGATAACATTGAAAAGATTCAACATAAGTTCCTGAAGTATATAAACTATATCGGATGTACAGAGCCAAAGTCATTATGAGATAACAAGATCTCAAGTTTTTACGATGTCCTTAATATTTTTGATAAAACCATTAAGATATCTGCGTCAAAATAAATATGATACTATAATATTATTCCATGCCTCAATGCTTATCCCACATCCTTAATGTGCGACTGCTATAGTTAATATTAATGGATTTTCGGCACCACCATACATTTAAAAACTAATGTTTTGTTTTGTTCATCACAGTGAAGAGATAAGGGTGAGAATTACTCTCATTGAACATGTGTGAAATTTAATGTATAATTTTGTCCAATAAATAGAGAAGTAACTGGTACAAACAGTCACTTCTCATCCGAGAGTACTCGGGAAAGTAATACTTGTTTAATTTAATGTCTTCCTACTGCCCCTGCAAAAACTCTCAGATCAAGGTGTCAATGTGTGCCGGTGCCCTATTGAATTTGCAGTATTTGTGCGGGCTTCAATAACTTGGTCCCGTACATAAACTATAAATTGCATATTCCTGTAGAAAACATTGATTATAGCTACTTACTAGATAAATTGTCCCTATTAAAACTTTCTGAAAGAAGAATTAACACAGATTTAATAGTACTACATAAAATACTTCATTACAAAATTGACTGTCCTGAGTTACTCCAATTAATCACCATCCACATACCCAAAAGATCTTGCCGAAATTTACTATCCTTTTATTTTTACAACACCAGGACACTGTCTTATCAAAATTCCCCGATTCCAAGACTTCACAGTCTCGGAAATAAATACTCTGATCTGGGAGATATATTTTATCTTAAAAATAATCAATATAAATATTGTTTATTTCAATTTTTTTATATATCGAGACACAAATAGACATCTATAATTTCCGCAATATATATTTTTTTTTATTTTGAATATCTATTTATGTGAGACTTCTTATCATTTTTACTAATGTATCTTATTTTATTATATGTTTTTGTTGTAACATTTAATATTTTTTTCTTTTTTCGTTGTATTATGATTCCTTTATTGTTTTAATTTTGTAGAATTTATAATCACTGTGATACTCTACTATTAAACTTTGTAGTCTGTAAAAGCCCATTAGGGCGTGTAGTAATAAATAAATATATTATTGTATTTGTATATAGAATAAATCATTTCTTGCGTTTTTCAGGCAGGGCCATGTGCCAGGGAGACAGTGGTGGAGGATTGGTATTTCCTGTACAGGACATAGAGGGCTCCACCCGCTGGTATCTGCGTGGGGTGGTGAGCAACGGGCCTCTCAATTATGAAAGAACTTCCTGCCGATCCAACACTTACACGGCTTTCACCAACATCTTCAAGATGAGAGACTGGCTGAAGAAGACTATTAAAAGAGTGACACGACCCACTTTTACTGGTAAATGGTTTCCCCAAACATGCCCTGTATTTAAGTTAATTTAATTCACGTGAACCTTGAAAGCTCGGACTTAATTATCAAACACTAATCGATATTTCGTATCAATATTCTGCAAATTTGTTCTATTAATGATGGTGGGTGAAGTTATTCTAGATTGAAACCCTTTTTGTTGATAAAACGTGATATTTCACGTTTGGTTTAATTTTTCCGGATTTTGTAGTTGTTTCAAACTGATCAAATAATACTAATACATAATTTTAGACTGTTTATAACGACCCCATGTTTCGTCAAATCGCTTAATTTAATTTATCGTTTGCTTATTAAAATCACCCACCAGTCTCCATTTATTATTCCATATTTGCTGTCCCTCAACAACTCTTGCGTATATTCCGTTCTATGTAAGTTTATAAATTTGAATGACTTTAATTTATGACAATATGTCCTGTCCTCTTATAGATAATCCTCAACAGTTTAACCAAACATTTGAACTCTAACTGCACAAAGCACTCATTTTAGGGTAAATTTCCTAATACAAAAATTCTTTTCAACTTTTTTTTTATTCATACGCATCAATTTAATATATCATTGAAGAAGAAAATAATACTAATTAATCTAAACGAAACATGAAATAGAACAAGTCGCAGAAAAACAAAAAGATAACTGTCACAAATAGGAATCGAACTAATTGTTGGTTATCCAATAAAGGCTTCCCGGAGAGGTGGTAACTAAAACCGCCTCCCAAATTGAAGATGCCGTAAAACAAAATGCTATTTTAAAAAACTAGGTAAATTTACCTTTTAGATTTTTGAATTTGACTTTGATGTTTATTAATTGAATATTTTTTTAAATTAAATCATGAAAAAAAAAATCTCAGAGAAATGAGTAAAATTAATTGCTTTGATTTCAATGATTTATATTTACTTAAATATACATAAAACGTTGTGATATTATAAAAAACATCACTTTCATAGAATTCTTATTAAATTGCGGTAATTGAAAGGATCGGAGCAATTAGGCAGACGACCGCTCTTTTCCAAAGATCTATCACCTTTCCACTTTCGTGTGAGAGTTGAAATAATTTTGGGATCACCGGGGTTAATTCTGCAGAACACTTCTTAAGGAACAGAGCAGGTATTACGTCTGGCCCGCTGGCTTTATCGATTTTCAACACATTCAAGACCAGAGTTCAAATAAATCCATTTCAAATGGAAATGCAAAATGGGTATATTCCATTTTGCATTTTAAATGCTTTTCTAAAAACCATTTTGCATTTTAAATGCTTTTCTCAATGCATTTTCAATTTTAAATGCTTTTTTGCAACATTCTTTCTACTATCTCCACTCATCTGTTTTTCATAAGCCACAAATATCAGTCGGTCCTCAACCTCGCTATGAGAGATAATTTACATTTGTCAAGTTGCTCCCTGGTAGGAGCCCTGGCAATTGAGTGATACCATTACAAAAAATACTGAACATGGGGCCATGACGCTGTAATATTAAATGTTGGATAGCAGTTTCTATGTTTTTACGTTGGCAACATTAGTCCCGCGCAAATTTTTTTTCAATGCATTTTGAAAACAGGTATTTTACATTTTGCATTTGAAATGCTTTTCTAAAAACCATTTTGCATTTTCAAATGGAAAAGTTTTGACCCATTTCCATTTTGCATTTCAAATGGTTTTGGGTACCCATTTTGCACATCTCTGTTCAAGACCCAGAGAACCAACTTGTTCCGGATCTTTGGTTCCTTCGTTTGGAAACGCAGTGTCGAATGGAAGGGGGAGTCTATCCGTTATCTTTAAGAGTCGAGTTTTCCCCTTGACCTAAGAATAACAAAAATAATTATCATCAGGGAAGGTTGAGAAATACCAGGTAAAAAAATATATTTTGTTGTTTTTGTCACAAATGTCTTAAAGGCTAATTTACTGATAAGGGTGATATTAGCGTTTTGTATGTAAGTTTCTTTGCGTGCATTACAAAATCACTGGTTTTTCCTTCCGTCCGCTGAAGATATTCGTGATTTTAGTGATGCTGACCAGGGTAGCTGCACATCTATCCATCATGCCGTTTTCCCGAAGAAGTGAGCAGATAGGAAAAACAGCCACACAACTCTGTCGTCACGCTTCATTCGTCTTTCACTTTCATACTCTTTTATGATATTATGACTCTTGATTTTACCCGACATGTTTTCGTTGGGCGTCCCCGAATTCTTCTACCATTCACTTTATGCTATATATTATTTTCACGCTCTATTCTTCGTTCATACGCTCTACAAACCCAAACCATTTACTCATGTTTTTGATTTCGCCTTGCGTCCTTGCGAATCTTCATATTTCCTAAACGATCATATTTCATTTTACCAAAGATAATACCAATGAAAATACCAATTCACTACAGTCAACTATTGGGTCAGCAGCGCCATCAGCTATCGGAAGGTTGAAGGAACTAAAGCGCACACCAGATATTCAGTTCGGTGAGCGTGCTTTCCGAGTTTCAGGAACTATAGTCCTGAATGGACTGCCACATGATTTATTAATGATCACAGACTCGACAAAACTCAGAGATTAACTTAAAACTCACCATACTTGCGACAATGCACTGAGTGTAGAGTATGGAGTACTAACTAGGAAGGAGCCGAGGAAATATTATACATGTAACTTTTAATATAGAAGCTTCTCATGGCTTATCTATGTAAATTGGCAATTTCGGGGTTATTTCAAAATGTGATTTATAATTTCTATGGTTTATCTCTTCAGTAGTGCTGACATTAATTTTTAATATATTTTTTTTTACTAAATGAATGTATGTTTTTTATAATTTCAGGGCCAGTAATCTCGCCAGAAGTCTCTGAGCCAAGGTTAGTTCTCTCAGCTAATTTTAAAATATTTACGTAGTTATCACTTTTCCTATCTTGTTGTGACAATTTTTTACGGCAACTTCTGGCCAGTTAAGATTGTGCTAGATTTTCGTGTAAATTGCGTATTCTTGTCGATGTATTGCCCTGTCCTGGCGGAGAGTTCGCTCGTCTAGCTTATATTACGACAATGCTGCGACGAAACCTATTGTAGGTGGGAACGCCGAACGCTCGCATTGTGTCTAGAGTGTCCCCGCTACAATGCGTTTTGTATTGGCGAGCATTCTAGAATATTTTCGTAGCGTCGCTACATATATATCTCTTATGTATACATATAAAACACAAAAATAAAAGATAAATTAAACTTACACTAATAGACCAGTTAGATGAGCGTATATACGAACATAGTGTTAATAATATGACATTAATTAGGTTCTGAATGAAACAACATGATTGGCTAGGCTGACAAAACGGACGACGTTTAATTTCTAAAAATACTACAGTTACGATGTCTAACGTGTTTACAAACTTAAAATGTTTCACTAAAGCCAAGCCTTTAGTACTATGTCTGCTGGCATATCCTCAGACGGCAAATAATAACCTCAAAGTAGTATGTCGCACTAAAGTCTCAGCACAATCATCAATATCACTTTTTCTGATTAAATCCTAACTTATCTGGCACCATTATTTTCATATAGTTTCCTCGATGTTAACAGTTTTGTATCCAAATATAATTTATTTGTGGATGATCTAAGTTTTTAAGTGTTATAGTTTTTAGATTAATTTGTTTTGTGTTACCTTTTATTTATTTATGTATGTTTCAAATGCGTTTCCCTAGATTTCAATCAAGTAATTTGATTAAAGTAATTTACCATAAGTTAGATAAAATATCTGTAATGTTGTAAATTTTTTTTTTCACAAATAAAATAAAATAAAATAGAATGAACGATGCTGGTAACAGATATGATTACCGGCCAAATACGCTAATTAACTGGATGATTTTACCTTGTGCATTTTCAAGAAGGACCGGTTTTGACCGGTGCATATTGTTTTTATGTAAGAACGATTTTTTGATAGAAATTTGTTTAATCTTTCGCAAATATTTTTCTTTTATTGATTTTAGATAAGATTTGTAAGATAGAAATGGGTCTGTAGTCTGAGGTATTCGTTTTAGACCCACTTTTGTGAATTGGTGTTATCTTAGTAATTTTACAACTCTCTAGAAAAGTTTCCTCTTTAAGACACTGCTTAAGACTTTCATAAAATAGGAACCAATGCTGTGGAGGGACTTAGAACTATTCAATGTTATCATGCATTAATGTTATTTCATTGGCTGGATTATGTGTGATTTTGTTATGTATATTATTAACCAAGGAGGAGCCAATGTTACAAAAGAAATTGTTTGAGTGGTCGCATATCTCTACGTTGTTTGTGATTATTTCGTAATTAATGATTAATTTAGAACAAAAAGTATTAGATTGGTTCTGTATGATGTTGTTAATTAACTTCCAAGTTTTTTACTGTTATTTTTGCAATTTTAAAAAGATCACCGAAGTGTGTTTGTTAGTTGATTTTTTTTTGTAGTAATATTATTTTTTATTTCTAGGAATTCTGTTTTCAATCAAATGTTGTTTGGTTGTTTTTTTAGTTTCAGGTGTAATCTGTTTCTTTTATTGATAAATTTTATAAGGTCTTTGGTTATCCAGTCTGGGTTATTTATGTTTTCTGTGTTTATTTTAGTGGTGCTATTTAATTTTATCTGAGAGGTAGCTTAAAAGATTGTCATAGTTTAATACCGATTCGCCAATCATATTAAGATGAAAGGAATTTTGGATGATATCATAGGTACTTTAGATTATCAAGATTAATGTGTTTATATTATTGGGAAGACTTTTTTTTATTTTTTATTTTTAGTTCTTGCTAGAGCAATCCCAACGACTTACAAAACTCATTGTAGAACGACAAGAACTTATAATACATAGGTGGGAGTTAACAGGTACAATTTTACACTGGTATTTTACTTAAGTTTCACATACGAAACAGTACAAAAATAGAAGAATATGTAATTATAAGTTTCACATACAAAAACAGTACATAGATAGAAAAAGGGAGGTGGAGTAAAACAAACAAGAAGCAACAAAAAACGAAACACAACGATATACACATAAACACAAAGCCAAGGTAGGAATTTAGAAGAAGGTACTGTGGTGATCTTCCGTGCCGATATTTTTTATTTTTTTATTTATTGTACAACAGAACGTTCATTCCAGTTACAGTACAATTTTACATCATATCAGCATTTAGCTTAGTGACTCTTCAATAATTGTTTTAGGTCATTTAGAGTACAGTCACTTACATCCAAATTATTTACTAGTTCTTTTTTTGCTGTGTGTTTTTGGGGTGTTATGCCGTGTTGCGCTAACTCCTTCTTTAGCCGACGTTTCGGACAGCGTTGCAGTGTCCATCATCAGAGCAGATCCTGGACACTACAACGCTGTCCGAAACGTCGGCTAAAGGAGGAGTTAGCGCAACACGGCATAACACCCCAAAAACACACAACAAAAATGCTTTTGGCCGTGAGAATCTAAAAACTTACCTATTTACTAGTTCGTTCAACAGCACCACTCCCTTCGTCATGCTAAGCTTTGCCAGGACGTCGGTTTTGCCTTTTGGTACTCTGAACAGGTCATGGTATCGACTTCGGCTGTAGTAGTCTGGTACATATAAATCATAGCATCCCAAGAGGAATGGGTTTATCGATAAAATTGTTAAAATTTTAATTTCAATTTCAAATTTTGAAAGACATAATAGCTAGACTTGCTTTCCGCCTAGTTTCCAGACTCACAGAATTAGTTTCTTCAAGTAAGTCGATATGGTGCATGAACCTAGGATAGGTTCCATGCGTTCGCATATAGACCTACCTGAGGAATTTCTTCTGGATTAGCTATAACATATCAATGTACTTCTGGTGTTACGGTGCCCAAACATCGCTCGCATACTCCAGCTTGCTTCTCAGTATGCCATCGAACAATGCTAACATAGCATCTTGGTTATTGAACTGCTTGCATGTCCTAATGACGAACCCAAGAGTTTGTAGCAAGACTGAGTGAGCTGCGATATATGGTCAGAGAATTTCAGTTCGGGATCAAAGACGTCACCGAGATCCTTTACGGAATTTACACGTGATAGTGTTTCGCCCTTTATCTTATAATCGTAAAGTACAGTATTTAGAGAACGAGTGTAAGGTAAAAATGTGTCACATAGTGACACATTTTTTTGTATTGAAATATAATTTTTTTATCAATGACCATTCAGATAGTGCACCCAGATCAGCTTGCAATTTAAGACAATCTTGTTGGGGGCTTATTTCCATCAGAATTTTAAGGTCATCTGCAAACAGTATACATTTACTATTCTTAACATAGTTTTGGATGTCATTTATTAGTATTAGAAACAACAGCGGTCCGAGGTTAGACCCTTGAGGAATTCCAGATTTCATTGACAATTTTTTCGAATTATGTCCATTTACCGAAACAAATTGGTTTCTGGATTTTAAATATGATGAGAAAAAGTTTAGTGTTGGTAGGTCGAAGCATAGTTTGAACATTTTCCTCAGTAGGATATCATGGTTAACACGATCAAATGCTTTGGCAAAGTCGGTGTAAACTACATCTGTTTGGTGCTTTGAGTCTAAACCGGTGGCTACCAATTTTGAGAAAGTAAGCAGATTTGTGATTGTTGATTTCTTAAGAAGGAAACTGTGTTGATTTTCTCCAATGAATGGCATAATATGGTGACTTAAATTGTCACATATCATTTTTTCAAATAGTTTTGGTAGCACTGATAATACGGCTACCGGTCTGTAGTTTTGACGTCTGTCTTGTCACCAACCTTGAAAATAGGACTGAATCGGGTCAGTTTCAATATCAGGGGGAAAGTAGAAGTGAAAATACTGGTATTAAATATATGACAAAGGGCTTCACTTATCATTGGCGATATGCTAATGATAGTACTGGAAGGGATTCCATCCGGCCCTGTAGCCTTGTCAGTGTTCAGTTTACAGATATAAGCTTCTACGTCTGTCGGATTCGTTAATCTTAGGGAAATTTTACCTACGTTCCATGGGACCTCTGTTTGCGTAAAATCTGTACTAAGATTAGGGGTTTCACTATCATACACAGATTGGAAGTAGTCTGCAAATTTCTGACAGATAGATTCTGAGTCCGTTATAAATTTGTCTCCACTATTCAAGCCGTTGTGTGACCTGGAGTTAGTTTTCTGTGATTTTATAAAATTCCAGAAGCATTTGACATTGTCTTTAATCCCGTCCTGAATTCTGTTTAAATATTGTCATTTAGTTATAACAATATATTTTTTGAGCTCGGATCGCATTGCAGAAAACAATAAGTAGTCTGATTGCTTTTTGTGCACTCTATACATTCTGCAATGCGCTTCCTTGATGTATATTTTGTCAATAATTGATTTTGTGAACCATACCAGGTAGGTTGCACTCACATTTATTGACTTCTTAATTGGTACACATATATCAAAAACACTTGTTAAAACATTATAAAAATACTCTACCGCAACATCAATAGAATGTATACTTTTAAGAAATTTCCAGTCAAAATGTGACAGAATGTTTTGACACAGTTCTATATTAGCACGTTTAAAGTTATATTGCGAGTAGCAGTGTGTACAGACGAGGCGGGGCGGGCGCCGTTATTGGTCTTCCTTGACTTTGAATTTAAATAACCCCAAATGCGTAGAGATCGTAGTATATTCCATACTTTATTCGTCTAGTTCCAACCCTAAATAGGCTTGTCGTAAATCAATTTTTGAAAATATTATTCCGCCCAAAATTTGTGATAATAAAACATCTATCTTCGGCATAAGATATTTGTCAACAATCAGCTGTTGATTCACAGTACATTTATAATCCCCGCAAATTCTAATGCTTCCGTCGCTTTTAACTACAAGCACAATTGGAGATGCAAACTTGCCATAACTAATCGGAACTAAAATTCCCTCTTCCTGTAAACGGTTCAATTCCGTTTCAACTTTCGCTTTCAAAGCTAAAGGAATACTTCTCGGATTGCAGAATTTTGGTTCTGCATTTTCTTTCAATTTTAAATGAACTTTATATTTATTGAATCTACCTAATTTAGGCTGGCCGCATACATACGTTTTCCGTATTCGATTTCCGAATTCGTTTTCCGTATTCGGACATCCGAATGCACGGAATCAGTAGAAAATACATTAACTGCCACACGCGTTCGTTTTAGTTCCGAACGGAACAAATTCCTTACGCACGTTCCGAATGCAAACCGGCGCGTTCGGAGAAACCGAATGGAAAAAACCTAATGACGTCATGTGGAACGCAGCTCTTGCATACATTTTGTTTGTGCCGACGCAAACGTTCGGAAATTTCCGTTCAGTAATTCAGTGTTGCCAACGGATCTTGACCTAATATCGCCGTTTCTCATATATAAGGTAGCGTAAAGTAGCCGAATTTGCTGTTAGGTAGGACATGTTTAAAATTGATGTTTTTACGTGAAAATAAAAATTTCGTGGGGGGGAGGGTGGCTAGAGAATTTCAAAAAAATAAAATTTGTCCCCAGAAAATAAAAAAAATTCATGGGGGGGGTGGCTAGAGAATTTCAAGAAAATATAAAATTTGTCCCCAGAAAAATAAATTTCATGGGGGGGAGGGGGGTGGCTAGAGAATTTCGGGACATGTTTAAAATTGATGTTTTTGAAGTAGCTTAATTGGCGACGACCAGTCGCCTTTTAGATTTTTTCGGCGCCGATTCTCGCTCTGAGTAGCCTAAATGGCGATATATCGCCCTTGTTGGCAACACTGGTACTGACGTTTATACATTCCGAATGAAGAAAAACGAACGTTTGCGCTAGTCTCACGGAATTCCGAATACGGAAAACGAATTCGAAAATCGAATACGGTAAACGTATGTATGCGGCCAGCCTTACTCGAAAATACTTAGGGATATTTACGCACTAACGTATCGACACTATTATTTATTATTTTTTTGGTAAACTAATGGTGACACTATTATTGTTTACGTCGTGAATATTATGCTTGAGTATTTTACTTCCCAACTGTGAAGAAACCGTATCTAAACCTGTAAAACCAATGTTAAATTCTTTTACGAAATCTCTACCCAGCACATTGGTTGAACCATACTCAACACAAAATTCCATTACTTTAGTTATACCATTGAAATTAATTGACAAAAATAAACATTCAAGTAACTTTAACTTACAATTATTGTAACCCTACAGGGTTAAATCCTTTGGCTTTAATTGTACATCTTCAAAGTGTTCCCAATAATCTTTATCCGATAGGATCGATATTCCTGCACCAGTGTCAAATAGTCCTTTTATGATAATACCCTTATTAACTTTTAACGACAAATAAATGGGATCGATATTCCTTGTTAACCTTGAATTTATTTCACTTAAATTCACAAACACAGATGAAACTTCCTCCCATTGTTTTTCACGAAATTTTTTACTAAAATGTCCCTTATTTTTGCAATTAAAACACGCCATGTTTTTAAATCTACAATTACTGGAATCATGATTATTTAAATTACAATATCTGCATTTCAACTGTTGTATACGTTCTACTGATTTCCTTCTCGGAATTTTTACATTTTTGTCTTTCGCCCGCACCGGTGAACGAGAATAATTCGTACCTGCACTGCTATTAAATGTTTGTTTACCTCTTGAAATAAGCCCGACATTCTCGGATTTAATACACGTAATATTTTTATCAAATAATCCATTCCCGATGCACATTCTAACGTACTTTATAAAGTTTCTGATGCTTCTCTGCATCTTAAAGCATCCAGTCACAAAAATATCTTATAAGTTTTCTTCCAGTCTGCTTTAAAATTTTCAGAATCTTTTTAGACAACGTAACCTAGCTATATAATCATTTATGGATTCCCCATCTCTTTGTTTCGCCGCAAAAAAATTTCCACGTTCCTTAAAAACTTTCTTTGAAACACCATTGTGGTTTTCTAATAAGAAAAACATATTTTCTACCAAATAAATCTGTTATTTTATTTGGAAAACATAAATCAATCACTAGATTAATCAGGTCTGTGTATAGGTGACATATTAGAACCGCTCACTTTTTTCCTCTGATTTAAATTTGTCATCATTGACAAGGATCAACTGTTCGAAGTGTAGCACGAACGTCTCCATCCCGTCCCTAAGGTGACAAAACCTGGGTAAACCCACTCCCTCCATTTCCACACAGTGTAACATATCGTTGACATATCCTCCGCAACTAGCTCAGAATAATACTTAACTATATTGCTGTTTTATACTTACCTCTTAAGTCGTATTTATTTTTATTTTATTTATTTAATATTTATATGTTTTTTACAATAAATATACAATTATACATATTATACAGTGTTATCAAGGTAAATAATAATAGCTTTTCCTCACCATAAAGAGACAAGGCTCTTGTGTTTGGTGAGTGAATCCTAGCTCAATTATATGGAATCATGTAAGTAAGTAAATAATATATTTGTAAAACCAAAGGGATAAGTAAGAAATAAGCAAGATTTATCAATAATACAGTTTCAAGATTTGAAGGAAATAATAATAAGAGTAAGATATGGACTTTTATAGTAGTTTTAGGTAATTTTTTAATTTTATTTTAAATTCCTGAATATCTTCAATATTTTTTAGATATAATGGAAGGATGTTCTGCCTTTTTATCAATTCGGGTCGCTTGTGTGGGGATTAGGGAGGCGAATTTAATTAAGAACATCTATTTAATTACAAGTCTCGATTTTTCATTTTCTCAAATTTTAATACTACATAAATCTAAATTATACCTACATCTATAACTTAACTAGTTGTCATATGGTTTGGGTTGCTTCTCCACTATTCACATCGTTGGTTATTTGCGTTGGCAGCTTCTACAGTTCTGCAACTCAGGCCTCCCGGCTGCGTCTGGTCGCCGCATTTTCTTCGCCTCACGCCCAGCATTACGTCGCCGGGCGGAGGATAACATATCTTGAAAATCACTTTCTCTAACTCGACTGTAACTTCTTCATCCTCCGCCCAGCATCACACCGCTGGACGTGGAACGCGTACTTCACCACCACTCCTGTCTCGGTCTCCTCTCTCTCCCGCCTCGATCTTGACTTTCTTCCTTCCTGAGCTCGTAGGACCTGTCGCCCTACCCCGCACTTCTCACATCTTTCTTTACAACCCACGTCTGTCAACACTCTCTGTGTCTTTGGGCGCACACTGCGGGACACACTCAGTTTAACATTCAAATTTATTTGTGACGAAATTTGATTCGTCACAATACCCCCTTCGTTACAAAAGAAAATTATGGTTTCCTACAAACATGATTTTCTTTTACCCTTTTCCCATATGACAACCTTCTTAACTCTAAACATGGTAAATTTTAAATTCTAAACAATTCAATATCCTCAATTTAACATTTTTTTATCATTACTAATCTTCATTATTTATTTTTTCATCATATCTCATTATCAACGACAATCCTTTTCGCTACACGCTCTTTCAAACCCACAACAAAACTCACGTCAAAAAATTTAGCCTTTTAATATAAAATAACATGAAAACAATAAAAAAGACAGTAAAACACATTAAAATCAACGATAAATACTAACACCTCGACTAACATAAACACTTTTTATTTTAACCAAGCGATCTAATCCTCTCCAGACCCTTGCGAATATAAACCTTTCACTTTTTGTTTACAAATCTCTTCCCAAGCATGTGACCAAAAACTAATGACAATATTTTTCCAAAGTATCAGGATAGTGAAGGAATAGGGAATTCATACCTACTACTTCAGTTTAATCTCCCGTCAGTTCTGCTGGCATGTCTGAAGTATAATAGAATTCCATACTTACTTACACATAACTCATTATCAATACACGTTGATCACTTAAACCTAAACCCTAGTTGAACTTTGCAAAAGAGGCCGTTACTAATCTTTATTCACTAAACTTTTACCTAAATCTATTAACGCCTACGCCTACATCGTCGATAACAAAAACAGTAAATCTGGTGTACATACATAGTACATCTGAAATGAAATGGATGATAAAAAAACTAAACAAAATATGGTAACAAATTTGTAGTGTATCTCCCGACGTGATATATAATGGAAAATTGAGCGCCAGGTAGTTTTTATTACGCGGAGAAACCACCAAAACCGGATAGTCTGTCTCTAATACCACCTCAACATGTCAAATTTTCTCATCCCTGCTGGCCAATGCTTCAATGCATCATCCAACTCAATTTACGGTCTTTTATCACGCGCGCAGAATCCTTTACAGATATGTAGACATTTAGGTTTTACTCTCATACTAAGTTCATCGAACGTGTGTATTTGTACCTCACAAATCGTGTCAGTGGTAAGAGCTCCAATTCGTAACTAACGCAGTTCGTCATCACATTCGCGCTCGCTGCATTATTTCCTCATCTGCGCAGGCTACTATCCGAAACATTGCGAGACTTTAGATACAAGATTAGATTTAGCGCATCAGCAGAATGCTGCCTGCTCATTACATAATAATAATAATAAGATGATGTTCGGTTTCGCCGAACGAAGATATTTGTTTTCCTTAAATCGCGTTAAGTGAATGCGCCTTAACCCTTTCACACCCATTTCCATCCGTCGTTTTCCGCCATCAATTTTTAATTATCGGATTTTTACTGAACACATAAAATCGATCAAAACTGTGGTATGAATATGAATTTCTTCGAATGACATATAGAAATTACATTGTTATTCTTATACCGTTCATGCACAGCAAATCTACATTGCTGACTGCTCACCACAATCTTTGGTTCGATGAGCTATCAACAGGGCAAATGTCAACGGGGTCAAACACCCCTGCCTAAAACTGAACAAAAAATTAACTCCAATTGGTACCCTTTTTTTATTATTTTTTTTTTTTTTATATATTTTTTTTTATAGTGAATACCTCACAAGAGTCCCAACTGCTCCCGTCTGGAGCCAGTGAGACTATGGCATCCCCAATTGGGGGATGTTGTGAGGCTGAAGGTAAGTGGGGAAGGGAAAGAGGAAGGTGGGGAAGTACCTGGCTATTCAGATCTAGTCACTAAACACGGCTAAAGCCATTCGGAGCAACGTTTCAATACTGAATGGTGGTCTTACACCAGGACGATACTGGTAGTATCTTCCACCCTAAAATCATTATCCTTAATACATTTAAACAAATAAAAAATAGCCACTTGACATCTCCCGCCTCACTTATGTTGAAAATATTACTCCGATAAATGGTTAATTTTGACACAGTCCCGAATGTGTCAAAACTCCGATTTTTTTTTAAAATTATTTAACTGCCCTCCAACAAAAAATAGCACTTTACATGAGACGCATATTACGCATCTGACTTCGTCACAGTACATTTGTTTACACTAAACGGAGCTCTGAAATATCTAATAGTCTGAGACATAAGATGCACATTAACTTTCTTATTTAGCAACGATAGAAAGACTAGTCCAAGCCAAACAAAAAATGAAACCCCCAACCAATGATAGGTAACTCGAGACAAAACATGACAAGGGCGAGAAACAGTACAGAAAATTCTATATAATAAGAACATGCAAATATTTACCTTGTTTTCAGGGATGGGTTTTAGGAATGTCAATAACATTGGTGATAGATATAGTGAGATATCTAAAACTGCCCCACGTTGGGCGCCATTGTAACAATATCGTTTAAATATCCTCCGCAACTAGCTCAAAATTATATTTAAATATATTGTTGCATACTTACCTCCTCAGTTGTATGTTCTGCCTTCTCACTAATTCCGGACCGCTTGGGTGGGGACAAGTGAGGAGAGTTTAATTATAAAACATCTTATTAATTATGAGTCTGGGATTTAATTAAGTTTGTCAATTTTTAATACGAAATCTAAATTATGCTTATGTCTACCTAAATCTAAATCTTAAGTAATTGTCATATTGTTCGGATACAACTAACTTCGTGAAATTTTGTATGCGTTCCGCGGGGGAGGGGGGGGGGCGCGGTGTCATCCGAATGCAGCAATGGGGCTGTGACGGTGGGCAGTGGGTGGCACGCGGTGTTTATTATATTGGTTTAACACTATTTAATGTTCACAAGGTACCTACATCGGCACTTTTATTTGAACTGTTATTTTTGCAATGTTTGTTTGACGCTTTAAATCGCATCAGCACTTTACAATACGATCGTTTATAATCTTGTTTAAGTAATGTCCACTTCACGTTTAGTTTAACTGGTGATATCGATCGTCCACTTTTCACAACTCACTTTCTTTGTTTCTTAGGAACCTCTTCCTAACTAGCTCCTCTCTCTCCTGTCTCCCTATTGACTGTCCTGAATTCTTCTTCCTTCCTGAGCTCGTAGGACCTGTCGCTCTACCCCGCACTTCTCACTTCTTTCCTCACAATCCACGTCTGTCAATTTTTTCTTTGTCTTTGGGTGCACACTGCGGGATATACTCAGTTTAACATTCAAATTTATTTGTGACGAAATTTGATTTGTCACGACAGATGAAACCCATAATCAGAAAAAAGCAACAAACAGCACTCAACTCACGAATATGATGACTGATGCTGCCTGCCGATCGCCGCCCTTCTGCGTCCGACCGTCTTCTGGCTCCGTCCGGATTCCTGGTCGTTCTTCTTGCCCGGTCACCACTGACCTTTCCGTGTCGGCTCCCGGTACAAGCTGCCTGGATCCGTTTTTCTCCCGGTTTCTGATTCCTTGAGCTCAGCGCCTTGATTCTCCTTGCCAGTTTCTTGCCTTGATGCTCCTTCAATGCCCGCTACTGTCCGTGAAGCTGCCCCAAATTTCTGCGACAATAATCCTTTCCGCGGTGCTCGGTGGGATTATAACCAAACTATGGTTCTTTCAGCTACGCCTACTGTGGTTCTTCCTCCAGGAAAAATTAAAGGCTATTCAGCTTCCTTTTGAGGCTGGGCCAACTGTGGTGATCTTCCATGCCGATCATCCAGATTTCTTTGTAATAAAATAATGTAGGTACTCCGTTACTATTTGGTTTTATTCAGGTAGCTACAAGTATTGATACAATGGACAATATAAGAGTTTGCTATTGAAGAGAGGACGAGTTACAACAGACATGCCTTTTTATACGTCTCGGTCATGCTGTCTCACTCAGATATGGCTGTCTCTTTCATACCGACAGATATACGTTCACCACACTTACCCACTAAAACTTTTGTAAAAATTGTATTTGCTCGATTACAAATACAGGGGATAGAAAAAGAGAGAGAAAGAAACAAAACAATGTACAACACGATAAGAATTACGCATTTTTGTTTTTATATGTTTTAAAAAAATATTCCTGGCCTTACTTTGAATTTTTGGATTATACTGGCTGTTTTTATACATATCTGGAAAAGCGTTATAGAGAGTGGAGGCAATATAGTTTAGAGATTGTATCGCATATTTCGTAGTGTGTGTTAGAGGAATGCGGATTTTATTGTTATTCCGACTATTGTGGTTGTGGATGTCTTGATTTTAAAGTAGCTTGATGTTAGTGTGGGTTGATTGTTGATTAATTTGTAGGATGGTGGTCGTGATTTCATGTCCGGGAAGGAAGGTTTCCGGAAATTGAATTTAAAATTGTCCCATGGAAGACCTAGTACATTTCTGAGAGCTCGGTTTTGGACCACCTGCAGGTCAGCTATCAGTTGCTTTGAGGCAAAGCCCCAGATATAGCAGAGATAGGATAGGCGTGAATGTACCATGGCATAATACACCGAAGTTAGTATGTGATATTTTTTTAAGTTATGGGTCAGTTTGTTTATTCCCAACCAGCTTGTGAGATGGGAAACATCAACACTCATTTCCGTTTCAAGCTCGGCTAGATTCGGTTTCTTATAAATGTTAAATTATAAGTAATTATTATTATATAAAAATTACTGTGTCGTCTGCACAAAGCATAAATTTTTTTTTTTTATAAATATAAATTTCTGCATAATTTTTCCTTTAATACCTTACTTTGTATTGTCATTAACATAGATTATATTATATACTGGCCCACAGTACTCGGCACCGGTAAAGCACCCAGTGAGGCCTACAGTACTCAGCACAGGTAAAGCACAACTTGAGGCCCACATTTTCAATATTTGATTGTATGTATATAAAGTCATTGAATCAATAAAATAAAGGCACAAATGTGGTTATTAAAAAATAAATCATCTGATAGATTTATGTGAAATTTGTTTTTTTAGACTTTTTAAAAGTATGAACACAGAAACGCCCCACAACTCGTCACGTGCATATTTATTTGTACACATGAGAATTTTAAATAAAGTTGATTCCCTCTTCCGATAAATTTAAAGTTTTTTTTATGTATCTACTATTTCAAAATCTTGCTTTGTTCATTATTTAGATTTTCTGTTTTTGTGTACATTTAGATATTCATTGTCTTTAAAAAGCCCAGCTTGGCGTAAAAAAAACTATATATAAATAAATTAAGCAATTTAAATAAATAAACAAGATTTATTATATCCCCAACAACAGACATTCGATGATGACTCCGAGTGTAAAACGTAGACTTTTTGAAAATATCTGTATTATTCTCTGATCATCGCTTTGTATTATGTTATGTTATTATTATTAATATTGTCCTGTATTATCATAGCACTGTTATCGCTAGTTTTTGTTCTATTAATTATTATTAATTCTAGTCAATACTACCTACCTACTACTGAACTGACGTTTGTCTATCATCTCCTAGTTTACTGAATATAAAAGTATTAAAATTTCAAGTACTAACAAGTGTAAAGTGCTAAACTCACTAAAACGACGATCGCGCTTCACCTGTGGTTTGAGTTTTTTCAAAATAAAGTGTCTTTCCGGCATTATCTGCCATAAAAAAAACATACATTCAGTTACTAATCAAGAGAATAAACAAACTTATGGTTCTCTCAATCACAAGGAAACCAACAACAAATATTAGTGAAAAAGTGAATACATCACATAAGTGAAACTTTGTGCTTAATTCTATTTCTAAAAAATATCACCTTCCGGCATTATCTGCATTTAAAAATATACATTCAGTGACAAAACAGAGTGATTGTTCAATCTTATAATTCTACAAAAAACAATTTAACTCATATCAGTGAAGTACCTAGTGGACATACCATTTCAGTTGAACATATAATTCAAAAAAGAGTGCTCAAATCGATAAAATAATAAAAATATCAAACATTTAAATTTCGAAGCGTATCAAGGCGTCATTGTTTTTGTCAACATGCAAAGTACCTATATACTTATTTCCAGGCTGACCGATAAGTTAGCCATATTGCCTACTTGCCAGTTGACAGGCGCAAAACTTCTAAATCTAAGTGTGATTACAGTGCATTACTCCACAAGCTATTGGAATTATTTAATTGTGTCATTACAAACATCATGTCAGCAACAAGATCCGCCATTGAACTTCAAAAAATCATGGATTCGCTCACCGAATACATTGATCGTAAACTGGGTGAGTTGAAATCACAATTGTTTACTAAATTAGAGACGGAATTAACCGATCTAAAAAAATCAACTCAATTTGTGAGCGATAGATATGATGACATAAATGAAAAATTAAATAAAATTCTCGACCTTCCGAAACAACACCAAAAAATAATGGAAGATTTGGAAAACAAAGAAAAAAGAATAGTTGCACTTGAAACGAAAATATCTGAATCTGAACAAAGGGAATTGAAAACTTGTGTAGAAGTCAACGGATTCAGAGTATCGCCGAACGAACCACCACAAGAAATAGCCAACAGAATTAGCTCAGCCTTTGGAATTAATTTAGAAACAGTGGACCAATACAAATATATAAAACCTACTGAAATAAACCACCACGTCTAATATTTACCTTCAAAGATGACACAAAAAAATAACAATGATGAATGCCAGAAAAAATAACAATGTCTCCCTTCTTTTAGCAGATGTCAATAAAAAGGTTTAAGTAAATGAAGCCCTGACGCCATACTACAAAAATCTTCTATGGAACACTAAAATAAGGGCAAAAGAAAAAAAAATCAAATTCATTTGGTTTAAAAATGGAAAATTACTGGCACGAAAATCCGAAGACTCTCCAATATTTGAAATAAAAAATCATTACGACCTCGAAAATAAAATCATGTAAACAAACAATAAATTCCATAACCATCTATAATATATTGAACACTTATACCAAAAATGGATCCATTAACGGAGATTGAATTCGATTACCCTTCTCCCGAAACCATCACAACTTCAACAATACGAGAAATTAATGACTACATACAAAACAAAAAAACAAAAACATTAAAAATACTCCTCCAGAATATTAGAAGCATCAACAAAAATTTCGTAGAGTTGACAGTGATGCTAGAGCAACTTGATGAGGAAATCGACATTATCATACTCACAGAATGTCGTATAAAAAAAGAAACATATTCACCAAAACATCTGGACAAATATAAGGTATATAACTCCACGCAACATTAAAGTCAGAATGACGGAGTGATAATTTATCTTAAAAATGAGATCCAAGGAATTGTAAAGGAAATTCAACTCAGAGACGCAAACTGTCTACTGATAAACATTAATAATGACATCTCAATATTCGGGATATACAGATCACCGTCAACAAGAGACATATCTCCCTTTCTTAATTCCCTGGATGATGAGCTAACCCTACTACGAGATGTTCGGAACGTGTACTTAATTGGGGACATTAATATTAATCTACTAAATACAGGACAGAAACACCCGCAGTGTGATGACTACCAACTACTTTTGCTGCATCATGGACTGATCAGTGCAGTTAATGTACCAACAAGATTAGGATATTACGAAAACGCTCAAACTGTATCTGCCTCCTGTATTGACCACATCATGGTAAAAACAAATAAACCATACTGTACCGCCGTTCACCATTCCAATATTACTGACCACTTTACACTACTACTCACCATTCAACTTCAAAATACACAAACATATATTAAAAACACACTTGTTAAAAAAAGAATTAATGTTAACAAATTAAAGGATTTACTAAAATCGGAAGATTGGGGAGAATTACTTAAAATTAAAGATTTTCAAGATTGCTGGCACTCGTTTACAAACATTGTTCAAACAAATATTCATAAATGTTCAGAATCATTCACAACACAGACTTCACACAAACTTAAAATAAAAAAAAAACCTTGGATTACTCAAGGACTTCTAAAAAGTATAAGAATTAGAGACAAATTACACTTGAAAACTAAAAAAAACCCACTTGATGTTTCATTACTAAATCTTTATAAACATTATAGAAATATGTGTTCCAAACTTCTGAAATATGCCAGAGGTAACTATTATAAAAGTCAGATTCAAGACTGTAATAACGACCCTAAACTTGTCTGGAAAATTATTAGGGAGATGACATATACTAACAACAATACAAACAGTGATATTTCCGAACTGGATACACCAAATCAAAAATTAAATATGAAAGAACATCCAAGGGAAATAGTCCAATTTGTAAATGAATATTTCTCCAATGTCGGTTCTAATTTAGCTAAAAAAATCATTAAACCTCTTCGTACTGCTAATGAGAATAACAACGCACTTACTAATAATATCACCTTTAAATTAAATACAGTTACGGCAGATGACATCAAAATCATTATAGATTCATTGAAATCAACACTCACTTCCGGATCAGATGGCATTTCAATGAGAATAATTAAATCAACTAGAGATGAACTAATCCAACCACTTCTCCACCTTGTGAACAGATGTATCAAGGATGGTATCTTTCCTGCATCGCTTAAATTGGATTCTGTTATACCAATCTTTAAAGCCGGAAATAAAGCGGATATAAGTAACTATAGACCGATAACAATATTGAATAATCTTTCAAAAATAGTAGAGAAAGTTATTAAGAAACAGCTCACTCAATATCTTGAAAAAAAACGCATACTATCTGAAAATCAATTATTGGTATAAGTATCGGAATATTTTTAGATCTATGTAAAGCTTTCAATACAATTGATCATACATATCTTCTAGAAAAACTCAAAAAGATTGGAATCGTAGGTCGTAAACTGAATATCATTCAAAGCTATATGTCAGAAAGGTCACAAATAGTCAGGATTAAAAATGAATCAAGTCAACCAATACCAATTCAATACGGAGTTCCACAAGGCAGTGTCATAGGGCCGATTTTATTCCTGATATATATAAATGATCTATGTAATCTAAACTGTCACGGCTCAGTAATTAGTTTCGCAGACGACACAGTTCTTCTCTTCCATGGAAAGTCGTGGGAGACTGTATTCGTAAAAGCTGAAGAAGGGATGAATCAGGTAAAACAATGGCTTGATACAAATTCACTAACATTAAATGATACAAAAACTTAATATATTAAATTCAAAATTTACAGATAAAGACAGACAGATAAAGTCAATTCAAACCTAAACATAAAAATTCATAAAAATTGTTTAACCGCGAACCATGAAATTCTTTGCAACTGCCCAAAATTGATTGAAATTCAAACAATAAAATACCTTGGGATAATTATTGATCAAAACTTAAATTCGAACTCCCAAATAGAAAAGGTGAGCAACAAATTAAAAAAAAATAACCTATTTCTTCAAAACAATAAGAAACATTTTAGATAAAGAACAATTAATTCAAATCTACTACGCATTAGCCCAATCTCAACTACAATATGGTCTTATTTGATGGGGAAGCTCATGCGATTCCACTTTAAAACCAGTCCTCATAACACAAAAGGCAATTCTAAAAATTATACTTAGGATCCCCATCAGAACTCCTACCGAATATGTTTTTAAAACCCTGAATGTAATGACACCAAAACAATTATACGCAAAAGATATACTAATTTACGCATGCAAAAACCAGGACAACTTTACACAGACAAACTCAGACAGACTCACAAGATCCAATTACAACGCATGTTACACCAACCTACAACTAAAACAACTTTTGGACAAAGAAATATGCAGTATTATTCTATAAAATTATTTAATGTCCTCCCTTTTGAAATAAAAAACATTAAAAAATAACTGACTTCAAAAGAAACATTAAGAAATGGATTATGGATAAGGGAAGGAAAAATATAGATATAATTTTGCAACCCAACAAAGACTAAAGCTTGTATTATGTTTTTTTTTTTTCTCTAAATATTGTTTTTTAATTTTCTATGTAGTATTTTAACATATCGAGCCATAATCGGCAGAACAGCGTAAGCGACAATTTGTAAATTATACAGGAGAAGGTTTTTTTTAATTAACTTTCTTAATTGATTCCAAAAAGGATTTAGGTTAATCAAGATTAATAATCTTTGGTTACTGCCTGTATGAAATGAAAATACTTTTTATTTGAATGCCTCCAGTTGTCGAGATAGTGGCGGTAACGCTGTTTTGCCTGTAACCCTAACAGATTTTTTCCCTCTGAAATGTCGCTTACGCTATTTGGAGTAGATTTAAAAAAAAAATTATCATGCAATAGGCCATAAGTAACTACTAATTAAAAACATATATATTTTTAAAGTAATATTTTTTTAATTATATTGCTTGTACTTTACAGGGAAAATTAAGATTAAATGTTATTTTTAAAAAACAAAAAAAATAAAAATGTTATTTCCAAAACAATAAAAATAAAACAAAAATATTTTAACAAAAAGTAAACATAATAGATATAACGTATATATTTTTTTAATAATAGCCCTTATATCGGCAATTTTTCAAAACTTTGTTGGTTTGAGTCACATTTTTCAAAACTATTCACATGTCTTCCTGGTCGGATTCAGGTAAGGTATCTTCCACTGTGGATCCATGTGGCAGTTCCAAAAATACCTTTCTCGTAGAGACCTTTAAGATCCCTATACTTGATCTCCGTATTTTCGACTATAATACAAATTTACGCTTTCTCCATGGGGAGTGGTTAGCACCTTCTCGAGGTTGCTTTTAGCCTGATCATTAATGAAGATCTCTTTGCATTTCTCCTTTTCGCTGAGGTGACTTTTGTAAATATCCATTTCAGTTTGCTGAAGCTTCTCGTCACCGGACAAATTTTTCACTTTCTCACATAAAGAACACTTGTCCTTTTTAGGTAAATGAAAACCCAAGTTGAAATTAGTATTAAATATTTTTCTAAAAATATTCAGACTCACAATGTTACTATGCCCAGATTCATCTAATGAATTAACATTTTCAATGTATATTTTATACACAGTTTTCACATTACGCAAATCGGCAGGAAGATATCTTTTCGAAGATTTATTTCGACAGTAGTGAGATGGAACAGCGGGCAATTGTGTAATAAACTTTATTACCATGTCCTTTTTTTCTTGGTCCGTTTTATTGGATGAATCGTGCTTTCCTCTCATATCGGCTTTAGAAAAAATATTTTCTAAAATATTATTGCATGCATGCATGATAGTCATTTGCCCGATGTCAAGAGTTTTCAAAATAAATTGCTGACGGACTTGAACTCTTTTCCTGTTCCAATTTATGAAATATTTATATGATGTGTTTCTTTTGCTATCATTTTAGCCCTTTTTCTTTTGATTAGCTGTTTGTTTATACACAAAAGAAGCCAGTCCCTCTGCCGCTGGTTCCTGGCCATGCCCCAATAAAATGCATGTATGTTAAGGCACAGTTGTTGCCACATTTTTTATTTAGACACGGATTTGGTTTAACACTTTTGTGCTGTCCAGTACATTTTTCTCCTCTCCTTCGCACTCTCTTAGGGACTAATTTTGATTTCCTTAACCCAGCATATCCAACAGATAAATGTGGATCACTAACACTGCCAATAAGTAAGCTTTCATCGCTCATTTCTGCATCTGCATCATCTGAATCAGGCTTCCAAGACTCTTCAGATGGTTCGAAATCTAAACATAATTCAGTATCGGAGAATTGAACAATTGGACTTAAATGTGCTGTTGCTGAAGTGTTCCCATCACAAACATCTATTTTCTGATTATGGGGCTCCTCGTCAATTTATAAAAGTGTTCTTAAATTATTATCGGGGGGGTTCCAGAATGTCCATCGAATCACTTTCGCTATCAGTGTAATCTACTAGACGGACAGTAGTCAAAGGTTTGGCAGAATAATGGGTGAATCTGAAGAGGTATTGGCTATAGACTGTAATGCTATTTCTACCATCTTACGCGTTGGAGTTTGTGGAGCCATCTGCACAAGAAAAGTATTTTGTATTAGTTTACTTCATAACACAATGACATTTTACCCCTTAAACGCACAGTGCGTAGTAGGTAACAGTAATTATACTAATATTATATAATTAATTATGCTAATATTTAAATACGTAACGTTAAATTAAACACATTTACCTTGTAGAATTTCTGCTGACACGTTCGCACTGGTCATCCGATGGACGCTAACTGACAAAACTGGAACATTCTCTACCGTTCGGCGTAAGAACGTAACCGACCATATTGTCGCTTACGCTATCAAATGACGTCGGTTGCGCTGTTTTGCTCGCCTACAAGATTTGTAAGGAAGTTCATACGCTAAAAGGCACAGGTACCAAAAAAGCGTCAGGCGTATAAGATAGAACTGTTATATTTTTGTCACATACGTATTAGGTAACATTGAACTGCTTTCGTTAAAAATCGTAATTTGACAAAAAACGTCGCTTACGCTGTTCTGCCGATTATGGCTCGATATGTTACTTATACTATTTCAAACATATAACCATGTACAAAGTGACCTTAGAACGGGGTACCCCAGTAAGGACACATTATCTTATATAAAAAATTGTTAAATAAAAAAAAATTAAAAAAATAAAATATATATATTATAATCTAACACTTTTATGTTAGGAGCACTGTTGGATTAATTTTAAGAATATGATTACCGAATACTAAATAATTATTTTTAATTTAATTAAAGTATAGCGCAGTCGAAGTGAAATAAAACAAAACTGTGCTATATAAATTGATGTTATAATTATTATTCTTTACTTTTTAGATTGAAGTGCGTTTTGCCAAGCTATCCACGCTACGGCAAATTCAATGTGACAGGCCCTAACAGAAACTTGTTGCCTGGGTTCCCCGTGGACGAGTTCACCTTAATCACCTACTATTGCGACACGAACTATGACCATTCTACAATAAATACGCAAGCTTTTTGTGAAAGAGGCAGTTGGAGCAGACCGCCGCCAGTTTGCAGAAGTAAGGTTTTTTCAAGTTCGTTTTTTCCACAAATGTAAATGAAAATTAATTTTACCTGAATTCGAAAACGTAATTAAAAATTTTCCAAACAACAGACCTGAAATTGGTCAAATAAGCAGTAACAATAATTCCTAGTTTTTCAGTTGTGTATTGTGCTTGTTTTCAACCAATTCATTATCTATCTATGACACATTCACATTATGACATTACTTTTTCCCCACGTTGTACTAAAAGCATATGCACATCTGTTTGGTAAACAGTATATATACGTAAGAGTGTTGGTTTTTTTGCTTCATCAGTCTGGGCCATTGATTCCGAATTCAGTGGCATATGCGGTGGATATTACAGTTCGTTGATCCCTATAAATTCCAAAAAAATCTTTTTTTTCAGAAAAATGCCGTATGGTCCAATCCCTCACTGTAAACTTCAGGTGCTATATATCAGGATTCGAAAATGACTGTACCCAGTTTCTGCCTTATGAGTCAGTGATTACTTCCACCTGCAAGTCCGGGCACTTCAATCTCAGAAAGGATTTGAAAAAACTGACGTGCAGCCAGGGAGGCAATTGGAATAACCCTGTTCCAAATTGTAAAACAGGTGGAGTAATTTTGTTTTAATTTATCTTTGTAGTTGAAATCCCGTGAAATCTTTTTACTCCGATTCATAAATGCATTATTAAAAATAGATTGTTCAGGAGACGTCATGTAAACTGTACTACGGAATAATTCCTCTTAAGGGAATACTGTAAAAGACTTTTTTAGGAGGGACCCAAAGCTAACTTGATGCCGCGATGCAAGACTCTTTAAAATAGTTTACATAATACACAAACTTAACGTATGATTATGAATATCATTAGACAAACATTTTTCGAATTTGAAAAAGTAATTATTTATTTTATACTGGTTTTTTCATTTAAAAAATACATTTAATGAATTAATGCAAATCTTGAAATCGGAAATTAACCCACTTACCGACATCCGATCAAGCTGAAACTCGGCAAATAGACTCGTTGTCGATAACAATACATTCTTTCAACACACTTTTGGTGACAATGTACACACACGTGCCACACGCATTTTCTGAAATTAGATGACATTCTATTTAAAAATTTACTGTAGACAATTTACGAAATAAATGTTCTGCTACTACGCTACTGTCCAATTGGTAATTGGCTTAAGGGTATTATTTGCGGTGTTGACTTCAGTCCCTGTGGAGGATGTTTCAATCATCAGTCAAATAAAAAAAGGTTTAAAAAGAAATTTAAAAAGTTCACAACAGTTTAAGAGCCAGTTTCTAAGGAGGAAAGTTCAATCCTCAGCCAAAAAATAATATATATATTAGACATGTCTTATTTTGCGATCTCTCCATGAATTAATTTATCTGACTGTTGCTTCTCTGGTCTTATGTCGTTGAAAATGTGTCAAAATGCGTGTTTTAGTGAAAGCTTTACAAATTAATTTTAGTTAATTTGTCAATAGTGGAAAATACGGCATTAAAGTTTGCCAGTGAATTCGAGAAAGATTTCTTTCCAACAAGACAAGAATCACTCATATTTCACTTTTATTATTGCTAGACTATTTATTTGAAGAGCGGTGAGATATTTGAAACAAATATGTAAAAAAAAACAGACTTATCTTGATCATATGGATGGCGCCGCGTATTTTTTAACAAAGAATTGACAAAGTTTGAAAGTGAATTTTGAGTGAACAAATGATTTGACAAAGGAATCACATCACAAGATAAGATCCCATTAAATAATTTTTCATTCTATTTTAGTTGTTGAAGATTGTTTATGTTTCAAAGCAATGAACTAAAGGGTTGTAGTATTCTCAATAACATAAATAATGCTCTTTACCGATCACAGTTTATTTATCTATTTCTTGATTTATTATGTTTTTGTCTTGTTTTCCAGTCGGTTTTTATTCGTAATATTTCAGAGTACTGACATTTAGTCATACACAAAAATTTGTGAATAGATGAGATATTTAAATTTGTAATTTCTTTGTTAGGTCTTTTGTTTTATTTAGGTTTTTCACTGATACTCTAGTGCCAAAAAGAGGCAAGAAGAAGCAAGAAGCAGAAGTCGGCTAGAAGAAATAAAAATAGACCTGAAGGGTTCTAAGAAATAAGAAGATTCAGGAAAAGCCAGGATTAGACAAGAAGAGCAATAAGGGGAAAGAAGAAACAAGAAGGTCGAAAAAGAACCTACGAGGGCCGAGAAGAAACAAAAATAGCCAAGTAGGTGCGAAAAGATTCAAGAAGAGGCAAGAAGTGCCAAGAAGAACCAAGAAGATACCAGAAGAGACAAGACTAGCCAAAAAGAGACAACCCTAAATAGGTCGATAAGATGCAATAAGAAGCACAAAGGATCTACAGGAGACTAGAAGAGACGAGAAGCGAGGGTAGAAAATAAGTAAATTAAAGAAAAGCCAAGAATAGACAATACTAGCCAACAAGGAGCAAAAAGATGCAAGAAGAGCCAAGAAAAGAGTGGAAAAGAGGCGGTGAGACCTAAGAATATCCAAGAAGAGACAAGATGAGCCAAAAAGGAGCGAGAAGATGCAAAAACAATGCAAGAAGATAAAAGACGAACCAATAAGAGTATACCGGTCGCACCGGGACAGGAGTGCTTCTGGCTGGGGTGTTACAATTTTATAAGAGATGGCGTTACTAAGTAGAAAATTGAAAACATCTGAAGTATTAAAAAAAACTTTTTACCGGTTGATTTATCATATGTTGTAAGTGACTTGGAACCGTGATACTAAATCATGTATTGTAAATAATGCCTCTCGTTATAAAATACTCAATCTTATAGTACGTATACATGTCTATGGTTTGTCAATGACAGTTGTCGAGTAGTGTTTTGCTCCATATTAAAATAGCAAAATTGAGTGAAAAAAGTTTATTTAATCAGTATAAAAAGTTTATTTGATCAGCATAAAGTAGCTGCAGAGTTGAAGAAGTTGTCAAATGACAAGTTGAAGCAACGAAATTTCAGTAAATGTAATTTTTGTATTGCCTATGCCGAACTGTCTACATACATTAAAACAGTGAAATATAGCATAAAAAAGTCTACTAAGCGTAATAAGTTACAGTTGCGCAGTGGAGCGGTATACAGAAGTGAAAATTACTTTAAATTTGAACACAATTAACAAATTTTAAACGAAAATAAATAAATTTGAACGCCACAACTACACATTGTACAGTTATCGCTACTTGACCATAGAGGGCAGAAAAACGAGCAGGAATTAAACAAAAAATAAAATAAATTAATGCGTTTCGCTATTCGTCAACAGATGGAACTAAATACATAAATTGTTTCAAACAAATTGCGAATCATATTTATTTTTATTATTCCAATAAAATCAAGAAACCTCGCATACAAGAAATATCTGTCTATTTAAAATAACTAAACCCAAATACAAAACCATCTTTAAAAAATGCCCCCAAAAAGTGATATGGATCAAAAATTTGAAAGCTTCAAAGAACAATTATTACAAACAATGAGCGATAGAATCGACCTTCAACTTAAGAATTTTATAAAGAAAGACATAAATAAACTATTTTTGGAAATAAGAAATGAAATACAAGACTTAGTTAAAAGCGTAGAATTATGCTCAAGCAAATGATTTTGAGAAGGAAATAAAAAAAAAAACAAATTATCACCAAAAAAAAATGAAGCGAAAATTGAGGAATTGCAAAAAGAGGTTAAACATCTAAAATTAACTGTAAACCATACCAACAGAGCGCGCTTGAAAATTTTATCGAAATACAAGGAATTGAAGTGGAGAAAAATGATAATATACGAAAACCCATCGAACTACTGATGTCGGCCCTAGACTGCAGCGACTTATTAAAAAAAAATTCCTTGGTAAGCTACTACAACAATCCGGCCAAGAAGACCATTTCTATTCAATTCAATTCAAAAGAAACAAAGGATAAGGTAATTAAACAAAAAATAATAAAAGAATTCTTACCCCTCAAGAAATGAAGTACTCGGAGTCAACACAGAAAATCTACATCAATGAAAAACTAACGCCAGCAAATAAACAGCTCCTATGGTTAGCCAAGTCGACAAAAGCATTTGGATACAAATATGTATGGACGAAGGACGGACAAATCTTACTTAGAAAGAGCGACGACTCCCCTATAATACGTATAAAAGATGCAAACGACATACCACTGCAATAAGCATATACTGGACAAGAAGGAAGAATTTTTATACCTTGTGAAAATGGATCCCACGGACGATTATACGTTAATAGATACAAAGGTATGTGAAGATACTACAGAACTAAAAAACTACATAAGTGAAGGAATTACTGACTTCAACATAATAAATTTAATAATCCGCAGTATTTATAAACATTTTGATGAATTTTGTATCTTCCTCAATTCTCTAGGATTTCAACCAAATGTGATTATACTTACGGAAACGCAAATGCGTGAATTTATCCCTTACTCCATCTCTGATTATATCACTTACTCACTTCCCTCTAAACATACTACGCATGACGGTCTAACGATATTCTATAGTGCCCATAAAATAACTGATGTAATAGTAAATATCCCTAAATTTAAGTTTTCAAATGCCATACATTTATCATTCACGCTAAGCAATAAAAAATATTCTATAATTGCTGTTTATCGCTCCCCCTCCTTAGATTCTAAATCTTTTATCACAGAATTGAAATATTACATAAAAGAAAATAACTGCAACCAATCAGATTTCTCGTTTATAGTAGGGGATATAAATATTAACATAGAACATTCTATCCTAAGCCCAATTGCAAATGAATATCTTAATGTTATATATAGCGAAGGATATCTATCTTATATAAATAGCCCTACAAGATACGGTTCTTGTCTTGATCATATATTTCTCAAAACCAATAAAAATTTTATACCTAGATCAGCTGTCCTAAAAATTGATATAACCGATCATTTCCCAACTTTTTACGGCCATAGTACCTTAAAGTATCACCATCCAACTAAAGAACAACAAGTGGGAAAAAATAAAATTAACTATGAAACCCTAAACAGTTTTCTAAAAAAAGAAAATTGAAACACAGTTTTATCCAATGATGACCCAAATCAATCACTAAACACCTTCTATTCAATATTAAATGATAATATCAAGAATAGTCTTGAACCAACATCAACACCTGGAAGAAAACATAAAAAAATAAAGCCATGGATCACGCGTGGATTGATAATTGCAAGCCAACACAGGAATAAACTGTACAAAATTTACAAAAATCATGAGAACTATTGTATGGCAAAAAATATTCCACCTAATGGAAATTTACGACAGCAATACATCACTTATAGAAATTTTTTCAATATTCTTATAAAAAAATGTAAACATGAGTACTATATTAAACAATTACAAAAAGCTGATAATGATTCTAAAAAAACCTGGCAAGTCATAAATGAAATAACAAATAGAAAACATAAAGTAAAAACATTCCCTGAAAAAATTGTTACAGATGATAAAATAGTCATAACGGATATAAGAAATATTGCAAATAAATTCAATGATTTTTTTACAAATGTTGCCTCAGATATAATAAATAACAACCCCGCATTTCAAAACCATATACATCAACCCACTCAAATGGACAAACACTCTAAAAATTGTCCTAAATTATCTTAATTTAAACGTGTTACCGAATCTGAAATAATAAAACACATTGACAATCTTATCACAAATACAGCCAATGGTCCAGATGAATTGAGCGCCATCGCTATCAAGTCTACTAAACAATACATTTCGAAGCCCTTGCAACACATTTTTAATTCCTGCTTTGAAAAAAAACGTTTTCCCAGACGCATTTAAACTCTCCAATATTGTACCAATACATAAATCTGGATCAATCTCTAAACTAGACAATTAAAGACCAATATCGCTAATATCCCAACTAGCAAAGATATTAGAAAAAAATATTAAAATACAAGTACTAGAGTTTTTAGAATCAAATGCACTTTTGTCCACAAATCAATATAGTTTCAGAACAGGTCTTAGTACAGATGATGCTTTATTTAATCTAACAAAAAATATATACACCAATCTTGACTTAAATATGAAAAGTTTAACAATCTTTTTAGACCTGAAAAAAGCGTTTGATTCAGTTAATCATAATAAACTGATTAGAAAACTCAATAACATAGGAATTAAAAATAATTGTCTTGTCACTTTTAACAAATTATTTACTTGATCGCAGACAATGTACAAAAATTGGTGATATTATTAGTAAACCAGAATCTGTGAGACATGGTGTTCCACAAGGAACAGTTATCGTTCCGTTATTGTTCCTAATCTATATCAATGATCTGTGTAATATCAGTATTCCGGGAAAACTATTCTCGTATGCTGATGATACTGCAATCACAGTCGATGGTAAATCTTGGAAAGAAGTCTCTGAAAATGCAAATAAGTTCACATCCATTGTCAAAGAATGGCTAAACCAAAACCTTCTAACTCTGAACTGTGAAAAAATTATTTATATTCCATTTTATAACACCAAAAGGACGGCACCCTTAACTCACCTAAATATAAGGTTTCATGACAATACTTGCAACCCTGTTTCGTGTTCTAACTGTGTAGAAATGAATTCGGGGAACACAGTTAAATACCTAGGAATTACTATAGACAGCCAACTAAAATGGACAAATCACGTAGAAAAGCTTGTAAATAAACTTTGGTATTTAACTTACATTTTTAAACGATTAAATAACATAGTTGAGATCAAAAGAATGAAACTGGTTTATCATGCATTGGTGCAATCATCAATATCTTATGGAATATTGGATGGGGGGGTATCTATAATAACCACACTAAGCCGCTAGAAATAGCTCAAAAATTAATACTAAAAATAATGTTGCAAAAAGATGTTACCTACCCCTCCTTGCAATTATTTCAAGAAGCTAAACTCTTAGATATAAGAAAAATTTACTTTATGCAATGTCTGAAAAATATATTTTCACGAAATGTACATTTTACAAAAAACGAAAATCGTTCTAGCTGTAGAGTAAATAATGCATATGAGGTTCCACTATGCAAAACTAGGCTTGCGCACAGACATGCTTTTTTCATTGCCCCAAAAATCTACAATGCACTCTATCAGACTATAGAAATTAGATCTAAAAATATATCGTCTTACAGCATATACAAAAATGTAATAAAGACTTGTATCACTACCATTGACACAAATACTTACCTGCTATAACATCCTACCTTTTATAAATTTACAAATCCTTAATTTTTCTATTTTTTAACCTTTTTTCTTAATTATAATTTTGTAAAAACGGAATTATTTTTTTTATAAACTGCACTAAACAAAATAAGTATACCCACGAGCTGGCGATGCCTATGTGGGATTTTTTTTTGGTTATATGCATACTATTCTATTATATTTTTTTATTTAATTGTATCGTTTATTTTTTTTTATCTTAAAGCTACCTTTTTTATTTTTTTATAGTAGCTTCTTTACCTGTGAATGAAATGCTTTTTGTAATACTATAATAATTTTAATAATGTAATACTTGTTTTTGTAATACTTGATTTTTGTAATTATATTTTTATGAATGTAACAAAAAAAAAATATTGCGAACCGAAACGCCAACCAAGTCACAAATTACGGGAAAGGAACGAAGCAACTGCAAGCGGCGTTTCGCGCCATTTGTGGTTGCTCGTTCCTTTCCCATTAGTTGAGGTTCAGTTCTGCAGTTCGGCAGTTCGGCTCGCATCTGTATATGTAGCATAAGATCTAAGCTATGAATTGCTAAATATATATAAAATGCCACTCTGTAACCCTAACGATTTTTTTTAAATCTCCATCGATGTTTTATTTTATTTCCAAACCGCTAAATATTTCTTATAATGAACAAAGTAAAACAGGCGGCTCTCTGAGGTAATAACTTTGATTTTAAAACATGGATAATAATTATGTTGCATTTAAAAAAAAAAAAATTTACGCCTGAAATCTCCTTGATGTCATTTTTTTAAACATATTACGCTTTGTTCATAACTGAATAATAGTTTTAAGCAATAAAAGAAGCTTTCTTTGTGGAAGTTAACAAAATAGTTTTTTGCAGATTGCGGCTTAGAAAAGGACTTAGGTGTAGAACTAATTGTAAATGGTCTCACTGTTAAAAAAGACACCTTCCCTTGGCACGTGGGAATCTTCCGGTGGGACGAAAAAAAAAATACAACCGAATATATTTGCGGAGGTTCCATTATACATGCTAATCTTGTAATCAGTGGTAAGTGTTATTCAATAATACATTTCATATCAATGTTGGTCCCTTGATTCCCTCCATTTTTCGCCAGTCCTCGAAGTTTTGTCTTCGACAGTCTCAAGTCAGTCTGGTTACGATGACGATTTAATTGACGTTCTCAATTTTGCTAAAAATCAACATATGTTCATATTTTCAGTCACGAGTTGCTTCTTTGACCCGGTAACTCTAGAAAAGATAGATGCAAAGTATTACAAGGTTGCCGCCGGGAAGTTCCTCAGGTCCTGGGACAACGATTTGGCTGAAAACGTAAAACTCGCGTCTTGGTGGTATATCTATGATGTCTTGTGTAGAGCTGCTCGAGCATGCGGATGCAATGATGAGCATAGTTCCAAGTCAATATATTCGATCGAGCCAAAACTTCAAAGATGAATATACATGTATACGTAGCTTAAGCATTACTTCTTTCAACGCAGTCGACGACGATGACGATTTACGATGAATATCTCATTTTAAAATATTCTCAGTTATGCAAAAAAAAATTACATATGTTTATCTTTTCAGTCGCGCATTGCTTCTCGGACCAGGTTATCCAAGTAAATATAGATGCAAAGTATCACAAGGTGGCCGCCGGGAAGTTCCTCGGGTCCTGGGATAATGATTTGGCTGAAAACGTAAAACTCGTCCAGAAATCAGATGTTGGTAAAATTTCCTTTTAAAATAAATGAATATTTAAGTAAATTGAGAACAGAGAGTAATTCTGTAAACTTTATTGTTGAGAAATTCTGTCTCACAACTGTATAAATAAATATACCGTAAATATACCGGGAGCAACTGTAGCAGTAAAAGTGCTTTACGAAAAAAATACTAAATTGACTAATTTTAAAATAAGTGAAAAGTAATAGTCGAGGGGAGGCGGCAGTTCCTTTGTAACTGTTATATTAATGCGATGATGGATGATTATCTTAATAATAATATAATATAAATAATCAGATATTAGAAAGATTTAGTTTGATAATAAACGTGTACAGTGATTTTGGATTCATGTGGTCTAACTGAGAACTGGGTTTTAAGAGAGAGAGATTAAGCTAATACATTTTCATACATGCTATACAGCACCATATAGTTTGTCTATCTCGCTCTATACTGACGGCGTCAAATTAAATACTTTCTAATACCACTTCCTTCCTTACTTACTTATATTATAGGTGCTTATCTTAAATCCAATGAATGTAATACCCCTTCCACCAATTCCTAAAACCTACAACTTATTTACCTGAAAACCCTAGTCATTACCTTCTCTGACCAAACTTTAAACTTACTTTCTTTCAACCTTTACATTGCCTCTTTTCGTTGAATTGACTTTAATTTACATTATTTAATTAGGAATAGCAGGGTATCTATACATGTGGTTTAACAGTTATTTAAGTAACAGGCAATTGGCCGTTAAAATTGATGGCTTTATTTCTTATAAATTTAAAGCTACCAGCGGTGTCCCCCAAGGGTCACATTTGGGACCAATTTTATTTTTGATATTTGTGAACGATGTGCTCTCTATATTCAACGATGTCGAAGTTTCAATGTTTGCGGACGATATGAAAATATACAAAACTATAAGAAATATGAACGACTGTCAAATAACTTGCGTAAACTATTTGTTTAGTGCCAAGAGAACTATCTAGAACTAAATATAAACAAATGTCTAATTATGAGATTTCATAGAATAAAAAATCCAATTATTTTTGATTACTCCATCAATGATGTAGTTCTAACCGCTGTAACCGAGGTGAATGATTTAGGTGTAAACTTTGACCAAAAACTGAATTTTATAAATATTGAAATTACTTCAAACAAAGCTTTGAAAATGTTGGGTTTTGTTATAAGAATTTGCAGCCAATTTAAAAATATTCAAACATATAAACATTTGTATGTGTCATTTGTTAGGAGTCAAATTGAGTACAACTCGACAGTGTGGGCACCTAGTTACGCTAGTCATTCACTCACGATAGAAAGAATTCAAAAAAAATTCTTAAGATTTATTAATTTCAGAATGGGTATTACAAAGGAATGCGTCAACTATGATTATCTACTATGTCAGCTTAATTTATTAAAATTATCTGAACGTAGAATAGTTAATGACCTAAATTGTTTATATAAAATCATAAATTCAATAATTGACAGCCCTGAACTATTATATTTGATTTCCCTACATATACCTCGTAAACCAACATTGAGGCATTATCTACCGTTCTATTGTGATAACTCCAACACTGAATCTCAATTCTATACCCCCGTTCGCCGTATACAAAATTTGGGTAATGACTATAAAGATGTTGTTGATATATTCAACACATCATTCACCACATATAAACAAGTCATTACCCAATTTATTTTGGAAAAAAGAATATCAAATACAATATAATTCACAGACATAGGAATTAATAGACGAGAAGATAAAGGCGAGGGGTAAAATCAACTGTTGAAGAACGAAGGGAGTGAAGATGACTGTGATTCGTCAATAAATCAATCTGACAGTAAATAGGCATTTCGCATTATAATATCACCATTTACTTCTTAAAAGTAAAATCTGCTTTGAATGAATAGACATTTTTACATGGGAGCGCAAATTACTCGCCACGTTATGAACAAATTTGCGAAGTCCAAATTCGGCAAAGTAAGGCAGCTTCTATATTCAGAATCGTAGTTAGTTTCAGAGTATTTAGTTAAGACACTTTTATAAATGTTCATAATTTACTTCCCAGCAACCAACCAGCTTTGTGTTTCGCGTCCAGACGTTTCTCGATGTGATAGTAACAACTGATTCATATTATACGATGTGAATATGCTTAAAATAAAATAAAATAATGCTTATATATGGAATGTAATACGACAATTGGGTTTATTCTCTTTTTTCGCATCTATTTTTACCAGTTTTCATAGTACAAGTAAACATTTTGCCGTGTTATTTCGTAAAATGAACCGATGATGCCTCGACCATAGTTCGCACAAGAATGATGACGTCACGTTTTCAAATATCACTTGAGGCCGTACGCGAGCCCAGCCGGCTCAATGGAACCGGTATGGGGAGTGGGGATAATACGCTTTTAATCACTTAGGGCAGGTCTACTAATATTCATATGTCTATGATATAATTTAACTACAGAAACTAAGTAGATTCATTTTATTTCGTTTTTGACATTATTTTTGTAAGAGGTTGTGTTTTATTATGTATTCTATTTCCTTTTTGATTTTGTTTTGTGATTTTACTTTGACTTTGTTTTATTTTTGATTTGTTGTGTTCTTTGTAAAAAACAAGAAAATAACATGTAAAAGCCCTGCCGGACGTAAATTTATAAATAAATAAATTATTTAATATTTTCGTTTTTTGTGATGATATTATAATATTAAGGAATAAATTAGTCAAAAACTGATCTAATCTTCCTTCCGAATAAATAAAGAGATGTATTTATTGTTTTTGCGTTTAATTCGTAAAACTCTATTAAAATTTTTTTAAAATTAAATGTATATCAAATTGAATAAAATTATTATAAAGTAGCAAGTATTTTTTGGTTTTTATTATTTTTACAGCTGTTTCGGCTTTCAAAGCCAATATCAAACTGTGGATATAACCACCTTTAGACGACTTATTTATATGATTCTATTTTACCCCCTCCCAATTAAAAATGATTTATTACCGGTTAAACCGATTTACTGATAAAATAATTGTGACAATTGATTTCATACTCTGTGGGGGTATTTCAAAGTCTGTTTTCCCCACGTTAATGTTTTTTTAATTGTTTAATAACGATGTGGCTGCTAATAATTTATTTAAATGTGTTATATTGTTTAGGTTTTGTGAACATACTTAGAAGCAGGAAATAATAAATTTTCCTTTATTTATTAATTAATATTATATTGGGGTCATTGGATATTTAATTGATTTCTAATTGTTTGAATAAATTTAATCTAAGGCCCTTTATTTATATATATAAGGGTTTAAGTTCATTGTTGTCAACGCCTGTATTGAAGCTTATCCCCAATGTACATTGTACTTGTAATATTACCTTCTAACACCACAATAACCATCTATAATGTGTAGGTGATCGCAATTCACCTTCCCCCGATGTATGGCGGGTATCAGCAAAACCATCAACAAGACCTGGCCCTGCTGCAGCTGGCGACTCCCTTTGAGTTGTCCCACTCTGTCCGGGCCGTTTGCTACGACATCATCAGTGAGAGGTTTGACACTCTTCAAACATTACCTGGAAACATCGGCAAGGTAACAACATGTTTTATTATGAATATTTGCTTGGTGTATCTTAGGCATAAAATTACACTAGATCTTACACATCTCTATGTTAGTATCGATAGTCTTTATAATAATAAGCATAATCATTCAATATGTTTATGCTTTCTTCCAAAATTCTGTTCCTGCAGTGAAACCGTCGGAATTTTTAATATTCTTCTTGAGGAGTGCCCCATGGCACCATTTTTGGACGATTAATAAATAAAATAAATCTTTTTCTCAGAAATGATTATGGGAAAAGATGTCTTTGAAATCCCGAACTTTGTTTAGAGTAGAGAATATTTTAAAAATAATCATATCAAGTGCACTGATAGTTTGGACAAAATGCTGGAAGTTCACAATTTTCTTAAAAATGATAAATTTATTCATAATAACCGTGTTTTTCGTGGTAGTTTTTGATAGGGAATGAAAAATTCAAAAAGAATGCCTCTTTCTTGGTAAGAAGATATTTACTAAAATAATATTAATTTGTTGATGCATCAACAAATAAATAACTTTCATTTTCGCTGCAGCGAAAATGAAAGTTGCCTGAGAAAATCAGAATCGTAAGCTTTATTTCTTTTTGGTTTTTAAAGTACTTTTAAACTGTTATAAAAGCACCAGTGAAATACATCATATAAATGACTGAGTTACTGTAACGCAGGTAGCTGGCTGGGGACAGACAGAGAACGGAGAACCATCAGAGGAACTGAAGACCTTGAATCTGCCAGTCATTGGTTACGGGGAGTGCCGCATAGAGATGTCCAAGTACAACTTCAACAGGTTTCTCACGACGGATAAAATGTGCGCTGGATATCTTAATGGTAAATACTATATATGGTCTAACAGGGTGTCGTTGTGACTTACGACTTGACCTCTACTTAAGACGACCGTCGTGGTACAAGTTTTTGTTGTTTATTTTTGTTTAGTAGAGCTGCATTTTTAATCCGACTAATCCAAAAGCTCGTAATGCTTTTTGTAAAGTCTTTCTCGGCCGTTCTCGACATTTTCCACCATTCACTACTGTACACCAACTGTTAAAAAACTCGTCTTTAATTCAGTCATGTGTCAATCTAATACCAGTGCAGAGATATTGCGTCTTTCTCGGACATCTCCGACTTCTTCTACCATCCAAACTACTCTCTAAACATTCCTGGTACTAAAAAGAACAATCTTTTGAGAAATCAGTTGAGTTGTGTTTTGTGTTTACAGGGGACAAAGAAAGAAGCACACATATTTTTGTATATATGAAAATTAAATCTTTTTTGCGTTTTTCAGGAAGTGCCATGTCCCAGGGCGACGATGGTGGAGGATTGGTATTTCCTTCAATGGACACGGAGGGTTCCACCCGCTGGTATCTGCGTGGGGTGGTGAGCAACGGGCCTCCCAATGATGAAAGAACTGCCTACCGATCCAACACTTACACAGTTTTCACCAACATCTTCAAGATGAGAGACTGGCTGAAGAAGACTATTAGAAGAGTGACACGACCCACCATTACTGGTAAATGGTTTTCCCAAACAATGCCCTATATTCAAGTTATTTTAAATGTATTTAATTCACGTGATCCTTGAAAGCTCGGACTTAATTATCAAATACTAATCGATATTTCGTATCAATGTTCTGCAAATTTGTTCTATTAACGATGGTGGGTGAAGTTATTCTAGATTGAAAACCTTTTTGTTGATAAAATGTGATATTTCACGTTTGGTTTAATTTTGCCGGATTTTGTAGTTATTTCAAACTGATCAAATAATACTAATACATAATTTTAGACTGTTTATAACGACCCCATGTTTCGTCAAATCGCTTAATTTCTGCTATATGGTCGCTCGTTTACAACAATCGTGCATAACGCTGCGTGTACGAAAGAGAAAAAAGCGTGAGCCGATCCACAAATTATGGGAAAGTATCCCGTACTATATTTCCTGTATCTCGAGAATAAGAATTGGCCACTGCTTTAGGCTAAGGCATTTATCGTTTGCTTATTAAAATCACCCACCAGTCTCCCTTTATTATTCCATATTTGCGGTGACCGGATAAATCATCAAAATGATAATTCATCACATCTTTAAAAAGTTGTATAAAGTCATGGAAAGTGATGAAACAAAAATTTTACTAACTGGGTTAAGTAGGTTAGGTAAGGTTAGGTATAAATTATTTTTTTCATGGTTTCTAATGACTTTATATCACTTTTTAAAGGTGTATTGAATTGTTGATGTGTTGATTTATTTGGTACCCATATTTACTGTCCCTCAACAACTCTTGCGCATATTCTTCCGTTCTATGTAAGATTATAAATTTGAATGACTTTAATTTATCCTGTCTTCTTATAGATAATTCTCAACAGTTTAACCATACATCTGAACTCTAACGGCACAAAGCACTCTTTTAGGGTGAATTGCCTAATTCAAAAATAAAATAAAAATCTTTTTAACTTTTTTTGAGATTATTATATGAGATTATAGTAATTAAACGTCATGTTGACATTGACAGATACAAAATTATGTAAACAACCAAATGTCCATGAAAGAAAATTTAAAACTTTACTTTTAAAAATGTACGAAAGATTTCGGTGTGCCATTCAAAAACAAATTGAAGATAATCAATATTCAAACCAAATGAAATAGTTAAAAAAAGTAACCTCATCTTGATAACAGATGGCAGTAGTATCATAATCAATTATTGATTGATTATATTGAAATAAATGCAATTTTCCAAAGCGTATTCCTACGTCACCAAAAGAAACCTAGGATGGAGACCAAGGAACACCGTTGGAAAATTAAAAAAACAAAAAACCTGATTCGTTCCATAATTTTTCGAGCTCAAAGAAATCTAGGGAAGGAATCGAATTACCATTAAGTAACATTTAAAACACGCACCATAAAACATGAATACAACATGAATCCAAAACCATAACAATCACAATATAGATAATCCCTTACGGAATGAAATCAATAACGGCTTGCCAACTATAAGGTTGAAATTTTCCTAAAAATTCAAAAAAATATCTCAATTATAAGCCTGATGTGGGCTATCAAAATTCAAAATTCAAAAAAATATTTATTGCACAAAAAGAGTACAAAAGTTAAAGTTAAATAGCTTAAAGGTTACATCCTATTTCTTCCAGCTAACCCAACAACTACACATTATATTACATAACCAAACAATTACATGTTAACAAATGCATGTAAATAAAAAATAAATACAGAGGTATTTAATTTATGTAAGGTATTCATTTAAGGTGTAGTGACATTTGTTTAAAATAAATGTTTTTAGTGATGATTTAAATTTAAGTGTGTCGGTTATTTGTCTGATGCTACGTGGAAGGTTGTTATATACTTTAATGGCCATGTAGTGTGGTCCTTTTTGAAAAATAGTTTTGTTTGCTTTTGGAATTAATAAGTTTTCTGTGAACCTTGTGGCGTGTTTATGTGTTGAGTTTTTTTGTGGGAACTTTTCTGGAGATGATCGTAGGCAAAAAGCCATTATTTTAGTCCACAAACAATAACAAGTTCAAAGGAATTGTTATATAATCACAACATCTCTCTAGAAGGAATGAATTTCCCTCAACATACGGAAAATATTTCTATTATAAGCTGATGAGCTATCATGTAGAAGAAAAAGCTATAAGCCTATAACGTGGTTGTTAAATCATAACATGACCCATTGGTATGTTGAAAATAGAGCGCAAAAAAAATGCAAACTCACACACTTGCCAAAGACAAATAACAAGATATAAATCACCTTAGAGCGAGAAAACAAATCCTCTTAAATACAAAACTGTAAACAGTTAACAACAACATTACACACAGCAAAACTAGACACCTAAATACACATTGAGAAAAAAAATGGATTTCCCCAGGGACAGGAAATACATCCTTCTGCTCGATAAGCAACCATTATTCTAAAAATAAAATATAACTAAAATAGAATAAATGAATCTCCGATGCAACAGTAGCGACCTGTTCGCAAGAAAGAACCAATCTCCACAAAACATAAACAGACCATTCTTTTGTAGCGAATAAAAGAATGATTTAAATTTTATGAAGCGAGCCCACTATATCGTTTAGGAATTGATGAAATCAAATCAGAAAAGCTCTAATTAAAAGGTGTATTAGAATGTTGAATAATTATTTTAATGATTAATAATTTAAAAGGTTCATATAAATAATTGAAGATTAAAGTTGCAAGTAATATTTATTTAAGGCTCACACCCAAAATGCTACGAAATATTATAAAAGTTAAAAAGTCTGCCCAGATTTCAAAGATGGCGGTTGTATTATTTTAATTATTATTTGAAATAATGAATATTGTAGAATTAATTCCGCAAAGCTAAAACAACAACAATGAACAATTGGATAATAATTCTCTAAAACACTAAATATGACTGAAATACAACCATAAGATTCTCTTAAACGGAGTGGTAATTAATCACAAGAGAGAAAATTAAGATTCACTATGTTCGCGCAATATATAGGGGATTGTTAGGTATGCATCCACAGGCTTAATGGACAAGTGTAATATCAATACAAAATCCTGAAAATGTCCTACCTACCCTTTTACCCATCCCAAAAATGTCACCATAGTAAAAATATTGTTGCGACACATGTAAAATCTGACAAGTGGTGTCAGTTGCTTATCAGAGTTCGGAGTGATAATTAATATCAGACAGGGCGGTTATACATATATTTTGTGAAGTGAAATCAACCAAAACTCCTGGAGACGTGTGATAGTCATCAACGGGTGAGTCCATCTTTCCTGCTTTCCAATCTGGGCTTATCTTGTGCTCCAGCAGCCCAGATTTATACCTTTGATTATTGCACTGTCCATCAGGTTTGTCGGATGCATAAATCGTCCCATAACCTATCATTCGGAGTAGTTTGGGACTGGTCCTTTGGGCGTGTGGCATAGGGCTTTAGCTCTGCACCACCTCTTAAAATATAGTGGAGTCGCAGCTTCGCGACACCATTTTTTGGTTCTTTCGAGCCGGATTACCAACGGGGTATTTAAAATTAACATATTTAAAGTTATAAATAAATATTATTTCCTCTTTATACTTTGTTAATTTGTATGTACTAGGTTGCATTTGTAATTATTGTTGTGTTTAAATTCCTGCATACAATTAATCATGGCGACTAGCGATAGTACTCAGGATATTAAAATGAAGTTACTAGAATCGAAGATTAATTTGATGCATAATCGTGTTAATGAATTATACGAGAAAGCGAAAAGTATTGCGGACAGGGAGACGAGAAGTTCGGAGGATTTTGTTAAACAAACGGTTAATATAGCTACATATTATGCACAATTTAACACATTTTGTGATGAATTTCATACACTTCAGTTGAAAAAGGATTCAAATTACAATATGAATTTCGATTTATGGAGTAAATTCGAAAATAAGTACTGTTTTGTAGTTTCTATACGCGAAAGCATTATAGCAAAGCAAGATTCATCACTTGATCGACAGAAGTTAAATAATTCACCATTAATTAAACTCCCACCGATCGAGATGCCATCGTTCGATGGTAATCAAGAGAATTGGTCGATATTTTATGAAGCTTTTAAATTAAACATTCACTCAAATCAAAATTTGAATACGTCGCAAAAGATGCAATATCTGATAGGGAAACTCCAAGGAAAGGCGTTATCAGTTTTTGCGGGAATACTTCCGAACGAACAAAATTATTTTTTAATTTGGGAAGCTCTCGAAAAGAAATATCAGGACAAACGCGTGCTAGGTACCTTTTATCTGAACAATATTTTGAATTTAAATTTATTGGCACCTAGTAACCCAAATGAGTTAAATAATTTTATCGAACGGTTTGCGTCTTCCATAGCTGCACTCAAGGAATTAGGTATTGATGACCTAACCGATTTTATAATATTACATATTGCACTGAAAAAATTAGATATTACAGTTGGTGCAAAATTTCGAAATGTCTATACGGGAGAAAGCTATACCTACATATACCGATTTAATAGAATACATTCGGTCGCATGTCAAAATCCTAGAACGAACTGGGCAAAATGATAATAAAGTTGTTAATAATAAAAACAAAGTTACGCATTCATTCGCTGTGGTCGAACCAAAGTCAAGTAATAATAATCGTAACAGGTGCCGGAAATGTAATCATTCTGATCATGTTGAATTGTTTAAATGTGAACAATTTAACGAATTAAGACCAAATGCTCGCTTTCAGTTTGTGAAATTAAATAATTTATGTGTAAACTGCTTAAGCGATAAACATAAAACTGTGAAATGTCCATCTAAATCGGATTGTAGAATTTGTAAAAAACGACATCACACCGCTCTGCATTTTGAGAGCACGATGAATACTGAAAGTCAATCGAAAAACGAAGCCATTACATTAATAGCGCGTAATCATAAACATCATAATAATTTTTCTGCGGGTAATATAGCTACGAATGTACTACTGTCAACCGCGCAGTTATTTGCTTATGACAATAAAAATAATCAAGTAACCGTAAGGTGTTTAATTGATTGCGCCTCGCAACAAAATTTAATCAGTTTAAACACTTGTAATGAATTAAATCTTAAAATAATTCCTTTAAATAATTCAGTAGTTAAAAGTGTTGGTTCAGTAGAGACACCAATATTGGGACACGTTGCGTTAAAAATTAAATCCCGCGTTTCAGAAGATACTTATAAAATTAGTCTATTAGTTGTCGATAAAATAACTGATAAGCTTCCTACACAACATGTTGACACAAAGTCATGTGAGCATTTAGTGGGTTTAAACTTAGCGGATGAATCCTGGAACGTTAAATCCGATGTTGATATCTTATTAGGTGCACAGTTATTTCCATATATTCTGCTGGGGAATAAGGTTTTATCTAAACATAATACGAATGCACCACCGGCTATACAGACAGTATTCGGGTATATTGTAATGGGTGAAATACCTACGTGTACGCCGGAGGTTTCGTGGACGTTCGGCCCCATAACCAATGTAGATTTATATAATGCGTTATCCAAGTTTTGGACGATGGAAGACACGCCTATTAAGTCGTTGATGAGTGCTGAAGACGCAGAATGTGAGAAAATGTACCTCGAGTCAGTCCAACGGGATGAATCGGGAAGGTATATTGTATCTTTACCGTTTAAGATAGATCCTAATAATTTAGGTGATTCGCGCCGTGTCGCGCAGCGTCGATATGAATATTTAGAACGGAAATTTAATACTTCGCCAGAATTGCATTGCAGTTATAATGAAGTAGTTTCTGAATATCTGGAAAAGGGATATATGAGGGTTGAAGTTCCGTCTTCATCTAATATTGATGAGGGATATTTCATTCCTCATCACGCAGTAATTCGTAAAGATAAATCAACAACTAAAACTCGTGTTGTATTAGATGCAAGTACAAAGACCAGTTCAGGGTTGTCACTTAATGATACTTTGTATACAGGTCCAAATTTGCAATCTAATTTATTTACACTTTTAATTAAATTTCGCTTATTCGCTGTAGCATTAACCGCAGATGTTTATCAATTTAATTCACTCGCGTTTGGTTTGAACTGTTCACCATTTCTAGCAATGCGAACTATACGGCAGCTAGCGAGCGATGAAAGAAATCGTTATCCGAAAGCGGCGGAAGTTGCAATTAATGATTTATATATGGACGATTTTGTATATTCTGTAAATACTATAAGTGAAAGCATCACTTTGGCTACAGATTTAATGGCGATGTTCAAGCGTGGAGGATTTGAATTAGTCAAATGGTCGAGTAATTCTCCTCATTTACTGGCCCAATTACCAGAGTCGCACCGCGCGACAATGGATTTTTCGGATAAATGTAGCATTTTAGGATTAAAATGGGATCCGATATCTGATTGTTTTCGATTTATGATATGTCCGACGGAGGAAAAAACTATATGTAAAAGATCAATTCTTTCCACAATAGCTCGTTTATTCGATGTATTAGGTTTGTTTGCTCCGGTAATTTTATATGCCAAATTACTTTTACAAGAGCTGTGGTTAGAGAAAGTAGGATGGGACGAGGAACTACCCCAAAGTATTGTTAATAGATATGTCAAATTCAAGGAAGAATTACCGATGCTTTCTAATTTAAATTTACCTCGATTTTTGGGAGTAAAGGAGGACTGCACGATAAATATTATCGCCTTCGCAGATGCGAGTATGAAAGCATACGGTTGTGTAATATATCTTCATGTCACGGATAAGGGTGGCAACACTACAATGAATTTGATATGTTCTAAATCCAAGGTGGCCCCTCTGAAAACAGTGTCGCTCGCTCGATTGGAATTATGCGCTGCGCTTATTTTATCTAGACTCGTTAGATCTATTATAGATACTTATAGAAATCGCGTTTCGATAAACGATATATTTGCTTTTTCAGATTCAAAAATAGCACTTTCTTGGATTCACTCGTCCCCTCACCGGTGGCAAACTTTTGTAGCTAATCGAGTTAGTGAAATTCAGGAAAATTTACCCGCGAAACATTTTTATCACATAGATGGCGTTACCAATCCTAGTGATTGTTTATCACGAGGACTACTGCCTGCTCAGCTGGTCGATCATTCTCTTTGGTGGCACGGTCCGCCCTGGGCTGCGAACCCAGTATCCGAGTGGCCTGTCGAAAGATTTTCCCCCTCACGGGAGGAGGAGAATACTTTGGAATTGAAAAAATCGCATACATTTACGATAACGTCAATAGAGAAAAATTCTCCGATATATAATCTCGCTTTAAAAATTTCCTCATGGCCAAAACTGCTGAGAATTGTGGTATATATTTTACGATTTATGCGAAAGTTATCACGCTCAACAGTTATAAATTCCACGGAATTAAACATTGCTGAAATGAATGTATTAAAAGCTTTACAGAATAGGTATTTTAGTGCCGATATACAATTAATACAGAGGGATAAATTATGCTCACCTTCAATCCGAAAACTAAACCCGTTCCTAGATCATAATGGCTTGTTACGTATAGGTGGTAGATTAACAAACGCGAATATACCTTTTGAAAACAAACATCCAGTACTTCTACCAAGACAGGATCATATATTATTGTTTATTGACTTTCACCATCGTGTGAATTGTCATACTGGTGCACATCTCCTTATGTCAATAATTAGACAGCGTTATTGGATCTTATCGGGGAGAAATCTAATACGCAAAAGAGTACATGCTTGTAATTTCTGTTTTAAAACTGCACCTTCCAATATTATACCGCTAATGGCAGATTTACCTACAGCTAGAGTTCAGGAAGCAAAGGCATTTACACATACGGGTGTAGATTTTGCCGGACCAATAAATATAACCCTTTCTAGGCGTCGTGGGGTAAAAAGTCAAAAAGCATATATATGTCTATTTATTTGTTTAACAACGAAGGCTATACATATGGAAGTGGTATCAGATCTAAGCACGGACAATTTTTTAAACGCATTTAAGCGTTTTCTATCCAGACGCGGACCGGTTTCGTGTATGTACAGTGACAATGCGACAAATTTCATAGGCGCAAAGAATTGTCTGGATGACTTATATAATTTTTTAGAGGCAAATTCAACTAAAGAAGTTCTTCGCAATGAATTTAACATTCGGAGAATTGAATGGAAGATGATTCCACCCCGCGCTCCTCACTTTGGAGGATTATGGGAGTCAATATCAAATGCATTAAATCGCATCTGTATAGGGTTGTGGGTACTCAACTTTTATGTTATGAAGAGCTTCTCACAGTTCTGACACAAATAGAGGCTGTACTTAATTCACGGCCATTATGTTTATTAAGCAGTTCTCATTATCCAGAAGCTCTTACTCCGGCTCATTTTCTGATGTCTACCCCGATTCAGCATCTACCTGCTTATGATTTGACTAATGAACGCATTAGTCTACTGAAAAGGAAAGAGCTTTTGGACCACCTCGTTCAATCTTATTGGAAGAAGTGGCATATAGAGTATCTTCACTCTCGGGTCAATCCGCACCAAATCATCCAGGCCATGTCACCCACCATCTCAGATTTTGATGAAACTTTAAATTTTTAATCCTTCCATATAGATAAGAAAATATACCAAATTTTACCTTCCTACCTCAACTCGTTTTTTTTTTATGGGCAGTTGAAGTTTGGGCAAAATAAGCGTTTTTACATATTCCGAGCACTCCGGAAGAGCTTGTACCTTCAATGAAAAAAAATTGTATCTTTGTCATTTATAGTGCAAATGCAATGAAAATTTTCAATATTATCAAGAAAACTATGCTGATTGCAGAAAAAAATAAATAAACCCTTTACATTTATCTACTTGACTTTAAAAAATTATCAAAAGTAATTTTTTAAGTAATTTTTGGGACGGAAAAGGTACTTTACAAAAAAGCAATATCTCGGGAAGGTACAGTGTTAATGAAGTAATTTTTTTTTTATTCATATCTACAAATAGCATAGAATCACATACAAAAATAAAATTCATGGCATTTTACTTGCTTCAATAAATAAAATCCATTTTAAACTTTTTTCAAACTTTTTGTAATTTTTTTTTATTCTTATCTACAATAAACATAGTACAACCTAAAAAAATAAAACTCCTGGTATTTTGTGTGCTTCACAGTGTAGAATCGTTTTTAAAATAAGAAATCTTTATCATACAGAATTGTTCTAGGTTTTTTTAAATCTAGATACAAAAATAAATAAAATCCATTTTAAACTTTTTTCAAACTTTTTGTGATTTTTTTTATATCTATTTTTAGTTTGTAATTGGGCAAGTTATAGTTTAGGTATATAGCTAGTAATATAGGTTGAATGAATGAACTAATATCAAAGAAACAGTCCTAGAGACAAGTCACTACATGGAAATGATGTATCTGCAACAAGAACAAGACAGAACATGAAAATTACTATCTGCCTCATCACTAAGTTTGCAGGATACTACATGCTTTGTTTCCTCTGACATGCTTAGTCAGGGGCATTTAACTAAGCTTTGGCCTTGAAACTCATTTGAAACCGCCACGCCCACCTCAAAATTCTTATAGAAAACGAATAATATGGCTAAAAGCTCAGATCTCATTGGTGAGAAAAGAAGGATTGGTTTGATCTCTCGCTCTCTACCATAATGACTCGTGTAACAGAAAGAGATGACGGAATTTTGCCGTTTGACAGTTTCAAATCATTCAAACAAAATGTGTGGTTTATTTATACACGCGGGTTGTCATTTGCTGCCGAAATACTATCATTTCCGTCGAAAATATTGCGTGTTAAAGTTGTTCGTGTTAAAAATACAATATAAGCCAGTATAGTGTTAGCGAGTTACAAACATATATTCAACTTACCTACGTAAGTTCAAGTTTAAAGTGAATTGACAGTTTTTCGTTCGGTTTTTTGAACAATGCTTCATACTTGGCATATGTCTTCCTCCACAACGTATAAATGTTATTTATTATATCGATAAACTTATTCATGTTATTGATTAGTGTTATCCTGTATTATCTTATTGTTTTGGTGAAATTAAAGATTTTTAAACATATGTAACCATGAGTTCATGAGGCTGAAAAATGTCGGAATTCTTCGTCGTACTGTCGGACAATCATGTTTTGGAAATTTTCTTCAGTGTTTTTGCAAATTTCTTGTCATTTTGGGTTTCTTCTTCTCAGATCAACAAGTTTCATCTTAAGGAAATGCACTGTAAAAGTTTATTTTCTTGGTCAGATGAACCTTGCCCTTGGAAAACATTTCGACATTTTTCTGCTTCAAGGACATTTTGATTTTTTTAATAGTTTTTTCGGGCTAGTGAATGAATAGAGTAGGCTGAGAGCAATTATGTTGTCTATGGTCGCATCTTTTTTTAAATGGCCTTGAGTTTCCTCTACCTTGTCTACTGCTCTGCTCCGCACGGTAGGTACTGCTTGTATATCTGTGGTTAAGTACTGTATAATTCCGTTACATACAAAAAGCCCGAAGATATCGATCTAGAGAGTGGTATATTTATGTGCTTAGTTCTGAGTCAGCTTCAAAGCAGTGATCATCTATATAAATACAGTAGTTGTTTCATGTTATGGTGTACGTTGTTAAAATGTCTCTAATCGAAACAAGTTTAGTTAAATGTAGTGTGGGACAACATAATGGTACTGAATGTCACAAAAAAAGTTATACTAAGTCAGAGAAATTAACGAGTGTGGATTTGTTAAGTGAATTTGAAAAAAAGCTTATTCAACAAAGAAGTTTTGTATCTACAGACTTGGTTTTCAACATTTGTGAGCACCACAGAATATTTAACTTAAATAAATATGAAACATTTCAAAAAGCTTGTTTTGACCCGTTCCAAAGCCACAAAAGGAAAATTACAAAAACTTTAAGAACAGTATCCTTGGAATTTTCAGAGAACATTAATACCATTCTAAAAGTAACTAATAAAGCAATCCCTGGACAAAAAATTTGTAATGCATGCAGAGCAAAAATTAGTAAGAGCCAAAACCTTAACAATGAAATTGAAGAGCTTAACACTTTTCAAGAAGACATAAGTGAAGTTGAAAATGTTTTAAACAAAGAAATTTTTTTACAAGAAATCAACACTTCTTTAACTGACATTGGAGAATCTCCATTTAAACTACATGCAATACCATCCCACAGTAAGTCTAGTTACGCTAAACGGAAGTTAGATTCTGCTTGTTCAACCTTAAAGAAAAAAGTAAGTAAAGTTTTAGAAAAAGAATTTTCCCCAGTAAAATGTGATGCAAAAATACCAAGATGTATTCAAGAAAAAGCTAATGACATGGACAGGCTTGTTGAGTTGGTTAAAAAAAAATTGGAAACACAAGTTACACGCCGTGAGAGAATTCAGCTTCTAACTCTCGCTCCAACTTCGTGGAGTAGAAAAAAGGTTGCTGAAGAATTCAGTGTTGGTGAATACTCAGTTCGTAAAGCACGAGAGCTACTAAATGAAAATGGTATCATTGCTTTACCTGATCCAAAAAAAGGAAAACCATTAGACCAAGGAACAGTTACTTTGGTTAAAAATTTCTACCAAAACGATGAATTTTCTCGTGTTATGCCAGGGAAAAAAGATAAAGTTAGCATAACCAAAAATGTTTATGAACAAAAAAGACTATTGCTTTGTAACCTGAATGAACTTTATGCTACCTTCAAGTTTGAATACCCTGCTTCAAAAATTGGGATTTCGAAATTTTGTTGGTTGCGTCCCAAATGGTGTGTGCCAGTAGGTTCTCCAGGCTCTCATTCTGTCTGCGTTTGTGCAATTCATCAAAATGTAGTGTTGCTTCTTAATGCTTGTGACAGTGAAGAAACGTACAATGATTTAATGGACTACTTAGTGTGCTCAAAGAACAATAGAGACTGTATGCTTCGACATTGCGATAAGTGTTCAACATCTAGTGAAAATCTTAAGAAACATTTGTTAGAAAAATTTGAAGAATGGGACCAAGAAGATGAAATTACATACAGTGCATGGGTAACTACTGATAGAACACAGCAGGTTTCAGTTACAGTTCCCTTTCATGAATATGTAGAACATCTTGTGAAGAGTCTTGTAAAACTTCTTCCTCATTCTTTTATAACAAAGTCTCAATCAAAATATCTCAAAGAGTCCCTAAAAGCACAGCTTCAGATAAATGAAGCTGTTGTGTTATTAGACTTCAGTGAAAACTTCTCCTATGTTATCCAGAATGAAGTCAGAGTTCACAGTCCACTGGACGCAAGACAGTTGTTCACTCCACCCAGTGGTAATTTACACTTGTGAAGAGCCTGGCAAAGATCTCACAGCACGTGTCAAGCTTGTGTGTAATTTCAGATGACTTGGAACATGATGTAAGTTTCGTTTACGAAACTCAAAAAATTGTTGCTCAATTTTTAAATCAAAAATTTCCCCAAATTCAAAGTGTTCATTATTTTACTGATGGTTGCGCAGCGCAATATAAAAACTGCAAAAACTTTTTAAATCTGTGTCACCATCAAAAAGACTTCAACTTGAAAGCATGTTGGTCGTTTTTTGCTACGAGTCATGGGAAATCTCCCTGTGATGGAATAGGTGGAACAGTAAAACGTCTTCTAACTAGAGAAAGTTTGCAACTTGGCCCTGGCAACACTATCACAACTGTAGACAAAACTTTTAAGTTTTGTCAGTCGAGAGTAGAAAATATATATTTTTACTTGCTGAGAAAAGAAAGCTTATTCACTTGCAGGCAACAATTACAGCAGCGTTTTTCACAAGCTAAAACAATACCAGGCACTCGAGGTTTCCACCGCTTTGTTCCTCTGTCTGAAAATGAAGTTGGCACAAAAAGGATAAGTTCAGATTCAGATTATGCTTTGATTTTTAACTTCAGTGGGGAACGAAATCGCTCTGAGCAACTAAGTATGGTACAAATTTGTACAAACTCTTATGTAGCTTGCGTATATGACAACCATTGGTTTTTTGGACTTGTGGTTTCCAAAGATGAAGACGAGTGTGATGTATCAATCAAGTTTATGCATCCTTTTGGCCCAGCTCCATCCTTTTACTGGCCACATCAAAAAGAAGATATGTTTTGTTCCACTACAAAATATTTTTAATATCGTTGACCCTCCCACAACAAAAGGTTCAGGAAGAGCTTACTACTTTCTTGAAAAAGACATTCATCATGCTGATCAAAAGTTCAACCATCTTATGGGTCAGATCAAGAATAAAAGTAAAAAATGAACTTGAACATTTATTTGTAAACAATATTATTGTAATGTACTTTCATTTAACCTAATCCTACATTGCCTGTTTTATTTTTATTGTATTTGTTTTTTAAAGAGTTAACTTTGTATTGAAAAGAGTTAAAAAGTTGATCTTGTTATAAAATATTGCTATGGTGTATGCATTCAGGGTAAGGAACAAGGTACATTATTTTGTTGGTGCCTTAAGCTTACATTGCAAGCTTACCAGCATGTTGTAAAGGACCGAATAAGTTTGACTTTTTTTATTTGCAAATACAGTATCTAGATTTTAAAAAACTTGGAACAATTCTGTATGATTAAGATTTCTCATTTTAAAAACGTTTCTACACTGTGAAGCACACAAAATACCAGGAGTTTTATTTTTTTAGGTTGTACTATGTTTATTGTAGATAAGAATAAAAAAAAAATTACAAAAAGTTTGAAAAAAGTTTAAAATGGATTTTATTTATTGAAGCAAGTAAAATGCCATGAATTTTATTTTTGTATGTGATTCTATGCTATTTGTAGATATGAATAAAAAATAAATTACTTCATTAACACTGTACCTTTCCGAGATATTGCTTTTTTGTAAAGTACCTTTTCCGTCCCAAAAATTACTTAAAAAATTACTTTTGGTAATTTTTTAAAGTCAAGTAGATAAATGTAAAGGGTTTTATTTATTTTTTTCTGCAATCAGCATAGTTTTCTTGATAATATTGAAAATTTTCATTGCATTTGCACTATAAATGACAAAGATACAATTTTTTTTCATTGAAGGTACAAGCTCTTCCGGAGTGCTCGGAATATGTAAAAACGCTTATTTTGCCCAAACTTCAACTGCCCATAAAAAAAAACGAGTTGAGGTAGGAAGGTAAAATTTGGTATATTTTCTTATCTATATGGAAGGATTAAAAATTTAAAGTTTCATCAAAATCTGAGATGGTGGGTGACAAATCCAAAATTTTCTGGATGATTTGGTGCGGATTGACCCTCTCTGCAGATGAGAAAAAAAAATGGAATAGTCCCGCGAATAACATTCTAGTAGGTACCATAGTATTGGTGCATCAAGAGGATGCGCCTCCACTTTATTGGCCGGTGGGCGTTGTTGAGGAGGTGTTCCCTGGTAAAGACGTAGTGGTTCGTGTCGCACGCGTAAGGACCCCTTCCGGGAACTTTAAACGACCAGTCGTAAAATTGTGTCCTTTGCCTACACAATAATTATTATTTCTTTATTTCATTATTTTATAAATTTTCGTTTTAACTTTGCAATATTAATAGCGTATTGATAAGAATATTTATATTTCATCTTTCGTTTTACATTTAATTTTTTACTTTATTTGAAAGTACTTAAAATTTCGGAAGGTACTTTCAACGCCGGGAGAATGTTCGCGCAATATATAGGGGATTGTTAGGTATGCATCCACAGGCTTAATGGACAAGTGTAATATCAATACAAAATCCTGAAAATGTCCTACCTACCCTTTTACCCATCCCAAAAATGTCACCATAGTAAAAATATTGTTGCGACACATGTAAAATCTGACAAGTGGTGTCAGTTGCTTATCAGAGTTCGGAGTGATAATTAATATCAGACAGGGCGGTTATACATATATTTTGTGAAGTGAAATCAACCAAAACTCCTGGAGACGTGTGATAGTCATCAACGGGTGAGTCCATCTTTCCTGCTTTCCAATCTGGGCTTATCTTGTGCTCCAGCAGCCCAGATTTATACCTTTGATTATTGCACTGTCCATCAGGTTTGTCGGATGCATAAATCGTCCCATAACCTATCATTCGGAGTAGTTTGGGACTGGTCCTTTGGGCGTGTGGCATAGGGCTTTAGCTCTGCACCACCTCTTAAAATATAGTGGAGTCGCAGCTTCGCGACACCACACTAGTTAATGTTTAATTTTATGTTGCAAACTGTAATATAAATTCCATAGTTTCATAACATTCAAATGGCGTGAATTGAGTCCCAATATATCCTCAATTTAATAAGGAAAACAAATAAGAATCTCAAAAAAAATTTTTTTCTACTTTAAATAATTCACAAATAAAGAATGTGCCCATTTATGTATAATATACTATTAAATTCAAAAGTTTAAAAAACGGAAATTGATTTGAAAACATAATCTACTGCGTAGTTGAACATTATTTATTGCGAAGTCGCACATCAGACGCGAATCAATCCAAAGAATCCTCATTGCAAGATGGATTACAAAACCGGTGACAATACGATGAAGTGTACTTAAGTGTACTTCGTTGTAACGATGAAATCTAAAATTTAATATAGCGAGGTACATGATTTAAAAAAAAAAAAAAAAAAAATTATATGGTGACAATACCCCCCAGCAATTCCCTATGAGATCGCTAAGTGTCCCATGAGTAATTACTGAACAAAAGAAAATACCTCTCTTATAAAATAAATAAATGCTCAAAATAATCAGAATGTTACAACTTAACCGCGCGACAATTGCGATTATAAATAGATTAATATACTCAAGCGTACTATAAAATTCCACAAGTAAATTGGTGCATCATATTATGCACATAAATGCTAATAAAACCAAATTCATCACTTTCAAAATAAAAAATACAAAAAACTCTGAAGAAAACCATAACTTGAAAATTCATAGCCCGCATCACTTAAATGAGCATTGTAATTGTCCCTCATTAGAAAATGTTGACCATATAACGTATCTAGGTCTAAAAATAGATGGAAATTTAAAATGTACCAATCAAATTAGCTATTTAGATAATAAAATTAAAAAACTAAGTTATTTTTTCAAAACTATCATGAATGTGCTTGTACTGGACGGGAGTCCGCACAAGACTGTAGATTTAGGCGCCGGGTCCAAACCGTGTCTTCAACCGATGAGAATGCTCCTTTACGGTCGATGATGATGATAGTAGTAGATATTGTGATGAAAATCTGCCTCCCGCACCCAGGCTTGGTGAATGTTGGGCACTGGGTGTGCTGTCGTCTCTGCTCGCTTCTGGTGTTGGCGGTTTTCCAGAGGAGGGCCGGCTGGTCTTGAAGAGGTAACACCAGAAGATCTTGGAGCAGCAGACTTGGCGAGGTGAGGCAGATGTTGGGCAGGAGTCACTTGTAGATAATGAAACGCTTGGTTTCGGTGGTAAAGATGAACTGATTTATTTTGAATTATGGGGCTGCTTATATTTAATTAGCCTGACTCGCGCCCGACATTGGGCTAGGAGCCCAAAAGTGGTGGGGGGTTGTACCCGCGCCAACAATGAGTTTATAGCCTCCGACAAAATGTTGCGTATTCATTTTGTCGGTAGTACTGGTGATAGTAGTCGCTTAAATTTGCGAGTTAGAAAAGATTTTGAACGCTTACATGAATGACAATTACATAGTTTAAATGCATAGTAGTTATAGGAATGTGTATCTTGACAACTAGATTTTTTGTTTGTCAAGATACGACAAAAAATAAGAAATGTTTGTAAATAAATGTGTAAAAATGATCTCAAAGCGATCAAATTTGTAAAACATGTTAAGTTAGTATTTTTCCGAGGTCCCCCGTAACATAGCGCTCAGAAAGAGATAAGATTCACTATGCTACGAGGTTCCTGGATTTTTGTACACGCAAAAAAAGTAAAAAATATTGTTAAAAAATGGGTTTACATATGGGTGAAAAACAGCTTTTTTAATATCTCCTCAGCGGTAGTATATCGAAAATAGTGTTTATTTGACTACCGCCGAGGGGATGAACAAGTAAAATATACATATTTGCAATATTTAAAAATTGATTTTTCCTAGTAAATTTTACATAGAAAAAATGCTGGACATTGATCCACGCGGCAGGTAAGCCGGCGATGCGGTATCGAAGCCATTCGGAGTCAAAGTTTTCAAGCCGCTTGGGCCGAAAATTGGACAAAATGACCAGTGGCGGGGAGTGGTGATTTTGCCAGTGGCGTGGGGTAGGGACATTTTATAAAAGTAAAACAATTTTTATGAAATTAAATAATATGGTCAACTACGTCCGTTACACTCCCCCCGTTTAGCTATGCTGAACTAAGAAATAGGACGTTTGTTGGTACGGCGCAGTCCGCGGCGGCCAGTCCCTCTGGGATGGTGCTGGGCTGGTGGTACTGTTGGGTTTGCATCGGTAGGTGGGGCCGGCAAGATTACAGCGAGCTTCACAGCGGGGCGGACGTAAATTCCGGTGCTCGTCTGGATCCTGGCGGTCCTCACTTGGCCGTCTGCAGCAGGGGTGGCATCAAGGACTCGACCGCGTGGCCAGCTGTTGCGGGGCATAGCGGGGTCCATGATGATCACGAGGTCATCCTTCTTGATGGGGATGACTGGCTGTTGCCATTTTTGGCGAGCAGCCAGGGTGGGGAGATATTCGCGGAGCCACCGTCTCCAGAACATATCAGCGAGTTGTTGGCTGATACGCCACTGGCGACGGAGGCATACCTCCTCATCCTGCCTGTCGTATAGTGACAGATGAGGTCGGTTTCCGGCTCTTCCCAGTAAAAAGTGGTTGGGGGTGAGGGGCTCTTCGTCCCTGGGATCCACCGAGACGTGTGTGAGGGGGCGGTTGTTTACAGTCCACTCGGCCTCGGCAAACGCTGTCCTCAAGGTCTCTTCGCGTGGAGCTCGTTCCAGCAAGATGGCCTTCAGGGCGGTTTTTACAGAACGCACCAGGCGCTCCCAAGCTCCCCCCATATGAGGAGACATTGGAGGGATGAAGTTCCATTCGATCCCCTTTGTTGACAAATGATCCCTCATCCGGGTATCATTTTTGAGTGATTCGATGGCATCCTTCAGCTCGTTGTCAGCACCATGGAAGTTCGTACCATTGTCTGAGTACAGAGCTTTTGGTTGGACTCGGCGCGCCGTCATGCGTTGTAAAGCCATGATGGCGGAGTCCGTGGTCAGTGAAGTTGTCAGCTCAAGGTGAATGGCACGAGTAGATAGACATGTGAAGATTGCACCATATCTTTTCTCCCGATGTCTGCATACGGTGACTTCCATCGGCCCAAAGTAATCTAGTCCACAATTTGTGAATGGAGGAACATGGTGGGCTAGCCTTGATGGCGGCAAGGGCCCCATAAGTGGGGGGGCTGGCTTGCTCCTGCGCATCTTGCAGGTGGGGCAGTTGTGGGCGATCATCCGAATATTTGTTCGCAGTCGCAGCACAAGGTAGCTGCCTCGCACCTCAGCCATCGTTCTCTCCGTACTTGGGTGATTGGCTTCCTGGTGATGATGTCTCACCAGAAGTTTTGTATAGGCGTGATCACCATCTAATATGATCGGTGTCCGCACTGCTTGAGGCACTTTACTGAGGGCTTGTAATCTGGAATTCATCCTCAGTAGGCCGTCAGGTCCAAGGAAGGGGCTCAAGGCTTTGAGCCGGCTGTCACTTGGTAGTGGATCTCCTTTCTGGAGCGCATTTATGTCATGATAAAATGTCTCTTCTTGACATATTCTTGCCCATCGGGCCTCTGCTTCTTTGATTTCATCGCTTCTTAAATATTTATCAGGTTGTTCGTGATGTTTTCCACGACACCTTTTAATAAAACGGTGTATCCAGCAGGTAGTTCGAATAAGTCGACGCCATGAAGAGAATCTGTTGATTTCGGGCAGTGTCTCTGCCACAGTTGTTGTGATGCCAACGTATTGAGGCCTCACTTCCAGGGTGCCATCATCAGGCTGAGGCAGTTTGCACCGTTCGCGCGGCCATTCTGCCTCGTCTGAGGTCAGGAAGGCTGGTCCACTGAACCATCGTCCAGAGTGCGAGAGGTCAGGAGTGTTTACGTCTCGGGTGCCGATGTCTGCCGGGTTCAGTTTGGTAGGGACCCATCTCCAATCTGCAATGCGGGTGAGCTCGTCGATCTCGCCGAGTCTGTTGGCCACAAAGGCGGAGTATGTGCGTGGATCTGTGCGCAGCCAGCACAACACTGTTGTCGAGTCTGTCCAGAACACTGTTCGCGCAATGTTGCTGCGACATTCTTTCTTTAGGGTTGCTGCCAGTCTGGCCGCCATGAGCGCTGATTGTAGCTCAAGGCGGGGTATTGATATTTATTTATTTATTTATTGTTTGAAACATTTACAGAGTGTTAACAATTATTACATTTATATTATTTCGGTGGGAATGTGCACAGATATTAACACCCCAATTAAAAATGTTCACAGCATGCGTAAACAAGGTTTAGTTGATATTAGGCGGAGATGCTAGTGGTGAAAGAAAAAAAAATACAAATATAACAATAATTAAAAAGAAATATAAAACATGAATATTAAGTATGAAATATAAAATATAGTAAATGTACAGAGAAAGGATAAGGAAGAAAAGTAAAGAAAATAATAAAGCAATTATATCTCTTAACTGTTCTCCATAACATATCATGGTAGAAGATGGTTGATTTGTTTTTTAAAATATGCGAGACTGTTTGCGAATATATCTATAAGGTCGCATTCAACTGTATTGTACAGACGACACATTCTAGATAGTGGATTGAAATATGCAATATTATTATTAAATATATCAATATGGAATATATTTTGGCTCCTTAAATTATGTCTATTAGGGACTTTAATATGAATATTGCTCAGACAATTAGTGGTAAGAAGTTTATCATGAATAATTTTATATAAACATATTAAGTCTGCAAATTGTCTTCTTTTTTCCAATGTCGTAAATTTGAAGTTTAGTAGACGTTCTTCATAAGATTTGAGTGAGGCATTTAATCCAAGTTTATATGATAACAGTCTTAGGAATTTTTTTGCACAGATTCAATACTTTTAGAATATTTTATATAATGTGGGTTCCAGATAACACTCCCATATTCCAATTTGCTTCTGACCAACGAGTTGTATAATGTAATAATGGATTGGGGGTATTTAAATGGTTTCGATATTCTATGAATGAATCCAATCATTTTCATTGATTTACTTATAATATCATTTATGTGTACATCAAACATAAACTTTGAATCAAGAGTGATTCCTAGATCTCTTATAGTGGTGACTGCATTTAATCGTACATTATTAATGGAATATGCAAAATCCTTTCGTTTTCTGTTACGAGTAAAAGTAATAATGTAACATTTTTCAATATTTAAAAACATATCGTTTTGAATGCACCAGCTATTTAGTGTGCAAAGGTCTTCTTGAAGCTTAACATGATCAGAATCAGTGGAAATTTTGCGGTAAATCTTGAGATCATCGGCAAATAGAACAAAATCACAGCGTAACATGGGGCCAAGGTCGTTAATAAAGATTAAGAAAAGCAGTGGGCCAAGATTGGACCCCTGGGGTACGCCTGATGTTACAATTATGGGAGGTGATTCGTACCCATTAATAAGTACTAATTGTGTTCTATTTTCTAAGTAAGACTTAAGCCATCTAAAAAGATCACCGTGAATACCTATTCGATCAAGCTTCTGTAGTAGAATAGAATGGTTAACTTTATCAAATGCCTTTTGAAAATCTGTGTAAATGGCATCTACTTGAGTTCTTTCATTGAAAGCATTACAAACATAATCACAAAAGTCAAGAAGATTTGAATTTGTAGATCTGCTGGGAACAAACCCATGTTGATTGATGCATAATTGCGGTTTAAAGTGTGAAAATACAGAAATATATATTATAGATTCAAAGACTTTCGCAAAACAAGATAAAATGCTGATTGGTCGGTAATTTTTCACAAAAGATTTATCACCAGATTTATGTATTGGAACAATATGTGCATTTTTCCACAAGTCTGGGAAAGTTCCTGAAGATAATGATTCATTATATATTAAAAGAAGTGGGTTAATCAACGCGCTGGAACAACATCTTACAAACAAGGGAGGTATTTTATCAGGTCCTGGGCCTTTGGATGTATCGATTTTTTCTAAACAAGATTTAATGGTTTCCTTGCTAACATTAATTTTTCCAAGATTAAATTGGTTGTTTTGTGAAACTTTTGGCATGGCAGTATATAACAAGGGATTAGATTGAGTATAAACGGATGCGAAATAATTAGAGAAAAGATTGGCAATGTGTTGTCCATTATCTGCAGATATAGAATCCAGGTGCATTAATTTAGGAATGCAATTGGTAGTACGCAACGATTTTGAGTATGCCCAGAAAGCTTTTACATTTACTTTTATGCCTTGTTCAACAGAATTTATATATGATAAATAGCATTCTTTTTGCATTTTTTTCGATCTTTTTCTTAGAATACCAAACTCAGCATAGTCTAGCGGGTTTTTATAGGATAGAGGTTTCAGAGGAGCCACTTTGCACTTGCTGGCCAAAAAGGTGGCTGTGGTGTTCCCATCAATCTCCTCGGTATGGTAGGCGACCGCACAGCATGCCTGCTCTGAGGCATCACAGAAGAGGTGGAGGGTGACGAAGCTCTCTTTGTTTTGTAAGCAGCGCCGAGGTATGGCAACTTTGCAGTCTTGCAGAAGTCCCAGCCAGTCCATCCACCTTTCGTTGTGTTCAGGTGTGATGGTGTCGTCCCATCCGATGTTGGATCGCCAGACAGCTTGTAGTAGTATCTTCGATCGGACTGTGAGGCAAGCGACGAAGCCCACAGGGTCGAAGATTTTCATGACAATGCTGAGCAGCTGGCGTTTGGTAGGCCTGCTGATCAGTTCAGGATCGGCAGCATCGCGAAATGCATATAAAAATCGATCTGTGACAGGATCCCACAGAAGTCCGAGGATTCTCTCGGTATCTGCTTCTCCGCTGTTTATGGTAATGGCTGACCTGGCTCGGTCTATAAGCGGGATAGTAGCCATCACTGAAGTGTCGTTAGAGGCCCAGTTTGTTAGGTGGAATCCTCCAGTTGACAGCACTTTGGCAACAGTAGTGATGAGTGCTGTCGCTTCAGTTTTAGTATCGACCGCATCCAAATAGTCATCCATATAAAACTTTGTTTGGATGGCGGCTGCGGCAGCAGGGAATAGTGCAGAATTCTCCTGGGCCACTTTGTTTCGCACGTACTGGGCGCTGCTTGGTGAACAGGTAGCGCCAAACATCATTGATGACATCATGTAAGTACGTGGTTCTTGTTGAGGTGTCGGTCTCCATAAAAACAATTGTGACTGTTGATCTTCACTTTTGATTTTCACTTGTAAAAACATCTCCTTGATGTCGGCGGCGAGAGCTATTTTTCCCTCTCGAAACCGGAGTATGTTTCCTAACAATGAAGTCAGCAGGTCAGGCCCAGTCAGCATCTGATCATTGAGGGAGGTCCCTCGGCAGCGGCTGGCAGCATCAAACACCACACGGATCTTGTTTGGTTTGTTTTGGTTCACTACGGCAAAATGCGGTAGGTACCATTTGCGGGCAGAGGGTTTTTCTACCTCTCGATCCGTAAGTTCACGTGCGTGGCCTTGTGTTATAAGTCCGTTGATTTTAGCTGCATAGGCGGTTGCCAAGTCCTTTTCCTTCGATAATTTTCTCTCCAGAGACCACAGTCGTTTTAATGCACATTGCCGATTGTCAGGCAGTGTGATATTATTCTCCTTCCATAAAAGGCCGGTTTCCCATCGGCCAGATGTCAGTTGATGGGTTGTATCTTCCATCAGCTGATTTGCACGTACTATGTGCGCAGTTACACGAGAGGCGGACGTGATCCCCAATGAGTCAATCGCAAAATTGTGTTTGATGAGATCACTCATGAGGTCGTCTTTGTGGCTCTCCTCGCGCAGGGCCAGTGTTGTAGCCTCAGCTTCGTGTTCAGGGGCCCCTCCGCCATGGGTGATCCACCCCAACGCCGTCCGTGACAATATTCGCGTAGAGTCACGAACGTCGCGCACTTCCCTCGAGACAATAAGGTGTACATTGTCTTGCCCGATAAGAAGTGTGGGGGTGATGTAGCGGCCGTGGACCCTCTGTTCAGGAAGGCTGAGCTGCTGGACGGTGTTGGCCTTGATGACGTACTCATCAGAGATTCCGGCGCCGCGTAGAGTGATTGGCACGCGGCGGGACGTCAAGTCTGTTGAGCACATATTTTTTGCTCCGTGTAGTCGTAGCTCACGGGTAGGTCCGGTTGTGCCGATTTTCTGTGCTGTGGTGGCATCAATAAGGGTGACAGTTGAGCCCTCGTCCAGAAGCGCAAAGGTTTTAATCTGTCGCTTGGGGCCCGACAATATGACCCCCACCACTTTTAACACGGCACTTTCGGTGTGGCGTCACATATTGTGAACGTTTGCCACTGTATTTTTATTTTCACGATAGTTCGGGTTGTGAAGAAGTCGGTGGTGGGGGTATCTGCACTCCCCCACTCCGCACCAGTCACTAACTTTGCAGAATTTGGTAAAATGTTTGCCATTGAGGCATACTCGGCACAATCCGGCACTTTTAACTGTCACAAAACGGGTTTTTATGTCTTTCGCGGCGAAAGTACGACATTCGCTAAGTTGGTGGCCATTTTCACCGCACTGAACACACCCGGCGCGGTTGTCGAACTCGCGAACTTCATTGTAACTGTTTTGCACTTTTTCTCCGCTTCAATTATTTTCTCGATTATTACCAGACAAAATTTGGGGCATTCGATTATTACCAGACAAATTTTGGGGCTTTCGATTATTTTGCGCGAACTGTTGTTTTTCACTAGAATTGTTGTTGTAAACATTGTTTTCCCGCGATAAAAACCGTTCTGACGCGGCAGACGTGTTTAAACTGTTGTCACAAGTGTCACTTTTGTTCGAATTGTTTTGTCGCGAAAACTTTTCTGACGCGGCAGACATATTTATGAAACTTTCACAGGTATCACGTTTTTTAGCACCGTTTTTGCGCGAAAACTGTTCCGTTGTGGCGAGCGTATGTTCACGGCGTGGGCGGGACCTCGCGGGGTCAACCAAACCGGACTTTGGGATGGCGTTCGCGACGGTTTTCAGGAAGGCGGCAAACTGGCAGATGGTAGCGGAGGCCTCGTAGTGCCGCACTTCCATCAGCCACGCCAACCGTAAGGTGGGCGGCATCTTCCCCGAGTTAACTTTTGTTGTCTTCTTAGTGTTAAAAAAAAAGAATATAACTTGTGGATGATTTATCCTTTATTAATTAATTTAAACAATACAACTTAAAATATGTAAGTACAATTTCAAAGGGAAACTATTAAGTGAACAATACGACAAGCAAGTGCTTGGATTCGATACACGGAATAGAGTGTCGTCTGGAAGCTGGAGTTGGGGTTTATATAGTCCATGCTGGTGCGATGGAGTGGGGCGTCATCTTCCTATTTTCGGGCTGCGTGTCAAAGCGTCAATGTGTCATTCCGATAATGGGGTTATTGTACCAGTGCATGTGGAACACGTGGTCTTTCTTAAATCGATCCTTTGTTTTGGGATTGCTGCGCGTGTGGCCGCGTGTTGTTTTAAGTTCATCTAAATGTTCGTTTGTTTATTAATGGTCTTCTCCAAGTAGCCGTAGAAGGGTACGTGTTGATATGTCGTTTCAGGGATTGTGATAAGAGTATATCGTCCCGGTGATTGTCCTTGTCCGGATGCAACTGCTATCCATAAACTATTAAGGTTTAATAGTTTATTTTAGGCGAGATGAAGTGCTGGTTGTAATGGGCGTGCTGCGATGTCTTCCTGTAGGTGAGGGTCGTCTTGGGTGGTTAACTCTCCCCCCCTAAAATTGAAACTCCTTCGCACTGTGAAGAGTTTATATCTTCTCCAAAGGATATATCCGATGGCCGTAATTATCAAGCAGCTGGTAAGTGTGATGTGTATAGTTCCTTCAAATCCCGTCGTGGTGGTAGGGATATCGAATTCTCTGCGTGGTTCTTGTATTTCATCTACATGTAGGATGGGTAGTTTTAGTACATGTAATTCTTCTTTTGAATATGTGATGAGTAATGTTTCTTGGTTAACGATTCTTCCCATAGTGAAGGTTTTGCCTTGTATACTGCACTCGTCATTTGTTACAAGTACAGATTTGGAAATTACTATATTTTGTTGGTGTTGAGGGCATTGTGCTTGTAATGCTGTTGGTTCGTTGCGAAACAGGTACATCATATTATCTCCAATGACATGTGTATATTCTTCTGGACATATAATCTGGCGTAGACTACAGTTTTGTTCGCTGTGGTTTTCTAGTACGGTAGTTGTGCAGTCATCAATAGAGTTGAGTTCCTTGTTGCATATGCTGAGGCTGTCTGTAATAACTTGGCACTTGTGTGCATTATACATCTGCTTTCCATCTCTCAATAATCGTCTCGGTAGGAGGTGGGGTTGGAAACATTTATTGTTAGTTTTGGAAATGATGGGAATTATTTCGTTATACATATAAACGGTGCGTTCTACTAAAGTTAGAGAGAGAATAAAGTGTAAAGTTTGTTTAACTTTAACGAATTTAACTTGCAAAAAGCGTTGAATAATATCAAAATCTTTAGAAGGTAGTTGTTCAGGATTTACATGTGAAATAGATTCCATAAATACCTTCGGTTTTATAATGCTAGGGTGGTACATTCCATGAGAGGCAAACGTGATAGCTTCCGTAATTCTAGTTATTAACTCGGTAATAGTTTCCGTCTGATAAATCAAATGTGTAATCAACAAGTCTGTTTTATCTTCATAATGGTCATGGCTCATTTGAGACCAAAGTACCAATTGATTATGTGAAATATTTTTTAGTTTGCCGTAATAATCCTCCAATGTTCTTGAACTCAACGAGATTCTCTTTTCATTTATATTTTGGTTAGTTTCAATTCGTTGCACTAATTTATCCAAATCATTATCATCTAAGTTTCCCGTAATTCCTTTAATTATTGAACCGAGTCCGTTTATTAGGCCTCTTTTATTCCTATTTATAACTAAATTATCAATTATCTGATTATTATGATCTATTAAATATTTCAAACGTTCTAATCCTACGTGTGGTAAGGTTACATTGTTACATTTTATAAGTTTATCGTAATTAATTCCTAGTTGTTGCGATTGTTCAATTAGTTTAGATAAATCTAGGGTATGAATGACGTGCCACTGTCCTTCGACGGCTCGTGCATTTCCCAGGGGCGCGACGATGAAGTGCTCATTGTCTGCTAATTGGCGGATCCGTAGCGCTTGCGTCATGGCCGTCAGCCTGAAACAATTTAACACTGTCTTTGTGAATTGTTGTTAGGCCTCTCAGACTTTTATATTCAAGTACATTATGTGGTAGTATTTTAGTAATAGTGAACGGTCCTTTAAATTTATTTTTATGTTTACCCCGTGCGGTAACCTTTATAAGTATCTGTTGTCCCACGGACATTTCTTGCTGCGTACGTGTTTTGTTTACTCGTTCGCGTGTTTTATTTTTTGTTTTATGCTGTAAATCATGTATCAATTTTTTGAGTTCTTTACATTGATTTGCGTGGTCGGCTACGTAGCTTTGGGTAATCACACCATTAGGTTGTGGTACTCTGTTCCCATGACAAAAGTGTACCTCGTTTGGTGTATGTTTAGTTACACCATGTATGTTATTATTATAAGCATTCAAGGCTAAATTAATTTGGGTTTCGGATGTTACGTTCGGTATTGCCGTGCGTATTAATCTCAATATTTCTGTCAGAGTGGAGTGAAAGCGTTCTATATCAGCTTTTGATTGTGAATGACCAGTAGTAGTCACATGTGTTTTAATATTGTACGTTTCTAATAACTCTCGTGTCGTAGTGGACGTGAACGTGGTTTCACGATCTAAATGTATTTCTTTCGGTATACCGATTAACGAAAATATTTTAACAAGTATTTCACATATGGCGACATTGTTGTCGACAGTGATTAAAGTACAAGATGCCCATTTAGAGAATCTATCTACAATGGTTAAGAATTTTTGACGTCCGAAATGGTAAGTATCAATCTGCCATATTTCCATTGGACAATTGGGGGTAACGGTAGCCTCTAATGGGGCAGACTTTGGGTGTCTTTCGTATTTAGAGTTTTGACATATTATACATGTTTTTAAAAAATCTTTTATTTTGGTCCGCATGTTATTGAAATAGTGCGTCCGTTTTATTTTACTAAGTAAGGCATCTAGGCCCATATGACGTTGGTTCTCGATATGCGTCGAACGAATTACTTCTTTTTGTTCTTCTAAATTTATGGGTTCAATCTTAACATTTGTGAAACGTATTAATTTTAACGAGTTCTTATCAATATTTTTTCTATAGCATTCGCTTAAACACTCATATAGTCTATCATTATTTATAATTACTGCGTATTTATCCTTATCTAAACATGTTTTAATCAATTTTAAAAATACCGCTTCCGCATTTGCTAAAGGAATGCACCATACAAGGTCCGTACCTTTTTCTTTAGCTCTTAAACTATTCTTCTCAATATCGCTTAATTCGATAAAAATCCTATTCATACGCGGGGGTGGGTGTTCGTTAAGAATTGGGATTCCACCCTCATGGTCATCCACATTGCTATGCACGGTGTCAGTGACACTCTGGGCACCCGAGGTGGCTTCTACTCGTAATGAATCGTGCTCCTCACCGTCCTCACTATAATGAATTTCGACCCTTGAAAGTGCGTCGGCTACATGATTATTACAACCTCGCTTATGTCTAATTGTATAATCATATTCTTGGAGTTTAAGTCTCCACCTAGTAAGTTTAGCATTGGGTTCTTTCAATTTGGTTAACCATACTAACGGTTGATGATCCGTTTCTATAATAAAATGTTTACCATAAATATACGGACGGAATTGCTGGAGGGACCATAGTATACCAAGCAATTCTTTTTCCGTCGTATTATACTTGGTTTCCGTTTTCGACAGTGTCCTAGAAATATAGGCAATAGGTTGAGATTTTTGGCTCAACACAGCCCCCAGAGCAATGTTACTTGCATCTGTGGTTACAGTGAATTCTTCGTTAAAGTCGGGATATTTTAATATTGGGGCATTCATCAGTAATTCTTTACATAGCCTAAATGCATTTAAAAACTTTTTGTCTTGGTTATTTATTTTTACGTTTTTTCGGGTACATTCTGTGAGTGGTTTCGTCACTCTGCTTAAATTTGGGGCGAATTTACGGTAGTAACCGATTAGTCCTAGAAAAGATTTTATATCCCTGACTGTCTTTGGTAAGGGGAATTTTCTTATAGCATCAAGTTTTGCGGGATCAGGTTGCAGTCCATCACCATTAAGAATATGGCCTAAGAATTTAATTTCTTCCTTGACAAATTCACATTTATTGATATTTATTTTTAAATTTGCTTCCCGCAGGGCGTTGAAAACTATTTCTAAGCGCCTGAGGTGTTCTTCTTCGTCGTTGGCATATACTATAACGTCATCTAAATATACCAAACATATTTTCCCTATGTATTTACGTAATACATTATTCATCATACGCTGAAATGAAGCAGGAGCATTTTTTAATCCGAATGGCATTCTAACAAATTCGTAGTGTTGATTAGGAATAGTGAATGCTGTCTTTTCTATGTCTTGATCAGACATTTTGATCTGGTGGTACCCACTTGTCAGATCTAAAGTTGAAAAGTATTTATTACCATGTAACTGTGAAAAAATGTCTTCGATGTTTGGGAGCGGAAACTTGTCACTACGTGTCTGTTCGTTGAGTTTCCGGTAGTCTATGACCATCCTCCACTTTTTTATACCCGATTGGTCGAGTTTTTTCTCGACGATGTGGACAGGGCTTGCCCAAGGCGAATCGCTTGGTCGGATGATTCCATCCTTCAGAAGTTGAGCGACTTGTCTTTCAACTTCAAGCCTCTGTTCGTACGGTAATCGATAAGCGCGTTGATACACGGGCTCTTCTTTAAGTAATTTTATTTCATGTTTTACATGAGGTGAGCAATTAACTACCAGTTCTTCAGAGAATAAATCCCTATTTTTCTCCAATAACTCATCAAGTTTACTCATATCCATTACATGGAACAACTGAACTTGTTTGGTTGGAGTTTTTAAAATATTATTTGAGTTGTTTAAAATTAATGTTGCATTCATTAATTTTAACATATCTATTCCCATTAACACATCGTATTTATGGGAAAAGTCAAAAATATAAAAACGCATTTCAGCATTATTATTGCCGAATACTTTTCTCCAAAATGGCGTCACGACTGTACCTCTATGGGCGGTCGTAGAGTGCGCTGTTTGTACAGTAAACTCTTCATTTATATATCTACAGTCACGAAACAATCTATTATATACATTTTTAGTCATGAATGATTTGGAGCTTCCCGTATCAATCAGAATTTTCATATTTAATGGCGCTACTATATATGGTAGGCCATTATTGATATGATTCAGGTGGATTAGGTTTCTCGGGGAGATTCTTGGTCTTCCCAAAAATCCGGCCGTTCCTGATCATTGCTGTCGGTATAGAATAGCTCCTGCGCCGTACGTCCGTTGCCGAGGTCGATGACCGGGCCTTTAGGAGGTCGGGACATTGGGGCCGTTCTCATACTGACATCACCGGCACGTGTCTGGTGCGTATTAAAATTGTTGTTGTTATTTCCGTGCCACGGGCGGTTTTGTCCGAACTTATTATTATGCGTCTGGTTATTATTATGCCACGGTTTATTATTATAATTATTGTGATTAAAATTATTATGTGGTTTGAACGAGCTTTGCGTTTGCGGAGTAAAAGGTTTATTTGATTGTTGTCCTGGCCGCATAAAATTAGATGGTCCTGCTTGTGGAAACACAAGATTTTGTTTAGACCGCTGGTGGAGCTCGCCATGGGCCTCCAACATCCTTATTTCTGTGCACAGGGCATCATAATTTTTTGTTAAGTTTGCGCATTTAATGTGCGTTGGCATGAGGTTTAATAAAGTATTTCGAGCCGTATCTTTGTATGGTTCCATCAATATGTGAGCACTAGGCCCTCCATATTGATCGGAAATTTTAATTTTAATCGAAAAGAGAATTTGGTTGATCTCATGGATCGTTGAGGAGAAATCCTTCTGACCGCGGTTGAAGTTTATCAATTCTGTTTGTAATAACGTCACAGACTTATTGTCCCCACATTCATTTTTCAATGTTTCTAATATTGTTTCAATATTGTTATCATGATCGCTCATGAGAATTACGTGAAGTGCTTTCCCACGTAATCTTGAGATTATTTTCTCAACATTATTTGGCGTATTGCCGTTTCGAGTAATATACCCCCTGGCTGATTTTATAAATAAATTAATATCTTGGGGAGAGCCACTGTACTCCAATATCGATTCCGAGTATTGGGGAGCGGGCCTCTCATTTGGCTGTGCCATTTTAATAAATTAGAAATATACGAAGTGACTTTTAATTAGAAAAAAAAATAGTTTTCTCTCTAACCTTTTGGATAAGGAAGGGAAGGGATCTATCGTACGTATGGGATAGACGATCAATTGAAAAATGTACTCACAGAAGTATTGATGCGATGATCTTCATTGCCTAGTTAACGAATTTGTTTGGTGTGTGGTCCTCTTCGCGTCGAGATATTAAAGAATATCTAAGAAGTCCTGGCTACGGCCAAGTTTAACAGCTTCTTCGAAATGACCCACGTACTGGGCGCCAGTTAACTTTTGTTGTCTTCTTAGTGTTAAAAAAAAAGAATATAACTTGTGGATGATTTATCCTTTATTAATTAATTTAAACAATACAACTTAAAATATGTAAGTACAATTTCAAAGGGAAACTATTAAGTGAACAATACGACAAGCAAGTGCTTGGATTCGATACACGGAATAGAGTGTCGTCTGGAAGCTGGAGTTGGGGTTTATATAGTCCATGCTGGTGCGATGGAGTGGGGCGTCATCTTCCTATTTTCGGGCTGCGTGTCAAAGCGTCAATGTGTCATTCCGATAATGGGGTTATTGTACCAGTGCATGTGGAACACGTGGTCTTTCTTAAATCGATCCTTTGTTTTGGGATTGCTGCGCGTGTGGCCGCGTGTTGTTTTAAGTTCATCTAAATGTTCGTTTGTTTATTAATGGTCTTCTCCAAGTAGCCGTAGAAGGGTACGTGTTGATATGTCGTTTCAGGGATTGTGATAAGAGTATATCGTCCCGGTGATTGTCCTTGTCCGGATGCAACTGCTATCCATAAACTATTAAGGTTTAATAGTTTATTTTAGGCGAGATGAAGTGCTGGTTGTAATGGGCGTGCTGCGATGTCTTCCTGTAGGTGAGGGTCGTCTTGGGTGGTTAACTCCCGCGATGTCACTGAGCAGCGCTGGATTCGTCAGGTAGCCATCATTGTTGAGGGAGCGGAGTGATGCCACCAGGTTCTGAACTGTGCCAGAGAAGTCTGCGATGTCCTCCAGAGAGGCCTCAATTGTGAGGTGGGGCAGCTTCTTCACCTTGTCCAGCATCAGAGCAGCGAGTGAGGTAGTCCCTCCAAATCTCTGCTCCAGGACTGCCAGGATCTCCGGAACCTGAGCAGGGTCCATCAGAAGGGGGCCGACGGCTTCTCGGGCTTTTCCCTTGAGGGCCCGCTGTAGGCGGATCAAGTTTTCGCTGGAGGTCATCCGACATGTGGAGGTAGACTGGTTAAACTGTGCCCTCCAGGTAGGCCACTCCAGTGGATCTCCAGAGAATGGAGGCAGGTCCTTCAGGAAAAGGACTTGGCAACCGCCTATGCAGCTAAAATCAACGGACTTATAACACAAGGCCACGCACGTGAACTTACGGATCGAGAGGTAGAAAAACCCTCTGCCCGCAAATGGTACCTACCGCATTTTGCCGTAGTGAACCAAAACAAACCAAACAAGATCCGTGTGGTGTTTGATGCTGCCAGCCGCTGCCGAGGGACCTCCCTCAATGATCAGATGCTGACTGGGCCTGACCTGCTGACTTCATTGTTAGGAAACATACTCCGGTTTCGAGAGGGAAAAATAGCTCTCGCCGCCGACATCAAGGAGATGTTTTTACAAGTGAAAATCAAAAGTGAAGATCAACAGTCACAATTGTTTTTATGGAGACCGACACCTCAACAAGAACCACGTACTTACATGATGTCATCAATGATGTTTGGCGCTACCTGTTCACCAAGCAGCGCCCAGTACGTGCGAAACAAAGTGGCCCAGGAGAATTCTGCACTATTCCCTGCTGCCGCAGCCGCCATCCAAACAAAGTTTTATATGGATGACTATTTGGATGCGGTCGATACTAAAACTGAAGCGACAGCACTCATCACTACTGTTGCCAAAGTGCTGTCAACTGGAGGATTCCACCTAACAAACTGGGCCTCTAACGACACTTCAGTGATGGCTACTATCCCGCTTATAGACCGAGCCAGGTCAGCCATTACCATAAACAGCGGAGAAGCAGATACCGAGAGAATCCTCGGACTTCTGTGGGATCCTGTCACAGATCGATTTTTATATGCATTTCGCGATGCTGCCGATCCTGAACTGATCAGCAGGCCTACCAAACGCCAGCTGCTCAGCATTGTCATGAAAATCTTCGACCCTGTGGGCTTCGTCGCTTGCCTCACAGTCCGATCGAAGATACTACTACAAGCTGTCTGGCGATCCAACATCGGATGGGACGACACCATCACACCTGAACACAACGAAAGGTGGATGGACTGGCTGGGACTTCTGCAAGACTGCAAAGTTGCCATACCTCGGCGCTGCTTACAAAACAAAGAGAGCTTCGTCACCCTCCACCTCTTCTGTGATGCCTCAGAGCAGGCATGCTGTGCGGTCGCCTACCATACCGAGGAGATTGATGGGAACACCACAGCCACCTTTTTGGCCAGCAAGTGCAAAGTGGCTCCTCTGAAACCTCTATCCTATAAAAACCCGCTAGACTATGCTGAGTTTGGTATTCTAAGAAAAAGATCGAAAAAAATGCAAAAAGAATGCTATTTATCATATATAAATTCTGTTGAACAAGGCATAAAAGTAAATGTAAAAGCTTTCTGGGCATACTCAAAATCGTTGCGTACTACCAATTGCATTCCTAAATTAATGCACCTGGATTCTATATCTGCAGATAATGGACAACACATTGCCAATCTTTTCTCTAATTATTTCGCATCCGTTTATACTCAATCTAATCCCTTGTTATATACTGCCATGCCAAAAGTTTCACAAAACAACCAATTTAATCTTGGAAAAATTAATGTTAGCAAGGAAACCATTAAATCTTGTTTAGAAAAAATCGATACATCCAAAGGCCCAGGACCTGATAAAATACCTCCCTTGTTTGTAAGATGTTGTTCCAGCGCGTTGATTAACCCACTTCTTTTAATATATAATGAATCATTATCTTCAGGAACTTTCCCAGACTTGTGGAAAAATGCACATATTGTTCCAATACATAAATCTGGTGATAAATCTTTTGTGAAAAATTACCGACCAATCAGCATTTTATCTTGTTTTGCGAAAGTCTTTGAATCTATAATATATATTTCTGTATTTTCACACTTTAAACCGCAATTATGCATCAATCAACATGGGTTTGTTCCCAGCAGATCTACAAATTCAAATCTTCTTGACTTTTGTGATTATGTTTGTAATGCTTTCAATGAAAGAACTCAAGTAGATGCCATTTACACAGATTTTCAAAAGGCATTTGATAAAGTTAACCATTCTATTCTACTACAGAAGCTTGATCGAATAGGTATTCACGGTGATCTTTTTAGATGGCTTAAGTCTTACTTAGAAAATAGAACACAATTAGTACTTATTAATGGGTACGAATCACCTCCCATAATTGTAACATCAGGCGTACCCCAGGGGTCCAATCTTGGCCCACTGCTTTTCTTAATCTTTATTAACGACCTTGGCCCCATGTTACGCTGTGATTTTGTTCTATTTGCCGATGATCTCAAGATTTACCGCAAAATTTCCACTGATTCTGATCATGTTAAGCTTCAAGAAGACCTTTGCACACTAAATAGCTGGTGCATTCAAAACGATATGTTTTTAAATATTGAAAAATGTTACATTATTACTTTTACTCGTAACAGAAAACGAAAGGATTTTGCATATTCCATTAATAATGTACGATTAAATGCAGTCACCACTATAAGAGATCTAGGAATCACTCTTGATTCAAAGTTTATGTTTGATGTACACATAAATGATATTATAAGTAAATCAATGAAAATGATTGGATTCATTCATAGAATATCGAAACCATTTAAATACCCCCAATCCATTATTACATTATACAACTCGTTGGTCAGAAGCAAATTGGAATATGGGAGTGTTATCTGGAACCCACATTATATAAAATATTCTAAAAGTATTGAATCTGTGCAAAAAAAATTCCTAAGACTGTTATCATATAAACTTGGATTAAATGCCTCACTCAAATCTTATGAAGAACGTCTACTAAACTTCAAATTTACGACATTGGAAAAAAGAAGACAATTTGCAGACTTAATATGTTTATATAAAATTATTCATGATAAACTTCTTACCACTAATTGTCTGAGCAATATTCATATTAAAGTCCCTAATAGACATAATTTAAGGAGCCAAAATATATTCCATATTGATATATTTAATAATAATATTGCATATTTCAATCCACTATCTAGAATGTGTCGTCTGTACAATACAGTTGAATGCGACCTTATAGATATATTCGCAAACAGTCTCGCACATTTTAAAAAACAAATCAACCATCTTCTACCATGATATGTTATGGAGAACAGTTAAGAGATATAATTGCTTTATTATTTTCTTTACTTTTCTTCCTTATCCTTTCTCTGTACATTTACTATATTTTATATTTCATACTTAATATTCATGTTTTATATTTCTTTTTAATTATTGTTATATTTGTATTTTTTTTTCTTTCACCACTAGCATCTCCGCCTAATATCAACTAAACCTTGTTTACGCATGCTGTGAACATTTTTAATTGGGGTGTTAATATCTGTGCACATTCCCACCGAAATAATATAAATGTAATAATTGTTAACACTCTGTAAATGTTTCAAACAATAAATAAATAAATAAATATCAATACCCCGCCTTGAGCTACAATCAGCGCTCATGGCGGCCAGACTGGCAGCAACCCTAAAGAAAGAATGTCGCAGCAACATTGCGCGAACAGTGTTCTGGACAGACTCGACAACAGTGTTGTGCTGGCTGCGCACAGATCCACGCACATACTCCGCTTTTGTGGCCAACAGACTCGGCGAGATCGACGAGCTCACCCGCATTGCAGATTGGAGATGGGTCCCTACCAAACTGAACCCGGCAGACATCGGCACCCGAGACGTAAACACTCCTGACCTCTCGCACTCTGGACGATGGTTCAGTGGACCAGCCTTCCTGACCTCAGACGAGGCAGAATGGCCGCGCGAACGGTGCAAACTGCCTCAGCCTGATGATGGCACCCTGGAAGTGAGGCCTCAATACGTTGGCATCACAACAACTGTGGCAGAGACACTGCCCGAAATCAACAGATTCTCTTCATGGCGTCGACTTATTCGAACTACCTGCTGGATACACCGTTTTATTAAAAGGTGTCGTGGAAAACATCACGAACAACCTGATAAATATTTAAGAAGCGATGAAATCAAAGAAGCAGAGGCCCGATGGGCAAGAATATGTCAAGTATGTAGAGCGGCCCATGTCTTTAAATTTTTACATAATAGGATCGGTGCATATTGACCGGCCGGCGTCTCGACATAGCCAAGCTAAGTAGGTGTTGGTACCTAGAAACATAATCAACAAGATTACTTACGTCCGAAGACGGAGTACCAAGCTCAGGTAATAAATATCACAAGTATAGATAAATAGATAAAACAAATAAAATGACAAATAACGAGATGCGCTACAATCCCGGAGTACCAAATAGACAAAAATTTAATATAATAATTTAATGATTTACTAAGTTAATGAAATAAAAATTAAGTAATTTAAAAAAAAATAATTAAAGAAAAAAGCCAGCGGAAACCAAACAACAGGAAAGATTCTACTCCTATTTTGAAGAGTAATCGTTGTCATATGTCAGACAATAATGTCACACTTACGGAGAAAAAAAACAATTACCGACAGATAAAATGCTACCAAAAATAAATTTATAAAAACCAAAAGGGATCAACACGTTGGTGCGCCATTGTAACAATGAGATTATTGCGTCAACTTAAATTCACCACGTTGAACGCCATTGTAATAAATAAAATCTTTACCAAGCAAAAGTAATAGATGATTATCAAATATGAGATGACAAACCCGCGATTGCGGCATCATTGTAACAGATTAGGTTTACTATCAGAAAGGATTGCATTGTTAAAGAATAAAAAGAAAGATGAAGTTAACAACATTCCATTAAATAACAATTAGAAACATAAGACTCTCAAATTAGCGTGGATTACATTATCTCAAGGTGTTGCAGTGAAACGAAGATCACTAGCACAGTTGGTATTAATGGTAGTAATTTATAAGTTAAAATTGTGACAAACGATTACAAAGAATGTTGTCTGACCTGTTTCTCAAAAGAGCGCCATGCAGCTCTTAGATTGGAACTGTAAAATTTATAAAGGTTTACATGATGACAGGCGATTACAACAGCTAGCTAATCATCCATCAAAATCTCCCGTAATGTCTGTCGCCTGGAGTAATCGCTCGAATCCTTCCCGCTGTCCTGTCTTCGCTCTAAGGCTCTGCCCGTTTGGTACTGACATGACCGGAGATCGTCAGTCGCGCTGCTCTGCGATAGACCGAGAGTACCATAGAGGAAAGCGGTCTGTAGATAGCGTTGTGGAAAGAATTACCATAAATATAGCGGGGCGAAAGTGAACTGCTACAAGTTATACGCATCAATTTAATATATCATTGAAGAAGAAAATAATACTAATTAATCTAAACGAAACGTGAAATAGAACAAGTCGCAGAAAAACAAAAAGATAACTGTCACAAACAGGAATCGAACTAATTGTTGGTTATCCAATAAAGGCTTCCCGGAGAGGTGGTACCTAAAACTGCCTCCCAAATTGAAGATGCCGTAAAACAAAATGCTATTTTAAAAAACTAGGTAAATTTACCTTTTAGATTTTTGAATTTGACTTTGACATTTATTAATTGAATATTTTTTTTAAAGTTCAATCATGAAAAAAAAAACAAACATATTTTTAATTCTCAGAGAAATGAGTAAAATTAATTGCGCAATATTAGCTTTGATTTCAATGATTTATATTTACTTACACATACATAAAAAATTGTGATATTATAAAAACATCACTTTCATAGAATACATATAGTCATAATACTCAGTTTCTTTGTGAAGCGACCGCTCTCCCCCTCAATTCGATACGACTCGAGGTTCGTTTTGGCGTGCGAGAAAAAAGTTGCCTTTCATTTGTTTCAGCGTAGGCGAAAAGCGACCGAGACGCCTCTCTGTCGGTATAGAACCCGAGGTTCAATTCGGCCTGCCAGAAATTTGACTAAATTAAGGTAAAATCCGGTACAAAGGCGAGTAAGCCTGATTTCGTATGGAAATTTTTACCCGACCGACTCGACCGGATTCGTTCGGGGCAAGATGTCGACAAAAATTTGAGGAACCTCTGACGGCGGAAACTGGAAGCGCTCGCGGCGCGCCATACTAAGGCGCCGCACTACGCTTTTCTGCCGCCGGGAGTAGTAGAGTAGTTGTAGAGCACAGTCGCGAAACGTTAATTTTTCGCCGTTTAATTAGCAGAGCTTCCCGGCTACAAATCAATGTTTCCCCACGAGTGTTGCCACACGCACAGTTTCGAAACGGCCAAATTTCGGTGCATTTTTTCAATGTTTCGTTTTCATCGATCACCATCGATCTGTAAAACTTTTTCTCCTTCACCGTTTATATTTTGATTCAATTTCAAACGCACCCCGAATGCGAAATGAAAATGTTTCGTTTTTCGCATTACTCTAACGTAAATTAAAAAGACGATTGATTTTGATCGAGCGTCGGGTCTGATTTAATCAGGTATCGTTGATTTTTATTTAAATTTCACAAAAAGTTTTACGAAATTTCCCCATTTATCGGGAAAGGGGTTTAATTTAAGTGGAAATGTTTTTCTTTGCATAATGGTATCATTGGAAAAAAATTATCCACGTGGTCACTCAAAACCACGTGGTACGCTTTTTTTTATCAAATCTACATGGTCAACCTGATGATTGAATTCCGTCGAAAAAATGGAGGCTACGGTTAAAATATTTGAAAAAAATCATCTTCCGAAGGTTTAGGAACGTTAATCGGCCGTCTTACATATGGCACTCGGTTCAAAATGTCTCACAATAACCGGCTAAAGTTTGACATTAGCTATTTCAACAAAAAATGCCATTTTAAAACAGTCGGGCTTTTGGCCAATCAGAAATCAGCCAATCATAGACTAGCACCGAAGTGATGTTTTATTACATAGTGATGTTAATTCAAAGAAACGATAAAATCTGTGTAGGGACTTACTTTGGTTAGTTTATCTTTTTAAAATCGATAATGCTTTTGAACGAAATGAAATTAAGTTTGGTAAAAATAATTTGGCACGGGTACTGTCACCCCGTAGTGAAAAACTACATCAATAGCGTCACGCAAATTTATAATTTATACCAGGAGCGCAGAAGTTAATAGGGTGAAGCGATGTTAATTGTTTTGTAAAATAAACATTTTTTTAGTCAAAAGTTTTTCCAGTTTGAGTGTTTGTAATATAATCAATAAATTTGGGAGGCGGGCATGGGTACCGTCGCCCCGGGAGCCAATCATATTTAAAGTTTTTATCTCTTTATTTTTTAACGAGTAGGTACCTAATTGCGTTCTGAAAATATTTTTTCGGTAATTTTTTTTTTAAATTAAAATAAGTTTGAAATTTCATTTTTTTTCCTCCATAATGATAATTCTTATAAAGCCATTTCTGCCAAAAATTACCTCGAGGACGCTGTAATCTACCAGGAGCACAGAAGTTTGGGAAAGTAATTTAATATTAAAAACGGTTTATTTAATTGTTTTTTTTTTTTAAATATAAATTTTTCAATTAAAGATTTTACATTTTGCGTGTTTATAAAGCAATGTTTTTTCCAAAATAAAACTCCCTTGGACTTTTCAAGAGTGTTGGTGACAAAAACCGTACATACGATATGGGTATCAAATTACGGGTCTCGACCTACACAATCCGAATGGCTCGGTGAAAAAATGATCAGTAAGCTCCTTTTTTTTGTATACAAATAATTACATACATATTAAGGAAGCTTTGGCTGTCCAACTAGGAAATTTTCCCGTTTTAGGACAGCCAAATTGCCTGGTTTAGTTAACATTTGTACACGCTGCTGTTATGAATTATATTTCCATACTTTACATTAATAGTTAAGCTAGTAATATATAGTCTATATACATATATATTTTTCAAAGTAATCAAAATAAAAACTTTTTCAGACATGTAAGTTTTTAGATTCTCACGGCCAAAAGCATTTTTGTTGTTTATTTTTGGGGTGTTTTGCCGTGTTGCGCTAACTCCTTCTTTAGCCGACGTTTCGGACAGCGTTGCAGTGTCCATCATCAGGGCAGATCCGGTAGATCCGAAGATGTGATCACATCAACATATTAACATATTAAATAACAGAACAAAACGTGTTTTTAATAAGTTTCGGAGCTTACTTTGCGATTTTTTTCTATCGAGGGAATTTCATATAGTTAACGTTTCGGCAAAACAAATGTATAGATATAATCTTCAAAAATAACATTTATTTTTTTTGGAACTTCAAGACTTAAGGAGTTAGCGAGAAACTGCTTATAAATCGGTAGAAATTTAAAATGCCGGGTCTTAAGATCGTCAATTATTTTCATGGCTTCGTTTGTCGTTGTTTGAATATTGTCTATTTTATGACCGAAATTAGAGGTAGTAAACTTAGCGAGATCAATTTCAGTAGTATTAAGTTTATCAAGAATTTTTTTCGCAAGAGTGACTCCCACTGAAGTGAAATAATTATTGGCAAAATTTGCCATAATTTTTGGGTCTGAACAGTTTATATTATTAATGTACAACGATTTAATTTCGGAAGATTTATTAATTTTTGTTTTAGATATATTACGAAAAGCTTCCCACAGACGTTTTGGCGTACAGTTATTTTCGTAAATAATTTTTTTATAATAATTTTCTTTAGTCGATTTAATTAAATGTTTACATAAATTCCTATACTTTTTATAATGAGCTTAAACTAAAATATTTTCAGGACATCTTTTCGCCTTTTCGTGTAATTGATTCCTTCTGTGAATAGATTTGACAAGGCCAGGGGAGATCCAAGGTGTGAGTTTTACTTGATTATTTGTTGTGTGTATGTGACTAGTGTGTTTAGATATATATGAATGTAATTTTGTGATAAATTCATTCATTGCTGAGTCAGTATCAATTTGGTCTAGAACGTTTTGCCAGTTTTCTGATTGCAAGTCTTCGAGTAAGTTATTGTAATTTGTTCGAGGGACATATTTAATTTTAGCATCAGTGGGAGGTTTGTTTTTAAGACAGAGAGCTGTGGTGTAGTGGTCTGAAATTGTAGTGTGAAAAACAAATGAGTCGATTAGGTTAACATTTTTAACATTGATATGGTCTAGGCAAGATTTACTCATGCCCTGTTCTCGAGTAGGGCTGTTAATTGTCTGAATGAATCCATTTTCAGTAAGCTGGCATAAATAATCGTTATATTGACGGTGGTATTCGGGAATAGTATATATTGAGATCGCCTATGATGATTTGACGTTCTATTTTTTTTTAACTATTGATGATTGCTTGAAGTGAGCTCAAAAAAGTGTCGATGTTTTGGAAAGCGGGTGATCTGTAGATTGCAAAGATACATAAGTTGTTATTCAAAACAATTTTCAGACAGTTTGCTTGTGATAATAAAATTTCATCTACTTGTGCTTGTATTCCGTCTCTGATGTAAACAACGATCCCACTAGATTTATTTAAACTTATGTTAGTGTGGTATTCAGAGTAATTGTGTATAATTTTGGAGGTGTATTCTTTATTTATCAAACATTCCGACAAAATTATAACATCGAATGAGTAATTAAATTGATCAAGAAATAATAAAAAATCATCGATTTTTGAAATGCTCTTGATATTCTGATGTATGATTTTTAGACTATATGAGCCCCAATTGTATTTGTTTAGATTATTTAGATCATAAATAACATTTGTGTTATAATTTATATCGGAATCATTATAATTATCATATGGTAAACGAAAAATATAGTAAGTATATTTTAAATAAATGTAGTATTGCGTAACATAGTTATTATATTTTAGATTAATGTGGTGCTGTGATAAACTTTCGCATAATATAAGTTTTAATACAATTTCTAATTTAGTTTTATTGACACCTAAAATTACTATGAAGCAGGTGATAATACAAGTTCCTAGCAGGTAGTGGAAAGCAATAGACTTGATGAAGCGGGAACAACGACTAAATATAATAGTAAACAAGCGAGACGATATATACCTCGAGAGCGAAATTGGTACAATTTTATCATAGTGCTGACAATTTTGATTCATCGGAAATGAGAATAGCATTTGTTCCCGCCTCTTTTCTAATATATATGTTGCCTCCTTTAACCCACGCGAATCGAAACATACGTTCCTTGGCATATTGGCGTGTCTTAAACCAGAGCTGCTTTGATCGAAAGGTCAGTTGTTCGGAAACGTAGATAGGCGAGTGAGGACCGGCAATTCCAATGTTCAATGTGTTAAGTTTGTCTTCGGTATTTTGTTGATTTTTATTGTAATTTTTCACATCCGCTAGCAGATGATCTCTAGCTAGATTCGTCTTTAATTTGATAATTATTTCTCTCGGATGATTCTGTTTATTATTTTTTTTAGCTGACCGATAGATAGAGTCGATATCTTTAGTTTGAATCGAGGATTTTGTAGTGTGGCAGATGTTGAACATTACGTCTTGTAAATTCTCCCCGTTAATTTCAGGAATGCCTCTTATTTCGGCATTATTTGCTTTGAGGGCACGCTCCTGAAATTCTGGACCATTCTCCAGGACCGTAATTCTGGCTTCCAAAACGGCGTTCTTCTTCGTGAGCTCATCATTCCGTTGCTCCATGTTACGAATTCTGGCAAGAAAGTCCTCATACTGCGCACTCATGAATTGGATATTTTCTAGAATTTTATTATTTTGGTCCAAAATATCATTTTGTTTTTTTTTCTAAATTAGTCGTTTTATAAATGACTAACTCTTACAGTTTTTCTAGATTAGTTGATGGTTGTTAGGTGGGCGTTGAAGCTTTGTTGGTCACTTTTTTTGATGGTTCCAAAGTTGCGGTATCACTGGTGGTCTCCGTTAAAATAGTAGCACTTGAGGCGGCTGAACGAGTATCCTTTTTGCAATGCTTGCACTTCTGTTGGGCTCGCCTTTCTTGAGTAAATCGACGGTATGTATTCTCATTTATACCTCCACAGGCTAAATGATAGGTGCCTTTACACGGCGCACACAAATATTGAATCGTCTGAAAGGACGGCTTTTGGACATACTCTGCAGTGCATCTTGAATAATATATTTACTTCCCGCCTTATAACGACACTACGATGATAATCGAATTAGGTATATTGGTTGAACTTTATGAATTATAAAATAAAAATAAAATCGCTTTTATTTTATTATTTTGGATTTGGTAAGATTCGATCCTAGGATCATCAAATGTCTGCACCAAATTCAGGTGACGCTTTAGACCACTGAACCAGCAGGCTTGCGGGGAATTGTGGTTTTAACGGCTTATAATATAACCGAGCACCTGTAAATTAAATAATTTACTGTTCTTTTCAATATTATCAGTTCACTTTTGTAATATTATTATTTTTAAACACTATCACGGGACCAATAATTATGAACACTTTGATAATTAATTATATATCACCAACAGATTGAATGTCAAATTAAACTGGGAGATGATATAACAAATTCACTGTAAAATGACGTTGATCTCTCACCTCACTTCAATATTTGTTCTTTTTTAATCACTTAATTGAAGAATATTTCTTCGTTAATTAGATGTGACACTATAATCATCTGTGGTAAACACGGATAAAACTTTTACTTTCTTTTATAAGCGTTTTAAACTTTATATTTTAATTATTTTGTTCAGAGCGATTGATTTGCGTGTACGTTAGTTAGTAGGTAGATGACTCCTTGACACATTGTTTCTCAAAATATTCATTTCTTTCGAAAAAAACATATATTTTAATACATTTGTGGACACACACTCATTGTTTCATTCATATGCAAACATACATATTACATTTATAAACATTTTTTATTAAAAAGTTTTAAAATTTTGCGTTTTAATTGAGCAATGCTTTTTCCAAAATAAAACTCCCTGGGACTTTTCAAGAGTGTCGCTGATAAAAACCGTACATACGATATGGGTATCAAATTACGCGTCTCGACCTACACAACCCGAAAGGCTCGGTGAAAAAATGATCAGTAAGCTCCTTGGCTCTTTTTTTTCTCCAAATATACATTTTTTGAATAAAAGTTTTTGCTTTTCGCGTGTTTATAATACTATTTTTTCGCATTTTCGCAGGCGGGCATGGGTACCGTCGCCCCGGGAGCAATTCATATTAAAAGTGTGATCCCTTTATTTTTTTACGAGTAGGTATCTTATTGCGTTATGTATGCATTTTTCCCATATTTTTTTATGAATTAAATTAAGATTGGAATGAAGACTTTTTTTCTCCATAATGATAATTCTTATAAAGCTATTTCTGCGAAAAATTACCTCGAGGACGCTGTAATCTACCAGGAGCACAGAAGCTTGGGAAAGGTATTTAATATTGAAAACGAATTATTATTATTATTTTTTTTTAATATAATTTTTTCCAATTAAAGTTTTTACATTTTGCGTGTTTATAGAGCAATGTTTTTTTTTCCAAAATGAAACTCCCTTGGACTTTTCAAGAGTGTTGGTGACAAAAACCGTACATACGATATGGGTATCAAATTACGCGTCTTGACCTACACAACCCGAACGGCTCGGTGAAAAAATGATCAGTATACTCCTTGGCACATTTTTTTCTCAAAATATCCATTTTTTTCTAAACATACATATATTATAATACATTTGTGGTCACACACTCATTGTTTCATTCATATGCAAACATACATATTACATTTATAAATTTTTTTATTTAAAAGTTTTTAAATTTTGCGTGTTTATAGAGCAATGCTTTTTCCAAAATAAAACTCTCTCTGACTTTTCAAGAGTGTTGGTGACAAAAACCGTACATACGATATGGGTATCAAATTACGCGTCTCGACCTACACAACCCGAACGGCTTGGTGAAAAAATGATCAGTAAGCTCCTTGGCACCATTTTTTCTCCAAATATACATTTTTTTTAAATTTTATAGTACCACACTCCTGGCTTTATTCACATTCAAACATTACACCACGCACCGAATATTTACCAAATCTCCAAAATTATATGGTTTTATTAAAATTCATAAAATTGACAACCCAATTAGACCAGTAGTATCATGTTGTAATGCTCCAAATTTTATAATATCGTCAATTATTACTAAAGTGTTTAATAATACCAATGTTTTCACTCCTAAATACACAATTAAAAACTCATTTGCATTAGTAGAAGAATTGAAAGATTTGGTTGCCCCTAATAATTGTAAACTCATTTCATTTGACGTGGTTAATTTGTTTCCTAATGTTCCCATTGGGGAAAGTAAATGTTTAATATCAGACTTATTAAATACTTCTAATTTATCCAGAGACTTTATAAATGATCTCACGTCATTATTTAATATGTGCCTAAGTCAAAACTATTTCCAATTTAATAATGATATACATCAGCAAAAAGAAGGTTTACCTATGGGTGCTCCCACTAGCCCTTTGATTGCCGATATATTCATGAATAACTTGGAGAGTAAAATACTAGCCGGTAACTCACCACTTATAAAAAACGTCTTTCTGTGGAAAAGATATGTCGATGACATATTTTGTATATGGACAGGCACGGAACGTCAACTAAATTCCTTCCTCAATCTTATAAATTTTTATCATAAACATATTAAATTTACATTAGAGATAGGCATTAATTCATCCTTAAACTTCCCAGACCTATCCTTATCTCTCATAAATAATAAAATCGATTTTAACATCTTTCGGAAACCTACCTACACCGATATTGTCATACATAATACATCCAATCATCCTTTTTCACACAAACACTCAGCATTTCACTCAATGGTCCATTGCTTGGTCACGATTCCATTAACTAATATTAATTTCTCTAACGAATTGTCAATAATTTAAAAATAGCGTCTAATAATGGATACGATCCAGATTTTATTGATAGAATTTTAAGTAAAAAACTAAAACAATTAGCAGTTAAAAACTTCTTATTCGCGAGTCCACATAATATTAATAATAATAATCTTCCTTTCCAATGGCGCCGTATTCTATTCATTAATAATTTTTCTTCCTGCAGTATAGTTAACCTTCCTTCTGAAGTCAAACCGGCGTTTTATACCAACAACAATATAGGTAAACTTTTAGTCAATTCTAAAGATAAAGATGACACACTTAGTCATGCAGGAATTTATAAATTAAATTGTAATAATTGTCCAGCGTTTTATATCGGGAAGACAACGCGCAATGTCAACATTAGGATTAAAGAACATCTTAGATGCCTAAATCTTTGATGGGCGGACATAAAACAGTATAACTGCATTTTTGACCATTTAACGATTTATATGAGAAAATGTGTCTTGTGTATGCCGGCATCAATGGTATTAACAGTATTGTTACACCAGTACTCAAAACATAAATAAACAACTTTGTGCCTATTAAACTAACTTAAAATACTTGAGCTCATAAGTATAAGATTATACTCGTAATGTACACTTATACTCGTAATGACAATCACCTCTTTAGCTCAAAGATTCGGTTCAAATAGAATAAAAGTACTTGTACTAGATGGTACACACGCGCAAAAAGTAATTCGACACATTTCTTCAGTTTCATAAGTATAAGTGTACCACTGTTACATCCACCGATAATACTTCAAAATGATTTATGTCGCTAGGCGTGCCTATGAACTTGTACTATTGTGACCATCATGAAGTTTGTCACTATGGGCCAATCAATAAAGAGTTTGAGGTATGCAAAAATTCCCCCGTCGATGAAATTTTTGCAGTCACGTGGAGTATCATTTAGGGATGACGAATGACAAGAGATCCAACAAAATATTTAACGGGAAGTTAGTTATTTTTAGCAAAAACTGAAAAAATATTATAACTCTCGCGGGAAAAGTATTTCTTTCAAGAACTCTTCACATATTGTTAGTATTAATTAATATCCACCTGATTAAATAGAAATCCAACAATGTTTTTGTAGGGAAAGTCTTTTTTTTAAAAGAGATTTGTTTTTTAATTCTATTGTTGCCGGGAAAATTCCTCCCTCCAATTTTTGATCACGGATTGTCTTTATATTGGTGTTTGCTTTATTTAATCATGAGATCCAACATTTTTTTTCCTTTGGAACATGCTTTTTTGATATCAGTCAAAAATATCGCTCCGGAAAAATCCTCCGTCCAATTTGTTTACGCCAAGTTGATGGGATAGCTATGTAAAAACGATTTCTGCAAAGATCCAACAAAATTTTGAACGGCAACCTATTTTTTTAAATTAATTTCGAACGCACGCTCATTTCGCGTGATTTTTGTATGAACGGGAGCCCGCGCGGTAAGGGGAGGGGTGGGGCTAGTCGCACGGGGGGCAAGCGAGCCGTTCGGCGCGAGATATAGCTGACCGCTGCCCGCGGAGTAAGCCGCGGTGGGGACTTGGGGAGGGGTGGGAAGCCGACTTGAGGTTTTTTGTGTTTTATGGTTGTCCGAAAATGTGAAAAATGCATTGAATATTATACCTCAATGGAAGAATGAATGTTTTAAACAAAAATTACAAAAACTGTTTCTATTACTGTAAAAGTGTTTTATAGTAACCATAGAATTATATTAAATTTCACTAATGGTTTATATGCGAAGTGCAATATAAACAAACTCAATATATATTTTTAAATTATTGTGGCATTGTAAATGAGGTTGTTTCATAATTCTCAAATTCTCCATAAAAAGCAACACAAACAGGCATTTCCGAAAGCGTTGTTAAAACCAATGAAAGAGACGTAAAGCTTCTATAATATCAATTTTAATTTTAAAATACTTGCATAATATAATGTTATTTTAACCAATTCATTATTTTGATAACTGCCTATTTATATGACAGAAATTTAAATGGGTGTAGTTAGTGTGGAATAATAATATTAATTATAAGACATTATAGGTAACTACAATACAATGACAACAATTGGGATCAGTTCTTATTTTTAACGTTTTATTGTTGAATCAAAATCTATTATAATATGAAAAAAAGTTTTACACTTTAAAAACATTACTCTGCGAAACTAAAATTAGAGATCATTTACTAACTGACCAAAAAAATAAAATAAAAATACAATAAAATAAGGTACAAAGGTTGATATTATTTTTGTTATTATAGAAACAGAAGATAGAAAAAATATAGAAATAGAACTACATTTTAAAATACACATTTTTTTCACAATAAGATCATAAGAAATATTTTATACTATCTAGAATCTAGATAAAACAAATAACATGCCCCACATAAAATGTGTTAATTGCGAGGATAAAAAATTAAATTAACTGTTAATATAAAAAAAATCTGTGTTTCAAAAAAGGATTGTTGCATTAATTCGGATGAAATAATTACGCTGCAAACTTGGATTTTTTTGAAGAAGATGGATGTTCACTTTGCAAATCATTTTCACTACTATTGTCATAATTTAAAATATTGATGCCAATGTATTTAAGAAAACATATGGGAGGGGATCGAATAATGGGCTTGACTATGGGAAACGGCGGACTAATGACCGAGCCTTTCCACGCGGTGGCTTCGGTTAGTACTGAGCAAACCAATCCGAAACGAAAGCAAAATCAGGGTTGGCACATTGATATTTGGCACTGCTCTAATATTTTTTTACGTTAAATTGTAATGTATTCCGGCAATGTCCTCTATTTGTTTTGATATTGGATATGAAAACCACGGCTCTTTTTATATTGCTCTCTTATTCCGCTCCACGGTTAATACGCAATATTTCAGTTTCAAATAAATGGAATTAGATTTATTAATTCAAAAGATGATTTATTTAATATAAGTCGGGGGAGACGAAAAAATATGCACTTTGAAATTTTATTTCTTTTATTAATTAACTTACGCGATATGTCAATTAGTATGCGGCGCCGTTGTTGTCGCCGTTGTTAAATAACGTAATTCTACCGAATAACGTAATTCTATCTATGAAATATTTCATAGACACTGCTGCCAATCACACAAAATTTAGTATTGCCATGTAAAATTAATAATATCATCATATATAATTCATTCATGTAAGTGAATGTATTATTTATAACAAATAATCAACATTAAATTAAATGTAATAATCCGAATTAACAACCAAAAGGAATAAAATGTGATTAAAAGTATTCCGTTTGGGTAGTTTAGGTTAGATTAGGCAGAAGAACATGGAAACAAGCTATTAGAATTAAATCACAAACCAGTCTATACAAACCTAGCGCAGCCCATAAACTATTTGAAAACTGGGATATAACTCTTAATGGGTCGCGAGTGGGCGTTATTAAATGGGCAATTTTTTGTTATAGAAAATCACAGTTAGATTAGGTTAGGTTATGTTTATAATTTTATTTAGTATTAAGGAGATTTTATTGAATTAGTTCGTAGGTATGTACTATACCTACACCCGCCCTCTGGCTAGGAAAATAACTAGTAGGTACGTTTGTTTTTATTTTGTGTGGTTGGTATTTCCAGCAAATGTCATATTGCTTTGTAGTTGCTTTGAAATCTCGCGAACAAATGGAATATGGCGTTATGATTTTGGTTGACGACCGGTGTATTATCGTATATGTGAAATAATTTAAACGAAATAAAAATTTGAAGTGTATATTTTTTTAGGTTTTCCCCAACATTAAGAGTCACTTTTAGTAATAATATAACTAAATTCAAGTATCAATTCAAATAAACATTCCATATTTACCGTGAAGCGGTATCCGTAACGTTTACCAAAGTGTGTTATGTTTTGTTATGAATTAAATTATTAATAAAAATGTATTTTAATTATCGTTGAATGTGCCAACCCTTATCGTAAAGCAACATTTTTTTATGGTTTTTACCCGGTTTCAGGGCAAATATCAATTCGTTTCAGAATTGTGTTATTAATTATTAACTGCCAACTTTATTTTCGATTTTAATAGAAGTATTGTCATGTTTTTTCCTTTTCAATGTAACTATATACAAAAAGTTTTTTGAAAAGTGTAATCAATTTATTGATAAAATTGATGAGTTCAGATTCTTTTTCGAATAAAAATGGTCCAATTTACAAAAAGTCCATATTGGATTTATTAATCCATAAGTAATTGTGGTTTGAAAAGCTCGAATTGAAAGCAGATGTACGAAGCGTTGTCAATAAACCATGCAATTTGCCCTTTGTTAATTTTACACACTAAAGACTCTTGAAGCGGCCGTCAAACGCGTAGCGTAGTCCCGAATGGCACTAGCCCTACCCCTCCCCTTACCCCGCGGGCTCCCGTTCATACAAAAATCACGCGAAATGAGCGTGCGTTCGAAATTAATTTAAAAAAATAGGTTGCCGTTCAAAATTTTGTTGGATCTTTGCAGAAATCGTTTTTACATAGCTATCCCATCAACTTGGCGTAAACAAATTGGACGGAGGATTTTTCCGGAGCGATATTTTTGACTGATACCAAAAAAGCATGTTCCAAAAGAAAAAAATGTTGGATCTCTTGATTAAATAAAGCAAACACCAATATAAAGACATTCCGTGATCAAAAATTGGAGGGAGGAATTTTCCCGGCAACAATAGAATTAAAAAACAAATCTCTTTAAAAAAAAACACTTTCCCTACAAAAATATTGTTGGATTTCTATTTAATCAGGTGGATATTAATTAATACTAACAATATGTGAAGAGTTCTCGAAAGAAATACTTTTCCAGCGAGAGTTATAATATTTTTTCAGTTTTTGCTAAAAATAACTAACTTCCCGTTAAATATTTTGTTGGATCTCTTGTCATTCGTCATCCCTAAATGATACTCCACGTGACTGCAAAAATTTCATCGACGGAGGAATTAATGTTTGGGTTAGTCTCATTTTGAGCCTTTATTGACTGGCCTACTAGTAGTTTTGATGTTTGTCATTTGCTTTACATTTTTGTGATTATTTTGTGTTCTGTGGATTATTTATTTACTTAACTCAATTAATTATTATTACAAAATGAAAAGATCTCGGCGTTTAATGGAAATGATGAAAAATTTAAACAAGGCTTGTGGTAAGTATATAAATTTTGGATAATGTTTCCTATTTATATCAGTAAATTTAATATCAAAAGTTTACAAATTCTAACCCCAAAAAAGTAGAATACCTAGGAATTCATTTAATCATATAGATACCAAATAGAGATTAAATTAATTTCATGTATGGCTTTCTCCGACTTTAGATCGTTTTTATATCACTGTTTATAATAAAATAGAGAAATACCTGTTGTATCTGTATACCTAACTGTTCTATACCTAACCTTTTTTAATAGGAACGTACGGTTAGGTTGCTTTGGAGCCCACTCGACAAGCTATGAATATTCCTTCAACAAGCTATGACGTCATGCCTTTGTCTGACAATAATTTTTTACAAGTTTTAGGTATGTTGTGAATACAATTTGTATTTCTCATGATATTGTACGATATAATTGTTTGGATATGTTTCTATTTATACATAATGATTATAATTTTCACAAACTATTTTCTAGATGGACACCATCAGACTGTTTTGGAGCCCGCATTAAATAATGAAACTGACATTCTGGGAGCAGTTATCTCTTCAAACGACATTCTCATGAATGAATGCCCTTTAGCAAATGGAAATGAAGAACTGATTGTAAGCGAAAACATTTTTGAAAGTCATGATAGCGATTTTAGTAGTGACGACACTGATAAAGACCCTAACTACTGTCCCACACTGTGAAGATTTGCTAAGTACCCATACGGAACCACAAAATCTACTACTACCACCAGTTATCAGTATTTGTAACACTCCAGAAAATGGAAATAAAACTGATAGTAATACAAAGGCGGTTATGAATACCAGAAAATACAGAGCAGACAAGAAAACAAAAAGGAATACCGGTCTATCTTATACCACCCTTAAGGGTAAAACTGTGAGGAAAAGATGCGTGAAAAATTTACCTAATTGTCGTATGAAATGTAATGAACGCATCCCAGAATTTATCAGAGAACAATTTTTTACTGAATATTGGGCTCTTGGAGAATACTCAAAAAGAGTAGCATATGTAGGAAGTCTTATTGATTCCATGGAAACTGTTCGACCAATAAAGCGAACTACCAATGAAGTTATTATAAAAAATCGAAAATATTCAAATAGGTTTTTTTTTTAAATAAATGGAAAGAGGGAGAATGTTTGCCGAGGTTGCTTTATGAAAATATTAGATGAAAGTCAAATGTTTGTTACAACAGTCATCCAAAATAAAAATAAATCTTTGACAGGCTTGACTGAGGGTGACAAGAGAGGGAGTATTGTGCCAATCCACAAACACTGTGATGAAGAACTGGAGAATGTTAGAAAACACATAAATTCATTTCCCTCTTACGAATCATACTATACCAGAAGAACTAACGACAAAAAATATTTACCTGCGCATTTAAACATACAATTAATGTACAATGCGTATCGTGAAAGCGTGACAACAAAACCTGTCTCATGCAAAACATATTCTCAAGAATTTCATAAGTTGAAATTGAAATTTAAGTTGCCAAAAATTGACAAATGCCGTCTATGCGATGTTCTCAAAATGAAAATTGAGACAACTGCGGATTCAAATGAGAAAAAAAATATTGAAAATGAGAAAAAAAATCACCATATTTTAGCAGATTCTGCATTTGTCTCCAAACAAGCAGACAAAGAGAGGGCCCAGAATGACAGTACTGTAGTCAGTTACACATTTGATTTGCAGCAGTGTTTGCCAACACCATATCTACGAGGAAATAGAAATCCTACACTTAAGCCAGGCAAGTGTTATAATGATGTTCTTCCAATATCAAAAGAAAAGAAGAAGGATATTTTGGCACTTTTACCATTAATTCATCCCGTGTATCAATCTTAAGGATGGTGATGTCCGAGACTCATTGCCGGATATTGAACAATTCCAATAATACAATACTTTTGTGTAATGTCTGTGCTAAAATACATTTAATTTACTTGTACTTTTATTTCACAAAATAATAATAAATATTTTTAAAATAATGGTTTTAATAAGATAAATATGCGCATTTCTGTCATATTTTCAGTGGTGCAAACAGTACAAGATGGTCTCAGTAATATAAGTAGACTAATTAATATCATTAATTGAGTGGTATAAATAGTATAAGTTAGTTCTAGTAGTACAAGTGGACACATTTATGTTCCATCTTCAATGGTTCAAATAGTATATGTTGAATATCTTTATTATTTGTATAAATAACACCAATGTGTTTAAATAGATTAAATAATCTGTAAATAATAACCCATTTCTCAAAATATGAGTTCTGTAGCAAAATAATTGGGTTCATAATAATGTTTTTTTGCTCTCCTGAAAAGTTACACTTTTGCAGTTATACTCTTATGTCCGCCCATCAAAGAAATAGCAATGGCTTTTCAGAGTTTGCCAATCATTTTATTGAAAAAGATCATACCTTCAATAAAAGCACCGGTGCTAAGATTCTCCATAAAAAAGACCATAGTAACAAATTGAATAACCTAGAAGCACTAGAAATAAAGAAAGCCATTAAAACCAAAAGTTTAATTCTGAATAATCAATTAGATTTGTCAAAAAGCCCAATACTGGGAATATTCCCCGTAAACTGTAAAATTCCCAGTATCCCTTAATCATCTTACAATTATTAATGCCTATTCTCTATAATTATAATATTTATATATACTAATCGTTTTCTTTTAATATATTGTTGTTTCATTTTGGTTTTACTGTCTCTCCCTCTGTATGTATATATAAAGACTCATTTTGTATTATTGATTAGTTTAATTTTGTACCCTGACGATGCTCGAGTGAAGCGAAACCAGTCGGTCTTAAAATTAATAAAAATTCATGGTTTTAAACAAAAAATATTGTTTTATTTTCATTAAATAAATATTTACTCATGTTTTTGATTTCGCCTTGCGTCCTTGCGAATCTTCATATTTCCTAAACAATCATATTTCATTTAAAATTAAACAATAACTTTGTAAACATCACAAGATCATATTTTATTTTACCAAACATAATACCAATGAAAATACCAATTCACGACAGTCAACTCTTGGGTCAGCAGCGCCATCAGCTATCGGAAGGTTGAAGGAACCAAAGCGCACACCAGATACTCAGTCTATAGTCCTGAATGGACTGCCACATGACTTAGAATGATCACAGACTCGACAGAATTCAGAGATTAACTTAAAACTCACCATACTTGCGACAATGCACGAGCGAGTATGGAGTACTAACTAGAAAGGAGCCGAGGAAATATACATGTAACTTTTAAATAGAAGCTTCTCATGGCTTATCTATGTGAATTGGCAATTTCGGGGTTATTTCAAAATGTGATTTATAATTTCTATGGTTTATCTCTTTAGTAGTGCTGACATTATTTTTAATATATTTTTTTTTACTAAATGAATGTATGTTTTTATAATTCCAGGGCCACTAATCTCGCCAGAAGTCTCTGAGCCAAGGTTAGTTCTCTCAGCTTATTTTAAAATATTTGCCTAGTTTTCACTTTTCCTATCATGGTGTGACAACTTCTGGCCAGTCAAGATTGTGCTAGATTTTCGTGTAAATTGCGTATTCTTGTCGATGTATTGCCCTGTCCTGGCGGAGAGTTCGCTCGTCTAGCTTATTATTACGACAATGCTGCGACGAAACCTATTGTAGGTGGGAACGCCGAACGCTCGCATTGTGTCTAGAGTGTCCACGCTACAATTCGTTTTGTATTGGCGAGCATTCTAGAATATTTTCCACGTCGCTACATATATATCTCTGATATATGTATAAAACATAAAAATAAAAGATAAATTAAACTTACACTCATAGAGCAGTTAGACGAGCGTATATGCAAACATAGTGTTAATAATATGACATTAATTAGGTTCTGAATGAAACAACGTGCTTGGCTAGGCTGACAAAACGGACGACGTTTAATTTCTAAAAATACTACAGTTACGATGTCTAACGTGTTTACAAACTTAAAATGTTTCACTAAAGCCAAGCTTTTAGTAAGTATGTCTGCTGGCATATCCTCAGACGGCAAATAATAACCTCAAAGTAGTATGCCACACTAAAGTCTCAGCACAATCATCAATATCACTTTTTCTGGTTAAATCCTAACTAATCTGGCACCATTATTTTCATATAGTTTCCTAGATGTTAACAGTTTTGTATCCAAATATAATTTATTTGTGGATGTTCTAAGTATTTAAGTGTAATAGCTTTTAGATTACTTTGTTTTGTGTTACCTTTTATTTATTTATGTATGTTTCAAATGAGTTTCCCCAGATTTCAATCAAGGAATTTGAATGAGAATGAACGAGGCTTGTAAGAATTATGATTACCGGCCAAATACGCTAATCAAGCGGATGATTTTACTTTGAGCATTTTCTAGAAGGACCGGTTTTGACCGGTGCATATTGTTTTTATGTAAGAACGATTTTTTGATAGAAATTTGTTTAATCTTTCGTAAATTACACGTTCAATGATTTTAGATAAGATTTGTAAGATAGAAATGGGTCAGTAGTCTGAGGTATTCGTTTTAGACCCACTTTTGTGAATTGGTGTTACCATAGTAATTTTACAACTCTCTAGAAAAGTTTCCTCTAAGACACTGCTTAAGACTTTCATAAAATAGGGACCAATGCTGTGGAGGGACTTAGAACTATTCAATGTTATCATGCATTAATGTTATTTCATTGGCTGGATTATGTGTGATTTTGTTATGTATATTATTAACCAAGGAGGAGCCAATGTTACAAAAGAAATTGTTTGAGTGGTCGCATATCTCTACGTTGTTTGTGAGGATTTCGTTGTTAATGATTAATTTATTACAAAAAGTATTTGATTGGTTCTGTACGATGTTTTAATAATAATAATAATAATATTTTGCTAATTTATATAGCGCCGTTTTCGTGAGAGATCACCTCAAGGGCGCTGTACAAATATATTTCTTAAATAGTTAACACTAGAACTACTGACTTAAAACTAGTGACTTACGCCTGAGACTTATATCTAGAGACTTACGACTAAGGCCTATAACTACTATCTTGATAAAATATATATTTACATGTGTAGAAACTTATAACTAAAATTTACATTAACAATCTAATTTTACAAGCTCCAGAAGAAGGAGGAAGTTCTATTAACTTCCAAGTTTTTTTGGTCTTTTTTTTGCAATTTTAAAAAGATCACCGAAGTGTGTTTGTTTTAAGTTTCGTTTTTTTGTAGTAATATTATTTCTTATTTCTAGGAATTCTGTTTTTTATTCCCAACCAGCTTTTTGAGATGGGAAACATCAACACTCATTTCCGTTTCAAGTTCCGCTAGATTCGGTTTGTTATAAAAATTACTGTGTCGTCTTCATAAAGCTGTAGATTTCCTTTAATACCTTACTTTGTATTGTCATTAACATAGATTATAATATTATATACTGGCCCACAGTAGGTACTCGGCACCGGTAAAGAAAACAGTGAGGCCCACAGTACTCAGCACGGGTAAAGCACCCAGTGAGGCCCACATTTTCAATATTTGATTTTAAGTATTTAAATGCATTGAATCAATAAAATAAAGGCAAAAAAGTGGTTATTAAAAAATAAATCATCTGATAGATTGAAGTGAAATTTGTTATGTAATCAGACAAAATATATACTTTTTAAAAGTATAAACACAGAAACGCCACACAACTTGTCACGTGCATATTCACTTGTTCACATGAGCATTTTAAATAAAGTTGATTCCCCTCCCCCGATAAATTTAAAGTTTTCATTCTTTATCTACTATTTCCAAATCTTGCTTTGTTTATTATTTAGATTTTTTTTGTTCACATTTAGATATTCTTTGTCTGTAATAAGCCCAGCTAGGCGTAAAAAAAAACAAATAAATAAATGAAGCCATTAAAACAACAACATTTATTATATCCCCAACAACAGAAATTCGACGATGACGCCGAGTGTAAAACGTAGACGTTTTTGAAAATATCTGTTTACATTCTCTTATCATCACTTTGTATGAATTGTTAATTTTTATGTTATGTTAGTTATTATTTTTGTCCTGTGCTATAAAAGCACTGTTATCGCTAGTTTTTGTTCGCTTGTCATTGCTTTTTATGCTGTACATTTTTTTTATTATACTTTATACTATTATGTTAGAAGCACTGGTTCAGATTAATTTTAAGCATATGACTACCGAATACTAAACTATTATTTTTAATTTCTTTGTAGTATAGCGCAGTTGAACTAACACAAAACTGCGCTATATAAAAGTGATGTTAGAATTATTATTCATTACTTTTAGGTTGAACTGCGTTTTGCCAAGCTATCCACCCAACGGCAAATTCAATGTGACAGGCCCTAACAGAAACTTGTTGCCTGGGTTCCCCGTGGACGAGTTCACCTTAATCACCTACTATTGCGACAAGAACTATGACCCTTATGGAGAAAATATGCAAGTTCTTTGCGAAAGAGGCAGTTGGAATAGTCCGCCACCCGTTTGCAGAAGTAAGGTTTTTCATGTCCGTTTTTTTTTCACATATGTAAATAAAAATTACTTCAACCAGTATTCTAAAACGCTAGTAAGAATTTTCCAATCAACAGACCTGAAATTGGTCAAATAAGCAGTAACAATAATTCTTAGTTCTTCAGTTGTGTATCGCTCCACTCCGTGTTGTCAACTAATTCTCTATCTGTCTACAACATAAATGTCAAAGCACAATAATACTACAATACACAATAATAAAAATTATGTCACATTCACATAATGACATTACTTTTGCCCCACGTTGTATCAAAAGCATCTACACATCTGTTTGGCAAACAGTATGTAGGAGCACGATGCGTCTTTTGCGTTGCACCCTTTGCTGCGGCTAGATCAAAAGCGTGTTGGTTTCTTTGCTTCAGCAGTCAGGGACATTGATTCTGAATTCAGTAGCATATGCGGTGAATATTAAAGTTCGTTGATCCCCATACCTACATTAAAAAAAAATCTTTTTTTTTTCAGAAAAATGTCGTATGGTCCAATCCCTCACTGTAAACTTCAGGTGCTATATATCGGGAATCAAAAATGACTGTACCCAGTTTCTGCCTTATGAGTCAGTAATTACTTCCACCTGCAAGTCCGGGCACTTTAATCCCAGCAAGAATTTGAAACAACTGACGTGCAGCCAGGGAGGCAATTGGGATCACCCTATTCCAGATTGTAAAACAGGTAGAATAATTTTGTTTTTATTTATCTTTCTAGTTGAAATTCTTAAAAATCTTTTTACTCGGATACGTAAATGGATCATTAAAAATAGATTGTTTAGGATAAGTTATGTAAACTGTGCTACGGAATTATTCCTTTTAAGAAACGACTATTTGTAGGAGGAACCCAAAGCTAACTTGATGCCGCGATGCAAGACTCTTCAAAATATTTTACATAATATAAAAATTTCATTAGACAAACATTTTACGAATTTGAAAAAGTAATTATATATTTAATACCGGTTGTTTCATTTTTAAAAACATTTATTTGAATTAAACACATTTAATGAATGAATGCAAATCTTGGATTCGAAAATAAACCCACTTCCCGACATTCGATTAAGCTGAAACTCGGCAAATAGACTCGTTGTCGATAACAATGCACTCAATCAGCACATTTTTGGTGATACTCATGTACAAACACGGAATCACATCACAAGATTTATTTTTATTTTATTTTATTTTATTTATTAGCGTTATAAACAGTCTTTATACATGCATATATGACAGTGATCAGAGTAATTATGTCATTGACCAATAAAATAACGACAAAACAAACCACAACAGAAAAATACATAACAACATACCTAATAGAAACAATTCTGATAAAGTACATCAATTATCAAAAATTTATTAATCAATTGAAATATTTAAAAAAAAACAACAAAATATTAAGTTTTTTGGTTAAATAAGATGCAGTATCACTTTTTTACGGATGCTGTGAATTTAGCTAGGTTCGTGTTAAACATATCGATGTTTGGGCATAATCTATTAAATGTGCTACAGCTTCTTCTTATAAATACATTTTCAAGGTAATTTGTATTTCTTTTAGGAATATAAAACGTATCCAGAGATCGAGTAACTCTTTTTGGACATTTGAAAAGAATATTTTGTAGTAAGTATGGGCTATCAATATGGTTATGAAGTATCTTATAGAGCATTAATAGGTCTCTGATTTCACGGCGTTGTTCAAGAGATTTAAGGTTTATATGGACATAGTATTCATCATTTCGCACGCGATAAGAGACATATTTGATAAACTTTTTCTGAACTCTTTCTAGATTGCTGTATAAGTAGAACAATGAGGGTTCCACACTGTTGAAGCGTACTCCAGGTGGCTTCTGACGTAAGATATGTAAAGAATCTTAAAAGTTTGTGGATTTTTGAAAACTGAACTTACTCTAAGTATAAATCTCAACATTTTCAAAGCCTTCGACGTGATATGCTCGACGTGAGATTTAAAAATAAGCTTACTGTCTAATAGAACTCCAAGATCTCTTATTACATTTACCCTGTTTAAAATATTGTTCTTAATTAGGTATGGATATAATATTGTGTTTTTCTTTCGAGAAAAGGAGATAACGCTAAATTTATGTGCATTCAGAAGAAGACGATTTTCTAGACAATATACATTAACCAAAGAGTTCAGATCATTCTGGAGCTCCATACAATCCATCTCAGACTTATTATTTTTAATTATTTTGACAATTTTTTTGTCATCCGCATATAGATACAGCTGAGAGTTGTGGATAGTTTTGTTGACATCATTTATAAAAATATTAAATAAAAGGGGACCAAGATGAGAACCTTGGGGAACTCCTGAGGTTACGGGGACGAAACTAGAGCAGAACCCTTGTACCGTTACAGCTTGAGTACGATTGTCGAGATAAGAGGCTAACCAACGTAGCAGGTCACCATGAAAACCCACTGCTTCGACTTTATCAATTAAGATGCTGTGTGGGATTTTATCATAAGCTTTGGAGTAGTCTGTGTAGACTACATCAATTTAATATCCGTTTTCCATAGCTACAAGAACTGTGTCAACAAACTCACATAGATTAGTTTCTGCTGATTTTTTGGTGACAAAGCATGTTGATTCTAAATTATGTATGGTCGTATACAAGGGAAAATGATATCAAAAACTATTGTAACGTAAATAGGTAGAGCAAGTGAATCTCCTCTGACACTATTTTTTCAAAAAGTTTACCTGTTACATTTAACTTAGAGATCGGTCTGTAATTTTCAATATTGTGCTTGTCTCCTTTTTTAAATATAGGCACAATGTATGAACTTTTCCATTCTTGTGAGAAAATGCCAGAAGACAATGAAGTTTTGAATATTTGACTTAGTGGATAACATAGCACACTAGCGCATTTCTTTAAAAGTACAGGGTGTATACCATCAGGCCCACTGCCTTTGGTAGGGTCTAATGATTTAAGATATTTACAAACTAATTCAGCGTCTATATTAATATCATAAAGGTTGAGAATGGAGGAGTTTGGAGTATATGTTCGAGTTGTGGACGAGGTGCACGGGGCGGGGAATTCGAAGGAGGATTGGAAATGCACGTTAAATAAGTTATTTATATCTTCCCCACCCGATACATGCTGAGAACTAAGAAACATATTGTTAGTAATTTCATAGTTTTTTTGCTTAGATTTAACGAAGGTCCAAAAGTGTTTGGGATCGGTATTAATATTAATTTCAGCCAAATTAATGGAATTTTCATAGCACACTTTCTCCGTACACTTTTGTCGTTCTCGGAGAAGAGAAAAAGTTTGATAGTCACAGTTACGGTTATAAATTTTGTATTTTTTGTGATATTTAAGTTTTTCTTTAATTGTTTTTTTTAATGCGGGGCTGTACCATGGGGGATACCTGGAGTCTAGTAAGTTTTTAGATTCTCACGGCCAAAAGCATTTTTGTTGTTTGTTTTGGGGGTGTTATGCCGTGTTGCGCTAACTCCTTCTTTAGCCGACGTTTCGGACAGCGTTGCAGTGTCCATCATCAGGGCAGATCCGGTAGATCCGAAGATGTGTAAATTTTTGGTTGTCGAGTTTGTGCTTATTTGTTTGTGGCCTGGGCCCGTCCAAGTGCGAAATGCCAACGGAAGTGGCGACATCTTGTGGCGAATTCTGAAAGCACAGTATTTATGTTAGCCTGGGGCCCGTCCAAGTGCGAAATGCCAACGGAAGTGGCGACAACTTGTGGCGAATTCTAGAATTATAAAACCGATTGACAGCGGTTAAAGTAGATGTACCCGGTATCAAGGTATAAATACAATGGTTTTATATTGTATTATTATATGGTATTGGAGTATACTTAGACATGTTATTTGCGTTTAGCTTTGGTGTAGCCGTCAATTACCGGATACCAAGAGCTGTTGAGCTTAGCTCCGTCGTCTCTATTGATATTAAATGGATTTTTGTAGATTTCAATTACCTCCATAATCAGGCGTGATCTATAAGTTTTGGGTCTTCCCAGGACCTCAGGAGCAAATCCAAAGTAATAGCCGGTTTCAATTAAGTGTTCGGCGATTGCCGATTTATCAGGGTGGCCAAGTTTACAAGCACGAAAATGTTCTGCTATCCTTTTGGAAATCGTCCGCTCTGTCTGGCCTATATAAACCTTGTCACAACCAGAGCAGCTGAGTTTGTACACTCCATCTGCTTCCAGAGGAAACTTAGTCTTTGCAGACCTCAGTAGGTCTTGGATTTTGGTGGTGGTTCCGAAGACAGTTTTGATGTTTTCTTTTATCAACAGCCTGGCAATTCTGTCTGTCACATTGTGAACGAAAGGCAGGAAAGCACAGCCTTTTGAGTCTTGTTCAACTCTGTCTTCGTTTGTTGTAGATTTGGCTCTTAAAATTTGCCTTGTCTGACTTGCCGGGTAACCGTTGCGCTCCAGTGCATCGGTCAGTTTTATAAGTTCTGCTCCAAGTTTTGTTTCTTCACATATTCTGGTCGCTCGGCTCACCAACGTATGAATAAGTCCTCTCTTCTGCGCTGGGTGGTGGTGCAAATTAGCGTGTAAGTATCGATTCGTATGAGTTGGTTTCCTATATACGGTATGTCCTAGGCTACCATCGTGTTCTATGTTAACCTTTTCACCGCGATCAAATGTACCGAAAATTACACTCGTACGCGGTACTCACTTTGAAAATAAAAACCTACCACTTTAAACAGCTATAAATCTCTTATTTCTTGACAGATTTATGATTTGCTTATCTTTAAAGCTTTATTAATGCTCTTGAAGTTTGTTGAAACACATAAATAAACAATTAACCGCAGGATACAGATATAATATTATAAACAGTGACCCATCACAAGAAATCAACAACTGGGACATTTTCCTTTTTTTAGAAATGGCGCACACTCGGCAGGCTCTGTGAAGTTTTTGAGAATTATTTCCCTTTATTGGGTGGGGCATATGTTTTGCTAATGCCTTATCAGTTAGTCTCAGAGGTAAATCGTGTGAAGAGCGAGAATGAGGCTCAGATCGGGAAGTTTCATGATATTTTTGCAACAAATGTCGTATTACGGCTAAATGGAAATCTGCTAACCTAACATTTTTATTTGTAATTGATTTAAAAGCTATATGAGAGTTCAATAAATACAGATCAATAATATGGAAGGCCACTTTTTATACCACTTAATTGTTTTTCGCAGGAAATTAATACTACTTAACATCAAGTCCACTTTGTCAACAGAAACTATAAGTACCCATACACCTCTGTAATTAATTTAATATGTTTTTATTAACCCTGATGAAGGTTCGGGTTGAACTGAAACCGGTTGGTTATAAATATATACAATAAAGTGGTATTAAAACAAAGTTATTTATTTTAATTATTATAAGAACCCATACACTTATTATAGTCTAGAACGCACTTGGGTTTCATAATTGGTTGACGAGTTTTCCAATCAACTTTTCCCGTCATGTCCATGGAGTCGTCATGTAAGGTTGTTAGCATGTGAACTTCTCTTTTATCGCACCATTTTAAAGCCAACAGAGGTCCACGATGTTGTGCTTTCATTTCACCCTTTTTAAGTTTATTAAATTTTGCCATGCCTTTTCGTGTCTTCCGCACCGTACCACATGTATTGGTTTTGTTCGTATGGAGAAAATCATATAGTTGAGGGCTACTGTAGCAATTATCAATAAAAAGATTATGTCCTTTATTTAAATAATCTTGAAGTAGTGTCGTTACTACAGCCCCTGAAACCCCGAGACATTCAGAGTCAGTTATGTCAGTCCCTTCGCCACAATAAATAATGAATTCTAATATAAAACCCGTCTTCACGTCACACAATACAAACATTTTAATTCCAAACCGGTGACATTTGGATGGTATATATTATTTGTAAATTAAATGCCCTTTGAAAACAATTATGCTCTCATCGATGCATAAATTTTCATAGGGTATCAAAGTTTTTTTGAACAATTTTTGGGTATGGTCAGTTAGGATTTTAATTTTGTAAAGTCGGTCACGAGGAATTTGTGTGTCGGGGTTCGAGAAGTGTAAAATTCGCAATATAATTTCGTAACGATCCCTAGACATGGTTTTTCCGAAAATTGTACTAGCTAGCAATGGGTCAGTGGACCAGTGTTCTTCGATAGTAAGATATCGGTTTCTCGTCATTAACATTAACAGTGCAAAAAATTGTACATTTCTTCGACAGATGTGTCAACCCATTTACGAAGTCTGGATTTTTGGGAAGGTTCTTGTTTTATTATGGTGGCTATATAATATCGATTATTTTCGATCAACATTTTTGTCACTATTTCTTTGTTCAGAAGTATTAAAAAAAGTCAATTTCCGATGAATTACCAGAAAAAAAAGTGGATGGATCAAAACCTGACACAAAATCATCAAATTCACGAACTATTGGAATAAATGGACCAGAGGTCCAAGAAGAAAAGCAGTCTGCATTTACGGTATAGTCTAAGTTAGGTGTATGAGAGTCATGATCTTGGCTTGTCCCGGGGGCGTTTATTTCACTGTCACTAACTTCTTCAGTAATTGGTATATCTTGATCATCTTCACTTATTTCTAAATCAGAGTCAATGTCTAAAAATGTTTCATAAATTTCGTCTTCCATAAGACTGGGGTTTGCCATTTTTAAGGGAGTTCAATTTTGATATATAAACGGTAAGCCTATAAATATAGACAGATATATTACTATTTAGGTTGTCCACAAAATTTAGAAATAAAATCACAAAAGAAAGTCAATCAAAAAGTCTTGAGTAAAATAACTATTTTTAAAACACGTCACGTCACTTAAGTTCACAAACAAACTAATGTATCACAGAAAAAATAAATTACTTAAAAAGATTCGCAAAATAGAAATCAATATTTTACATCGACGCATGAGTCCATCAAAGCAGATTGGATCACCTAAGAAATACTATGGATGACACAACAGTTCAGCGGCGCGACATTCAAATGACTGAATGAAGATTTAACGAATCATCGCCTTCACAATGTTTTATGTAAACAATTTATTATATTTTAACCAGCAAACGTCAGATGTCAGTAAGATAAAGGATTGAACTGTTTTTTGGTTTAGTTATCTGCTAAATTCGTCGCGTATTTACGTAGTATACAGCCGCTAAAGTCAAACGCATCATATGATGCGCGTAGCGCTGGGGGCACAAATTATTTTCGCAAAAAGTTAATTGATCTAGATGATAAATGCGTGACAATTACCTTGTATAACTCTGAATAGAAACGCGCCGTGATTGAGTCTACATTAGTCAACGCTATGATAGGAGCGTACCGTGCGCAAGCGTGGAGTTTGGAGGGACGGTTCGTAGGACATGCGCACCGACACTTCCAGCGAGTGGTGGTGTGCATCCTCCGGCACTAGTGGTATGTCACACCCAATTACAGTGCACGTGCAGCTCGATATAACCAGGTCCAGAACACGCTCGTTTACATTTTTTTTTTATATTATTGAAACAAACAGTACATGATTTACAGAGATGAAACAATATACAGGAATAAGATATTTCATGTTGTGTACCTATGATGGTATGTTTGTTCCTTAATTACCAGGTGACTTGTGTAGTTTATAGGTGTGTGTGTGATGTGTGTAATGTATGTGTGAGTGTTTGTGTGTGTGTGTGTCTGTATGTATGCGCATTGAATTCTTTAAATTATTGACATGATGCCACGTTTGAATTTGGGCAGTGAATCCGAAAAAATGTCAATGTTAGAGTTAAGACAAATATTATTTAGAGTATGAAGAGCTTGTCGAATTAGATGATGCATTTGTTTTATAATTTAGCGTGTGGAATAGCACTGTATGTCGTGTACGTCTCAAAGGTATGTTAAAGTTAATAAGGGACAAAAGTTCAGTACAGTCAATCTCATTGTTTAAAATTCTGTGTATAAATATTGAGTCAGCTACTGCTCGTCTTCGCTGCAAAGTTTCAAATGTACACTCAAAATTATTGTTGAATCTGTAGGTAATATATTTTATAAATTTGTTTTGGATTCGTTCTATACTATCTATGTAAAGTTTATATTGCGGATTCCAAATAGGCGATGCATATTCCAGTGTACTTCTGACTAATGCGAAATATAACATTACAATTTTACGCGGATTACTGAATATTTTACTTACACGTAGTACGAAACCAAGCATTTCATATGACCTATTAACGATTGAGTCAATGTGCTTATTAAATATAAGTTTGCTATCAAGGTAAACGCCGAGGTCTTTACATTCCGTTTTAGAGATGACAGGTTCATTGTTGAGTGAATATGAGTACTTAATTACGAGTTTATTTCTGGTGAATGTCATAGTGTGACATTTAGAAACGTTTATATCTAGACAGTTAACTTTACAATACTTGCAAAGCCTATCTAGGTCACTCTGTAACGCTTCGCAGTCAAAAAGAGAACGAATAACTTTGAATATTTTCATGTCATCGGCATAAAGTAGATATTTGGAATTTTGAAAACATGATCCAATGTCATTTATATAAATGTTGAACATTAGCGGACCTAGGTGGGACCCTTGGGGGACACCAGATTTTACCTCGATAGATTTTGAGAAGACACCGTTGATTAATATTACTTGATTACGGTTACTAATGTAAGACTTGATACATCTAAATAGGTCACCGTGTATACCAAATAAGACAAGCTTTTTCAAAAGAATTGAGTGGTTTTTTTTATATTAACTCCACACAGGAGGCCCTGAAGAAAATAATTTCCCTCAGGGCCTATGTCATCTTTGGGGATGCTGTGTGGAGGGTCTTTTTGTGGAGAGGAAGGAGTGAACATGGGTCTTGAAGAGTCCCATGTTGTAGGAGGGAGGAAACACAGAGGCCGGCAGTTCGTTCCACAGCCGAGCTGTTGAGCTTAAGAACGAATCGTAGAAGCGACCTGTTCTCATGTGACAAATGTCAACCGTGTACAAATGTTGGGCGCGCGTTTGGCGTGTATCCCGACTATGCACCGGTGCCGAAGGGATCAATGACGCTAGTTCCTCAGAGCATCTTCCATTGTAATACCGATAGAACAAGGACAACATACCTACCTGACGCCTGTGCTCTAAAGATTGCAGTCCGCTTGTTAAGATTGGGGAATCTATCAAACGGACCGCCCGTTTTTGCACAGAGTCAAGGGTTTTTTTCAGGTATTTAGGGGCTCCGGACCAGAGATGGCTACCAGATTCGAGAGTAGGGCGCACTTGCGATTTGTACAGGGTCAGCAGTTGTGTACTATTAAAGTATCTGCGGGCCCTGTACAGTACGCCCAGCTTCTGAGAGGCCAACTTTACTCTGGCTTCAATGGAGCCCCCGTACCTGAGCTGGTCACTTATAGTTACACCAAGCATATCAATGGAAGGCCTGTTCGGAAGATTGCTTCCGTTGAAGGAGACTAAATTGTCATTTGGATCCCTTTTAGACGTAATCAGACAGGATTGGGTCTTTGAAACATTAAATTCGACGAGATTATTTTTACCCCAGGAGGAAATACTCTCGAGATAACCGTCCATTCTCTGCTTCAAAGCCCTCCGAGCCGTTGGAGTTTGTGTGCCTTTTGGGGGCTTGTCAAACAAAAAGCTATCATGAACTGTACTGTCAACCGCGTAACAATGAATTGGTGCACATGTCAAAAGGTCATTGATGTGCAACAAAAACAAAGTCGGAGACAGAACCGATCCCTGTGGGACGCCAGCATTTATGGAGTGTAAGGAAGATGTGAAACCGTCAGCAACCGCCTGAATCGACCTATCCCTTAAAAAGTCAGCAATCCACGTACACAGGGATGCAGGAAGTCCGTAAGAAGGCAATTTGTTGACAAGTCCTCGGTGCCAGACCCGGTCAAAGGCCTTGGATATGTCTAGTGCGACCGTTTGGGTCTCACCGTAACGTTCCAGGCACCGCCCCCAAACATGCGTCACATACGCGAGAAGATCACCGCACGAGCGGTTCCGCCGGAATCCGTATTGACGGTCGTTGATAATTTTGTTCTTATCGAGGTATGTGAGCACTTTGTCGTTGATCACACGTTCCATCACTTTGGACAGAACTGATGTGATCGCTATGGGGCGGTAGTTGGCCGGGTTGGAGCGGTCACCTTTCTTGGGAATAGGGTGAATGACCGCTTTTTTCCAACCAGAGGGCACAGTGCCACACTTCAGGGACATTTTGAAGAGCTTTGTCAAAACTGGAACTATTTCCGCAGCACACCTCTGCAATACCAGGGCAGGTATTCCATCAGGTCCACTAGCTTTTTTAACATCGAGCCCCCGTATAACGTGGAGTACATCCCGATGCCGGATCCTCAGCTTTTTCATAAAGAAGCCGCAGTGAGGAACCGACGGCGGAACAGCACCTCCGTCATCGAGGGTCGAATTTTCCGTAAACATTTTCCCTAATAAGTTAGCCTTTTCGGTGGCGGTGTTTGCTAGTGAGCCGTCAGGTCTGGTAAGAGGTGGCAAACTGGGTTTGCAAAAATTCCGACCTATTGAGCCCGCAAGCGACCAGAATGCTCTGCTGCCATGCGGGCAGGCAGCCAGCTTTTTGCTGATCTGCAGGTCGTGTTCGAATTTTGACCTATTAATGATTCTCTTGCATTCCTTTGCCGATTTGTTGTATGCTGATCTGCTTTCGGACGTTCGAGATGTGTTGTAGGCTCGGTAAGCCGCGTTTTTTCGTCGAACTGCTTCGGAGCATTGTCGACTGAACCACGGCTTTGAGCCCACATCAGTTTCTTTAGTAGTCGATTGTATGAAGCCATCCATCGCCGATTTGATGACTTCACCAATCTCCTGGGCACATCTTGAAGGGTCCGAAGTCCGAAAACAAACAGCTGACCACGGAAAAGCGTTAAAATGGGCCCGCATACCGAACCAATCTGCTGACCTATAGTGCCACACTTTTCTCCTCAGCCTCTCATTGGTTGGTCTGAGGTTAACGGGGATTTATGTCGTCACTAGGCAGTGGTCAGATGATCCCAGAGGCGCTGTGACGTCAATCTTATAACCGTGTGGCACACTAGTTAAGAATAGGTCTAACAGATTGGAGCGGTGAGTCTGGACATCAGGAACCCTTGTAGGCTCCTGAACTAGTTGCTCTAATCCGTAGCAAATGGCAAAGGATTCCGCCTGTCGGCCAGCCGAGTCCGTTGGGCCTGAGAACTTCAACCATGGTTCGTTATGAACATTGAAGTCCCCCAGAACAATAAACTCGGCCGAAGGCACTATGGTCCCCTTTGAGGAAACTAGCTAGACAAAAAGATTTCAACGATGTTTTTATTTATGTACAAAAATATTCTCACAACATTGAAAAATGTCCATAGTATTAAGTTCACATCGATAAAAAATTTAAAACAATACGCGCGATACGTGGCAACGTTGTAAACACGACACTTTGGATGTGCCAATCGTTCGCCCAGCGGTCGGTCGCTTTCGGGTGTGCACCCTGTTCGATCGTTAGTGTTGTTATTTGAAATCGGAGAGAAATTACGCAGAGACATAAATTGAAGTCTATGGAATGTTCTTTCAAATTAATTTCATTATTCTATAATTTGCCTATTCAACATTACTTTAATTATTAATTAAAAATCGTGAAAAAAGTATCATTATTTACAATTATTTACCAAAGTTTAATTAAACTTTCAAAATCGTGTACCGATTTGTACCACCAAACGAAACTAGTTTCATATAAAACCATTCTTTATGTATAATATCTTATAAAATTTGTTTGCTCAAACTTGCTCTTTTGTCATTTACAGAGCCTGTACCTACAATCTATCGTTTGGATATTTTGGAGATTCTAGAAGTAAAGGGCACCTCAAAGTTGAATTGTGCTGCAATAAGGCAGTGTGTTTATGAACATATAATAATATCAATATCTACTAAGGAATAATAATATCTACTAAGGATGTACACATGGAACACGAAGAACTGAAAAAAAAGTTACAGAAAAATATTAATGTAACTTCTCTAGGTATCGGCGTAAGCGGAATCAAGAAAATATCAAATAATCGTTTAATTGTGACATGTGACAAGAAAGATGACTCTGAAAAACTGAAAAAAGAAATAAATAAACAAACTAACATTATCAACATAATGGCAGAAGAGGTGAAGAAGAAGAAACCACATATAATATTTAAAGGAGTTGAAAATGATATAGTTAATGACAATAATTTATTGGAGAGTATTTTACTACAAAATGAAGATATTAAAAATGTTCACAAAACGGACGTTACTTTACACAAAATGGAGATAAAAAAGGTAATTAAGAGAAAAAACACAGAATTTTCGAACATCATTGTGGAAACTAGCGGAGCCATGAGAAGAATTATTTTGAACAAAAATAGTGTTAATATCGGATACCACAAAGTTAAGGTAGAGGACTGCAGTCCAATTATGCAATGCTACCACTGTCTTCAATTTAATCATTCGAGCCTAAGATGCCTAAATAAAATAAAAGACCCAGGCTGCTCACATTGCGCAGGCAACCATAAATATCAAGACTGCAATAACAAACAAGAACCACCAAAATGCAAAAATTGCATCTTAAACAACGAAAGAAGATCTACAAATAATCCAATTAATCACAGTGCGAACAGTGACAAATGTGAATACAAACAGTTTATGATGACAATTGCTCGTCAAAAAATAGACTACTAAAAATGGAAGATTTTATAACGGAAAACATTGACCATCTGTATAAAATAAACGAAAATGTTTGTGAGACTAGCGACGAGTGCAACGATGTTCTGGACGAGTGTGATCCTCTGTTTAGTATAATGCATATAAATATAAGAAGTGTCAAAAAAAATTTTTGCGAATTTTTGGTGCAATTAGATTTAATAAAAAAAAAACCGGGAGTTATAGTGTTAACCGAATGTCACTCCAATACCAATACTCGCTTCGATATACCGAACTACGGCTGCGTTGCGACAACACTCGAAATCAACAAAAATTCGGGAATATTATTGTTCATTAGAAATACATTCATAGTACGGAATATTGAGGAAGTTGTTTTTGACAAGGTAAACTGTTTACGTGTTGTATTATGTGTAAATAAACTGACAATTAATTTAATTGCAATCTACAGGACACACTTGTCAGACCTTTCGCAGTTTATATGTCAACTAAATGAAATTCTTTGCAAAACACGGGATTTGTTTACGTTTTTAGTTGGTGATATTAATTTGGATATATCTGAAAATCATCGATCTCATCTAAAGGATGAATATATTAATATGCTAACTGAATTGAATTTTAAATCATGTATTAACAATTTAACTCGTGACGTCGCCGGTCAGAAACCTTCCTGTATTGACCATATGTGGGTAAATAGTAATAATACTAAGAGATTTCAGTCTATTGTTTATAAAACCGGTATAACAGACCACTATATGTGCCTACTATATTATAATGCAATAGCGCGTACTAATCAATTAAAAGATAGAGAATATAATATTAAACTAGTGTTAAATAAAGAGCTTCTCCGGGAAAAAATTTCTAAGGAATCCTGGGCTTGTGTATTAAACAGCCGGGATATTTCAGAGAGCTCTCGCCTCTTTGAGGAAATTTTAACAAAACATGTAGAGGCGAGCACTGTCTCTAAGGAACAAAAGCTAGTTTCTAAATACCGCCCAATAAAACCGTGGATTAGTCCTGGATTGGTGAAATCTGTGCGTGAAAAACAACGTTTATTTATTCTTTGTAAAAAAAACCCTTTCAATTATATATTAAAAAATACCTTTATCAAATATCGAAATATGCTTACAAATTTAATAAGAAATACTAAAGAACAATATTATAAAATAAAAATGTCACATGTAGAATATGATAAAAAAAAAATGTGGTCAACAATTAATGAAATCATTGATAAGAAACGGAAAGGGTCGGAAATACACAGACTGAAGTACAACGGTAATTTTATAGACGTAAAAGATGAGCCGACTCAATGTGCGAACTTATTTAATAATTTTTTTGCAAATGTTGGAAAAAATTTAGCACAACAAATTAACCCTTTAGCTGCTAGCAAAACCACTGAGGCTTTTGAGAGAAATTCAATAGATACAAATAAAATGCAACTTCTTGGACCCACATCGGAACCGGAAGTTGTAAATATAATTAGTTCACTGAGAGGTGGCTCAGCGCCGGGATACGATGGAATAACAGTAGAAATCATAAAAAAACTTAAAGATTTTCTAAAAATACCTATCGTGCTATCATTAATTTAAGCTTTTCGGTTGGAAGATTTCCAAATAATTACAAAAAAACTGTTATTAGTCCGATTTTTAAATCTGGCAACCCAGAGGAAATGAATAACTACCGGCCTATATCTTTGACATCTAATATTTCTAAAATAATTGAAAAAATAGTGAAAAAGAGACTATTCCTATTTCTAGAAGAAAAAAAAATTCTGCATTCTAACCAATATGGATTTCGACCTAATCTAGGAACTCATGATGCAATTGCAAAATTGACTTCTCTAGTTATGGGGAACTTGGATAGACGTCGGAAGTGTCTGGGAATATTTATTGATTTAAAAAAGGCTTTTGATAGTGTGTCGCATTCTAGGCTGATCGCTAAGCTAGAGAAAATTGGACTGGAAGACAAAGCTTTATCTTGGTTCCAGAGTTACTTAAAAAATAGAGAACAATACGTTAAACTAAATAATTCACTAAGTGAACCCTTGTCTTCTGAATATGGAATTCCACAAGGCACAGTAATTGGGCCTATACTTTTCCTTATATATGTCAATGACATGTTCACTCTCCCTCTTAATGGAAGTGTCATCTCATATGCGGATGACACAGTCATCATAATCGAAGGAATAACATGGACAGAAGTGAATATAGCTGCGAATGCTGACATTAACATATTGAAGGAATGGTTTGATGATAACTTACTTAGTCTTAATGTAGAAAAAACATCATATATACCTTTTTATCTTAATGATCCTGTCACAGATTCCAATATTAGCGTGATAGTGCACAGTCGTTCGTGTAAAGAAGGAGAATGTAACGATAAAAATTGTAAAATCCTGAAGAAAACCCCAGATGTCAAATATCTAGGGATCACTATAGAAAGTAACATGAAATTTAAGAAACATATCGATAACTGTGTAAAAAGAATTAGAAAACTTACTTACATTTTTATACAATTAAGAAATATCCTAAATCTTTCAAATATTAAAATGGTTTACTTTGCTCTTGTACAGTCAGTGTTGCAGTACGGAATAATCGCATGGGGAGGTATCTATAAGAATAATCTGTATTCGATAGTAACAACACAAAAAATGATAATCAAAGTTATTATTAAAAAACCAAGAATTTTTCCAACCAAAGAACTTTTTGAAAAATTTAAGGTCCTACCGATTTCAAAACTATATCAAAGAAATGCTATTTTAAAAGTTTTTAAAGATTCTGAAAGGTCCTCAACGCGAAGTATAAGACCTAGAACATCTGGGAACATGTATGTACCTAGATGCAATACGACAGCTGCACAACACCATCATGAATATATAGGCCCAAAGTTATTTAACGATTTACCGGATACAATAAAAAGTGAGAAAAATTATTTTAAATTTAAAAAAAAACTTACGTTGTATTTTTACAGAGAAGATTGACTTACCTTTATCGTTGATTTTCAGATACTTTCTGTTGCTTATATTTTTGTTGATTTTTGTTGATATTCTGTTGCTATAATTATTTGTAATTTTTCTTATTGTACAATATTTTGTAATATTTTACAGTATTTTAGAAAATATTTTTTTTCCATTTTGTAACTGTACATATATTATATATTTAAACACATAGACTAGCTCCCCAGTTTGACCCGAGAATATTTCTCTACAAATTGGGTAAACAAAAAAAGTAAAAAAAAAAAATCTTTGTAAACATTATTGATTATACTCTGTAAATTGATTAATTATTTAATAAAAAATAAAAAAAATATAAAATATTTATTGAAGAAAAACAGTTATAAAAGTCTCGATGATAGTTTACTTAAGAAAAAAATCGCTTCGGTTCTATTAATATTTCATAGAAAATGGTTTAGTTTTCATAGAAGTACTTTAAAATTGATGTTTAAACACGCAAAATGGCACACAGTTTTTATTCTTCATGTAGTGACGCGTTACGAAAGACTACGTGGTATACCAGAAAAAAGAATTTGGTTTATGCTCGTCAAAAAGCAAAACAAGAAAAAATAAATGTCTTCTGAACTTTCGAAGTCCACAAGAACTATCTCATGCTACTCAAATCAGCTTGAGGTGACATGGAAAACGGGATGCTGACAAAATATCAACAAAATATTCCGAATCGATAATAAACTTCGGTTCCAGCGAAGAAAATACAGAAGTCTGTTAACAAAGCCACTGTTGGAACATTAGCATTCAACGAGAGTGATGATAGCGACTCGGCCAGTAGTTCATTAACAAAAAATGTCATTCGGTTTTGTTCTTATATTATGTTAAAAAAATATTTTTAACTAATAACTTTAAATAAGTACTTCGTTATAACGTAACCGAACCATTATACCATACGTATTTTATTAGTAATTAATTTTGTTTTAAAAATTCCGTAACAATGGCTAAAATAAATTTATATTTTTTTAAGTATTTTTTTTATTACATTGTGACCCTTTTGCGTCAAATGCCATGAAAAAATATTTTTGTCTAGCTAGATCGGGATTTGGGACCACTGTGGAAGGGTAGCGGGGCAAGAGATCATCAATAGTATCGCTCAAATGTTTGAAGAGTTCGGAAGTGTCTGATTCGTTATGGTTCGGTGAGCGGTATAGACATGCGTAGAATCTTGCCGTACTGGCAAGATTGACGCGCACCCACATTACGTCGAATCTGGAGTTTTCCAGACTCAATAGTCGCACACAGTTGACGTCAGCTCGACTATAGAGGCAGACTCCTCCTTTGGGTCTGAACTTGCTTGCAAGGGTAAAGCCCGGGCAGTCCAGATAGGAGGAGTCTGGCGGCTCGGCTATCTGAGTTTCGGATAGGAAGAGAAGGTTGGGACGTTGGGATAAAATATGGTGATGAACGGAATTTAAATTTGTGTGCAGGCCGCGAATGTTGGCAAAATTTACCAACAGTTTTGGCCCGCACCGGGGACGCCTGCTACTCGCCGCTGTAACGATGTTAAGTTTGTTTTGTTGTGGGTTCATGAATTTAAGTTTTTTTTTTTTTTGTAAGATTATGAGGTGAAAGGAAGGTCTGGAAAGGAAAGGTATGAGGGGTGGGTAGGAATCTGGGGTTCAGGCTGTCCAGGAGTGATGAGCGTTTGGTTCCAGCCCACCCACTGCGGTGCTAGGCGATAGGCTGGGAGAGTCCGGTTGGAGAGGGCATCCAATGCGCCCCAAACGCTGCTGCTGGGTCCCCTCCGGTCACGAACCGGCACAACAGCAGTGGCGGGGTTTTTTCACTCGCTGATGGGGCAGCCCACCCTTAGTCGTGAGCCTGAGGGTCGGGCCCCTGTACTATCGAGCGGCCCGGACAGCGGTAACCGGTTGTAAAGGGTCTCCCTCAACCAGCATCTCCCAACCGGCCCGCCACGCAGAAGGTCGGCCGACGCACCCGCCACCAAGACCCGGGCAAACCTTAACCCATGAACCCGGGCACCCCTGCTAAGTCACCAAACGTAGCGAACCACTTGGGGTGACCTGTGGCAGAGGTGTTGGTCATCCAATAAATGGTTCCCAGGGCGGCGGTACCCATTAACGCCTACCAAATTGAATGTATTACGCGATCGAAAGCCTTAGAAAAGTCTGTATACATAGTATCAACCTGCTCTTTGTCATCCATCTTGCTATGCAAGAAGTTAATGAAAAGGGCCAGGTTGGATGTCGTAGACCGACCTCTCATGAATCCGTGCTGATTCGGTGTAATTATTGTGGAAATAGCCGAGTATAATTGATCAAAGACATTTTTTTCTAGAACTTTGCTTAAAATAGGAAGTTGGGAAATTGGACGGTAGTTTCTAACGTCATGCTTATCACCGGTTTTATAGATGGGTGTGATAACAGCTGATTTCCACTTGAGGGGAAACGTTCCTTCTGTCAATGATTTTTTATAGATGGCGCAAACCGGAAGACAGATATACTTACTACAATTGCGTATAAAAACTCCGGGTAGCCTATCAATTCCTGGTCCTTTTTTAATATCTATGTTTGAAAGGTATTTCAAGGTGATTTCTTCATTTATTTTAATTGAGGATATTAATGTGTTGTTCAGAGGATCTTCCTTATTATTAACATTGAGTGTTGGAAATTCATTTCTAAAGACCGTTGAGAAGTAATCAGCGAACAAGTCTGTAACTTCTTTGCTATCGTGTGCCGTTGTCGAATGATAGGTCATAAGTTCTGGTATAGTGGGAGATTTTCTTTGCGTCTTAACATAATTCCATATTTTTTTAACATTATTTTGTATATCTGATTCCAATCGAGCAATGTTGGCGTTATGAGTATGACTAGAAATTTTCTTTTTTCTTTTGCGAAGTATTGAGAAAGATAGGTAATCTAGAGGATTCTTGTACCGTTTCCAGGCACGAAAAAACTTTAATTTTTCTGTAGTTATGTTAATTAAAGCCGCCGAATACCATGTTGGGAATTTGGTTGATTTGATTACTTTATTTGGAACCAGATCATCTATCAGGGCATCAATAATAGCATAAAAATAATGTACTGCAGCATCTACGTCCTGTGCATTAACGACAGAGGACCAATCACTGTTTCTGAGAGCATCATTAACTACCTCGTAGTTAACTTTATTGAACATTTTGACTATCTGGGGTTTTAGGGTGGTAGCAGGGAGAGGAATATTTAGTTCAACTATAATAGATTTATGATGTGCATCTTCGATTACTAGTGGCGAGTCAGCCGCGGAGACAATGACTGCAGTGTTACAAAGCACGAGATCTAAAATTCGTCCGTCAGTATTATAAATTTCGTTATACTGTGTTAAATTGGAAAACGAAGGGCAGCTAAGGAGGGTAGAGGTACAGAGGTCAATACTACGTGGCTGATACGTAGAGTTCCAGCTCACATTTGGCATATTATAATCGCCTATTACTAGGAAAATGTCATTTGGAAATTCAGTAGTTAAGTCAGATATGGTTATTAAGCTGGTTGTTGAATTAACGGAAGCCGGTATAGTCTAAAAAATCAGAAAGAGTTGAAGTCAGTGCGTCGATTGAGGATCGATTAAGTACCAGGGAACCGTCCGCGTTCAAGGAAAAAAAGCCACTGTGCATGTCGTATGTTGAAATCTCCTAATAGAAGGAATTCATCATTGGGGGAATTGGTGTGCAACGTATAAATTCAAAAAAGTCACTTAATGATTTAATCTGCTCCGTGCCTTGAACGAAATATGAGCAGAATATACGTACTTTAGAAGCACGTCCTCCAGAACCTAGTGCAAGAGTAGCTGTGGCTGTCTCTGCACGCTTAATGGATGGGAGGGAGGGTGAGGGGCACACTGGTAGTTCGCGGCGCACTGCGATAAGTGAACCGCCGCCGAATGCCTGGTCACGATCACAACGGTACACTACATATCGTTCATCAAATAATTCTGAGTCAAATATGCTTGGCAAGAGCCAAGTCTCAGTCAGGAATATCACGTCATAATTGGCATTCAAAACACCGGAAAGGAAGACATGGGATTTCGTTCGGAGACCTATAACATTTTGATAATAAATATTCAAATCACCGATAATATGCATTTGTATATAACATATAGGTCAAACATAGATACAAATATTAAGAGCACATACTTAAGACAAAAATTGGTAAATAAAATTGATACCATGCCGTTGTTATAATACCCGTAACTTGAACCTAGAATTATGAAGTTATTATAATACCTGTAACTTGTACTTAGAATAGTGAAGCAATTACGCATTAAAAAACATAAGATACAAAATTATCCACAAAAATAATGTTATGAAGTTTTTATAATACCCGTACCTTGCATTTGGAATTAAGAAGCAATTATACAATAAAATTACATACATGAGAAGATAAAAAGTAAATGATAAAAATGGTAATATTTTGGTGGCGCATTTAAGTGGAAGTTTTATATAATTTTGTTTAAATCTTCTGTTTTGAGGATTGCTTTGATTTCTGAACCCTCTGATTTCCTAACAAGGATTCTGCAGTTCCAGAATCGATAGTGGTTTAGCTTGGCCGCTTCCTTCGTCTGGTGCAGCAGCCGTTTAGAAGCGCTCATCAGTTGGTCGTTGGCGTAAATGCGGGATTCTCCGCCGCAACCGATGTCGCTGCTGATTAAATCCCGTTTTCCTTGTATTGATACCAAGAAATCATCCTTTCTATATCGTGCTTGCATCTTAATGATAATAGGTTTACATTGCCCTTTCTTGGTTTCCTTTGGTGCCACTCGAGTGACGAAATCTATATCTTTTTTCGGATTGATGTCGAAACCTGTTTTTTTGGCTAGATTAGATACAATCGAAATTAAATTTTCTCCCTTTTTTTCCGGAATGCCGACCAGTTCAATATTGGAGCGGCGCGCACACTGGTCGCGCTGTTCCATGTCATCTTGAATATTGGCGATACAGACCTTCAAGGAATCAACTTCACTTTTCAGTAGGTCGACCAGCTTCATCTTGTTCTCCATTGCTGTTAACTTTTTGCTGATGTCCTCAACTACTTTTCCACTGAAGTCGATGGAGAGTTTTACCTCGCTGACCTCATCCCGCAGTTCCTTGACGGCTGCCGGTAAGTAGGAGAGCGTGGCCAGCTGGTCGCTGATCTTCATAAGTTGCTCCATTACGGAGCTGGATGAGTCTCCCGCGGAAGGGTTCGATCTTGTTTGGCGATTAGTGGCCATTTTATTGTATATTGGGAACGTATAGTAGAATAGTAATGAATATGATTAAATTAATCGAATTCAATTTTATATTTAGAAAAATAAATAAATAAAAGTAAAAAACAGTTCTTTTGTTTTTCGAGTTGAGCGGGGTTTGAACTGAGGTTCTTAGAACCGTGGTGTAGATAGGTGAGCGCGTTCACCACTAGGCCAAAAGCCGCTTCTGTTCTTCCGTGAGTATAATAGGAGTCCTCCTGGCTGGGGTGGTACAATCTTATCGTTAATAATTTTTGAAATTGGTTACTAGCCGGCCCAAGAGATGGCGCAACTAACTCCAAAATTGAAAACATCTTAACTATTAAAAAAAAACTTTTTACGGGTTGATTTATAATATGTTGTAAGTGACTTGAAACCGTGATACTAAATCATATATTGTAAATAATGCTTATCGTTCTAAAAGACTCAATCTAATGGTACGTATACATTTTCGAACCGAAACGCGGACCGAGCCACGAATTACGGGAAAAGTTGCTTCGTTCCTTTCCCGTTAGTTGAGGTTTAGTTTGGCAGTTCGGCTCGCGTATGTATACGTAGCATAAGATCTAAGCTATGAATCGCTAAACTTATAAAATGCCACTCTATAACCCTAACAATTATTTTTAAATCTAAATTGATGTTTTATTTTATTTCCAAATCGCTAAATATAACTTATAATGAACATCTTAAAACATGCGGCTCTCTTTTGTTATAATCTTTGATTTTAAAACATGAATAATGATGTTTTTTAAATGCCCATGTCAACATTTAAAAAATATATATTTTAACGAAATTGTCCATAACTGAATAATAGTTTTAAGCGACAAAAAAAGCTTTCTTTGTGGAAGTTAACAAAATAGTTTTTTTGCAGATTGCGGCTTAGAAAAGGACTTAGGTGTAGAACTAATTGTAAATGGTCTCACTGCTAAAAAAGGCACATTCCCTTGGAACGTGGGGATCTACCAAAGGAGAGAAAACGAAAATATCACCATACAGATTTGCTCAGGTTCCATTATACATGCTTATCTTGTAATCAGTGGTGAGTGTTATTCAATACTATATTTCATTTCAATGTTGGTCTCTTGATTCCCGTCATTCTTCGCAAGTTCTCTAAGTTTTGTCTTCTTCGACACAAGTCACTCCATCTCTTGCTGGGGACGATGACGATTTAATTGATGTTCTCAATTCCGCGAAATAATTCAATATATACTAGTGTCTCATTCAACAATTATTGCTTGTTACATTTTTTCACCTGAAACAACCAACTTTATTTTATATGAGAATAAGATAAGATAACGGATAAGATACGGATAAGAGATAAGCCGCCATAGCTCAGTGGTCAGAGCTGTCGACCGGAAATCGAAAGGACACGGGTTCAAGTCCCGTTGGCGTCATGTATCTTTTATCAGGAGATTTTTCAATGTGGATGAGTGTTTCAGGCTAATAATTATTGCTTGTAAAATAATTGTTACATGTTTATCTTTTCAGTCGCGCATTGCTTCTATAACTATTTCGATAAGGCGGATGATGCAAAGTATTACAAGGTGGCCGCCGGGAGTCACCTCAGGTCCTGGGACAGTGATTTGATCACCCAACAGAAATCAGATGTTCGTATAATTACTTAATATATTTTGTAATTCAGGATTTAGGAGGGACTTCCCCTTTTCCACTATGAAAACGATAAAATATTTATTTATTTATTTCACGCCTCTTAAGGCTTTTACATACATAATATATGTATAAAAAATATTTACAAAATTATACACGAAAATAGTGCAGGAAACTACTATTTAAAACAATTGCAAAAAAATAAAGTCAAAATATCACTGAACTTGATCTACACAGCATGCAGCACAAAACATAAAAAATCCAAAATATTTTTTTCTGTTTCAGTTGACAAAATTATTATGTTATTATTTTTCGGAATATTTTTTATTGAGTAAAACCTCAAATTGTAATATTTAAATATTGAAGACAATATTAGTGATTTTTAAACGAAAATCTGAAACAGAAAAATCAGAAAAAGAAACGGTCACATCTGGGACTCGAACCCAGGACCCTTGTCTTTCCGGGACAATGCTCTACCAACTGCGCTAATGGGACCCTATCCTCTTCGGTCACTTTTAACTGTATCATACTTCGAATAAGAACTACTAACATTGTCTTCATTTTTTCACCGCACATTTTTATTGGCAACTATCTTTATGTATGATCGCAAGATTCAACCCGAACTAAATGCAATCCTAGACAGCGTCTTTTTAGATAAACCTATCTTATTGTTTTTATTTTTAATGTGCGACATCTATTGACTTTTCTGCAAGTCTAGAAATGAATTATTATTTTTTGGAATATTTTTTATTGAGTAAAACCTCAAATTGTAATATTTAAATATTGAAGACAATATTAGTGATTTTTAAACGAAAATCTGAAACAGAAAAATCAGAAAAAGAAACGGTCACATCTGGGACTCGAACCCAGGAAGTATGATACAGTTAAAAGTGACCGAAGAGGATAGGGTCCCATTAGCGCAGTTGGTAGAGCACTGTCCCGGAAAGACAAGGGTCCTGGGTTCGAGTCCCAGATGTGACCGTTTCTTTTTCTGATTTTTCTGTTTCAGATTTTCGTTTAAAAATCACTAATATTGTCTTCAATATTTAAATTATTATGTGTTAGTCAAATTAAATACCTTTATTTAAATATTCCACTACTTGATGAAAAAAACTTCAATAAATAAATAATCAGTAATATTGAAATTGATGTACTAAATATATCAACAACATCGTAGTATTTGTTTCCTAGCTGTTGAATCCGTCGCATAGGAGTGTGATATTGGGACGTTGAAATGGAATTGCTACAATAATATGGTAGGTACTGTCTTGTAACCGACCTGCTTGGAGTATGAAAAGAGATTACATATAATAAATCAGGGGTATCAAACATTGAATTAATGATTTTATACAAACAAGTTTAATCGGAAATAATTCTACGATCAGATAATTTTATTAAATTTAATGAACAAAGTACGTTATCGTAATTTAGGTTTTCTCTAGGAATGCCCATTTTAAAATTTACATATCTTAAAAATTTATTTTGGATTCTTTCAATCGCATGTGAATGAACCTCATAATTGAGGCACTTGGGGGATTGATTGTAGATTGAATTTGTTTTCGTACATTGAGAACAGGGAGTAATTTAGATAACAAATCTAAACTTTATAGTTTTTTTTTTTTTTTGTAGAGAGACAAACAGCTTTAACAGAGCAAATATAAATATATATATGTTAATTATAGTCAAGCCAAAAAAGTCTCCTATATTAGAATTGATTGGAGATGGAGTTTTATTGCATAAAAAAATATATAAATATATTATAGGTGTGGAGGGGAGGAATAGGAATTTAGGATGAGGATAGGAGATGCTCTGGATACATTCCATACTATTGTATTAATTTTCGATCGTACGAGTTACTTCTAATCGATATTTGTGAAGTGTATTGCTAAAAATGTCTATGTTTTGAAATTTAGTATTATATTGGGCACATATACGTGGAATGGGTGAATTTTTTCTAAAGTTAGTTCTATATGACAAGATCCTATGGTCGCATCTGTCAAATCTGCAACAGTGAATTTCGCTCCCCAATATATCTAACGAAACAAGAAGAATTTGCTAATCCTCGCATCTTCAAGTGCGTAAAAGTTGAAATCAGTTTATGAATTCATAATTCATTCAATTTGTTTTCTACATTGGAGTGCTTGCTGTTAAATATCGTGATTTAAAATATAACAAAGTCCAACACCGTAAGAAACACAGATAGTTTTTGACATTAACTCGTGATTGGTCAATACTGTTGTAATCTGCCTCGTGATTGGTTAATAGTGTTGTCATCTGCCTCGTGATTGGTCAATAGTGTTGTCACTTTTGACGACTTTTAAAAACATCAACATGAAAAACACAAGGGCGAAGCAAAGTTCAGATGCGTGCTCTACAAAAACCGATCAGAATATCAATGTCGAACCACTCAATAAAGATGACTTTCAGCAATACACCAAGTACATCGATGATAAACTCGAAAAACTGACGGCAGCTCTGGAACATAACCTAATTCAAAAATTTAGTGATATAATTACAAGTAAAGTGACAATGGAATTGAACTCAATAAAAGAAAAATTTGTCATGCTCGACGAAATAAAGACCTCACTGGATTTCCTATCTACAGAATATGATCGCTTATGCAAAGAAGCCAAAGAAAATTCCTCAACAATAAATAAATTATGTGTCGATAACCAACGTCTCCAAACAAACAATGATATTCTTACGAAGAAAATTGATTCTCTTGAACAATTTAATCGGAAAAATAATATAGAAATACAAATGGTTCCTGAGAAATCTAATGAAAATCCAGTGAACCTGTTTAAAAAACTTTGTTCAGCAGTTTCATTCCCAATTCGGACAGAAGAGATATTAGCTTGTCATCGTGTCCCTCAATCAAACAAAAGCTCCATTCGACCTAAAAATATTGTAGTGGAACTACCTAGCAGCTATACCCGAGATGCTTTACTGTCTGCAGTAAAAAACTACAATAAAAAATACCCAAATTGCAAACTCAACAGTGAACATCTGGAGATTACTGGAAAAACCCCTGTATATGTATCGGAACAACTTACTCCCAACAATAAAGAACTTCACGCCGCAGTACGTCACGCAGCCAAGGAAAAAAACATTAAATTCATTTGGGTACGGAATGGGAAAATATTTATTCGAAAAAATGAGAATTCCCCGGCAATATGGGCAAGTAGCAAAGACGTGTTAGAGAAAATCTAATTTCTGCATACATATACACATTTCTACATCCCTCTGATAATCAAAATGGAAGTGTCTTTATATTATCAGAATATAAGAGGGATGAGAAGCAAATTAGATCAAATCTCTTTAAACACTCTCTCCTCAAACTATGATGTTATATGTTTAACAGAGACATGGCTAAATTCCTCAATTCAAGATGCAGAGATACTGGATAAACGATACACTATTTTCAGACAAGACCGAGAAAAACTAACATCCAGAAAGAAAGACGGAGGGGGAGTTTTAATAGCTATCAAGAAAAACATTGTAGCCTATCAAATATATGATGAACCCTCTAATATTGAACATATTTGGGTAAGAATTAAATCAAACGGATCAAATAAAAAATTTATAAATATTTGTATAGCTTATCTTCCACCAGATATTGCAACTGACGCATTTACTAATTTCATCAACAAGTGCCAAGATATCTGTATTAAATCACACATCAATTCTCATACATTAATACTGGGAGACTTTAATATCCCTTCCATTGAATGGTCAGTTAACGCCAACAATGATAGTAATTATGTTGAATCATTTGCTAATCAAAAATCTTCATTGTTATTAGAATTTCTACATTTCTCTAACTTACATCAGTATAACTATACAAAAAATGTTAACGGTAGAATACTTGATCTAGCTCTCTCTGATTTTACGCTTAATGTTCAACCTGCCCTCGCTCTTTCTAAAATTGACGTGCACCATCCACCAATTGAAATGGATCTAACTATTAATACAATGCACAATCTTAATGATAACCTTGAACGTCCTTTATTCAATTTCAAGAAAACTGATTATCTTAATTGTACCAATGAATTATCCCTAATCGACTGGACCCCAATGGTAACACTAAATTGCAATGAGTCTCTTCAATTCCTATATAATAGCATCTGGCCAATTATAGAGAAACACACACCAAAAAAAGTGAATAAAAACAAATATCCTATCTGGTATTCCAGTGTTGTTATCCATCAAATCAAAGAAAAAGACAAACTTAGAAAAAAATTCAAAAAGTTTGGGAATCCTAGAGACTATGATAGTTTCACAATCCTACGATCAAGGGTCAAAACTGGAATTCACAAATGCTTCCAATCTTATATTAATTCTATCGAAGACACTTTACATCATAGTACAAAACCACTATGGACTTATGCAAAATCAAAAGGTATGACTCACTTAATTCCTAAAATAATGCACTTCAATGAAACTGTAGCAAACAATGGTCATGAAATTAGTGAACTTTTCTCAAATTACTTCTGCTCTGTTTTTAATACAAATGATGTATCAAATCAACATGTAAATTATGATTCTCAAGAAAGTACCTATGAGCTCAGTCATGTCGAAATTTCAAAGACTGAAATATTCAACGCTATGAAATCACTAAACTCAAACAAAGGTCCAGGTCCAGATGCCATTCCACCATTATTTATATCAAACTGTGCTAAATCTCTTGTTTATCCTCTTCATGTTATATTTCGTAAATCTCTTAAAGAAGGTGTTTTTCCTGATCTTTGGAAAACAGCACGTATCACTCCTATCTTCAAATCTGGGAATAAAAGTGACATCTCTAATTATCGCCCAATAAGTATACTCTCATGTTTTGGGAAAATTTTCGAATCCTTAATCTATAAAAGCATTTTTACACATTTTAAACATATTTTAAGTTCTGTTCAGCATGGATTCGTATGCAAAAGATCCACTACCACAAATTTAATCGAATATGTAGATTTTTTATGTACCAATTTTGACAAAAGAACACAAGTAGATGCAGTCTATACTGATTTCCGAAAGGCTTTCGATAAAGTCAGTCATCCTCTTCCGATCCAAAAACTAAAAAGAACAGGTTTCCATGGCAACCTCCTGAGATGGATCATATCTTATATCTCTAACAGGAGTCAATATGTACAAGTTAATAGTTATGAGTCCTCTCCCAAACTTGTCACATCTGGTGTCCCTCAAGGATCCCATTTAGGACCACTACTCTTTATTATATTCATAAATGATCTAACGGCAAAACTTTTTTGTAAATGTTTACTATATGCGGATGACTTAAAAATTTTTCAACCCGTGAATTCACAAGAAGACTGCAAAACTTTGCAAAAAGACCTCCTCACATTGTCTCAATGGTGTATAGATAATAACATGGAATTAAATATTGGCAAATGTAATGTCATCTCGTTCACGAGAAATGTCCGTAAAATTGATTTCGCTTACACGATCTGTGATGAAATCCTAAAACGAGTAGACTCCATTAGAGATCTGGGAATCTTACTTGACTCGAAGCTAACCTTCAGAAACCATTACCAAAACATTGTCAATCAGGCTAATAAAATGCTCGGTTTCATCACCAGAGTCACTAAATCATTTAAGAACACCAGTAGCTTCAGAATCTTGTACTACTCATATGTAAGAAGCATCTTAGAGTACGGCTCTGTGATTTGGTCACCACATTATGCAATTCATAGCAGGAAAGTGGAGTCCGTTCAAAAAAAATACTTAAGAATACTAGCTTACAAATCTGGAGTACATCGGAATCTCAGTAACTATGCTGAAAGACTTACTCACTTTAAAGAAATCTCACTCGCCAAAAGAAGAAACGTATCAGATATAATCTCTCTGTTTAAAATCATTAACAATGTATATGATTCATCTTTAATTAATCAAATTAACCTTAATATAAGACCGAAATCCACAAGAAACCCTGAAACCTTTTGGATAGATACTTGTCGTAGTAATACAAGTTTTTTCAAACCAACATCGAGAATGACTCGATTGTATAATAGATACTGCAATCTTCTAGATTTAGATATATTTTCAAACTCAATTAATACCTTCAGAAAGAACTTACACATACTTATACCTGATGATTTCATTTTCTTTACCAATCACCTACTTATGCATTAGCTCCACTATATATGATTCGTGCGTGCATATGTGTATATATGTTTGCATACAATATGCGTACAGTGTACACACTTATGAGTGTGTTTGTATTTAAATGTGTATGTACGCATCTATGTATGTGTGTATATATGTATGTATGTGTATTTATATGTGTATTTAGATGTATGCATGTATGCGTATACATATATATGTATAATATATTAATAAGTATGTAAGTTTCTTCCTAATAATTGATTTCGATCCTCATTGTTTTTATATACACTCTTTTAATTAAATTTATTATTACTGTAACTAACCAATTATTATTACACAAATAATATTGAGATGAATGTTGTGCTCACCTATAATTAGAAACATCATTATAACCATGTATAAATGTAAATTACTGTTAAAATTATGTGATGTATTCTGTTGGCGAGCCAATAAATAAATAAATAAATAAAAATAAATATGTAGGTGAATGAAATAAATGGGATTGCCGTGTTGATCTTGTTGGAATATGAATATTTATTAAATCGGTTAGCTCTGGTGAGTCGAGGCCATTGTTAAGAATTTTAAATAATAAGATTTGGTCAAAAATCGAACGTCGTGTGTGAAGGGAGTTGAAGTTGTGGTATTTAATAGTATCGGTGTAATTTAAGAAATGTAAGTTTTGTTTATAATTAATGTGTTTAAAATTTTTTTTTAATTCTTTCGATTCTTTCAATGTGAGCTTGGTAAAAAGGAGTGGGATGATAATGTCTCATAACTGAGGTGAGAAGAAAACACCGAGAGCAGCTATGGCAGCAAAAATATTGCTTTTCGAAAATTGGCAGTAAAATAACTAAATGCAAAATTTGAAAGTTGTTATAAAAATTTAATACTCGAGAGAAGACGATGGTTTGTTTATTACCATTTATAATGTGTAGGTGATCACAATTTTTCTTCCACCGATGTATGGTGGACTTGAACTAAACCTCCAACACGATCTGGCCCTGGTGAAGTTGGCGACCCCCTTTAAGTTTACACACTCTGTCCGGGCCGTTTGCTACGACATTCTCAATGAGAGATTTGACGCCCTTCAAACAGTACCTGGAAACATCGGGAAGGTAATAACATTTTTATAATCAATATTTACGTGGTGTATGTATCTTAGGAATAAAATTACAATCATCCCTTTGTTAGTATCGGAAATCTTGATAATTTCACCATCTCAAAATGAAGGTCTCGCGATAAAACCGTTATTATTATATTTAGTCAGGAGTGCCCCAGGGAAGCGCTGAGTCGTGACTCATTTTATTAAGAGCGGGTACCACGGCACCAGCTGAATATTTTCGTACGGCTCAACACAACTGAACGGCGGCTCAATTGAGTGGGAGCTGTGAGCTCAGAGCGAGTGAGCTCACAGCTCCCACACGTTACGGCTCCCTCGGTGTACGGCTTCCCCGATACCACTCCCAGCTCGCGTATGAATTATAATACGAGGATATTTTAAAAAAAGACCTATCAAGTGCACTGACGGTTTGTACAAAATTTTGGAAGAACTTAATCTTCTCAATTATGAATGCAATGAGGTCATGAAAATAAATTTGACTCCTCCTCTGTTTAAGACTGTTAACTAAAATAACATTTATTTGTACGAGTAGCAAAACACATAAGGTCTTAATAAAAAATGGTTTTGAAAATTTTATTCAACTGATAAACAACCGTGTATGCGAAAACCTTACTAATTGAAACGTATAATAGAATTGAAATCAAATAGTTAATGTAAAGATACATAAGATATACGCATTGCTTATCCAGTCAAAGGGGGTTATTTATCTGCTGTGTAAACTTGAAATAATAAAAATATCTAATTGAATTTCTAAATTTTTCTAAGGTATTTTAAATGTTCCCTACATTTCTTCATTTGAAAGAGGTCGTAAAAATACTATTTTACAGCAACCTTTTAGATTTTTGTATTTAAAAGATAATGGTAATGTTTAGAACTTGCAATATTTTAAATTCAAACCTGAAAATAGTTGAACAAAAAGCTTAATAGATACATTTTCAACAGAACGTCGAAAATTTTCACAAAATTAAAAATTCAAAATCAACAGTCCTATCAATGAATTAATTTGCAAGAAAATTGTCTCTTCACTTTTATCTTGTTCATGGAATTAAAAATTATAACAATATCTCAGCTCAGACAATAACCAAAATAAAAGCACTGTATTAATATTAATTTCAGAGACAAAGAAATAAAGTTAGAATTTAATAGGTTAAGGAGATCAGATTTGTTAAAAATAGCACTTCGGCTATTGCACTGAAGTATTCTGACATCCTGAAGAGTCATTTTGAATAAATGATTTTAATGTGGAAATAATAGTAGCAGCGTTGGACGGTAGATTAGTTTGACATGAAATAAGGTCAATTAGAAGCATAATAAGAGTGGACGTGGAGAACTCTCTCCCTGCAGCAGCTGGTCCAGTTTCTTCACCACCTAGGATTCTTGCTGCAGAGTCTCCGTTTTCTATCTACGTCAAACGTCACAGCGGTGCTCCCAAGGTCTGTTATCTATGTGAGGATATTGTGTCAGCGCTTTATTAGCAGCACACATGTCAACGCTTTATTAGCGGCAGACACATACCTGAAGTTTCTTCACCACCTAGGATTCTTGCTGTAGAGTCTCCAACTTCTATTTTTGTTGAACGTTACAGCGGTGCTGCCAAGGTCTGGTATCTATGAGAGGATATGGTGTCAGCGCTTTATTAGCAACAAACACATACCTGGATGGATGACGAACCTCGTGTTGGCACTGTTGGTGGACTCTCTCGCTGCAGCAGCTGGTCCAGTTTCTTCACCACCTAGGATTCTTGCTGCAGAGTCTCCATCTTCTATCTTTATGTCACCTGTTCCTGTTCTTCACTTTACTTTACTTTACTTCACTTTATTTTGGTAATATTTATATTTTTTGTAATATTTGCATCAACTGTAAAGCGCCCCTGAGGTGATAACTCACAAAATCGGCGCTATAAAAATTTTCCAATATTATTATTATTATTATTGGATAAATGAAGAATTGTCTTGGGAGAGTTTTTCAGAAAGTTTTAAAGAGTTCATTGGGGACCGGATTATAATTGTTTGCACACCCATTTGCGGCATTTGAAAGAGATGAACCATTGGGATTTAAGAGCAGTGAGTTGTGTTGTTGCTGATCGTATCCAGGAGCCGGTTTAGAGATAGCGTTTTTGTATCTAAATTTAGTTGAACGAGAAGAAGTTGTTGTAGAGGAGGGAAGAGGGTTGGATGAGGAATTGCTGGATAAAGCCTCAGAAAATGATTTTTTGACAGGCGGGAATAGTTTAAAAGCCTGCAGAAAAGACAAGTTCTGAGAGGCCCTAGAAATTTTAATATTTTTTTTATCTGGGCAAGAAGTGTTGATAGCTGTATGTGCGCCTGATCAATTAAAACATTTAGGTGAGGAAGAAGAGGTACATTGGTCAGCTGCGTGGTTTTCTCTACATTTAAAACATCTAGGTTGAGATCTGCATGCAGCTTTGGTATGACCAAAACGGCAGCAATTGAAACATTGAGTGGTGGGATATGTATATATTTCAACTGGTAATGAGTTGAATAATAAATATATATGGGAGGGAAGAGATTTACCTTCAAAGGTGATAACGACATATTGGGAGGGCTTCCAGGAAATTATACCCTTAGAGGAGTCCATGTAATTTAGCCTTCTGGCTTTTATAGGATTGCCAATGTGTTGGAGGGTTGAAAGTGAAGACAGAAATTCTGCGATGGACAGATCGGTCGAGATACCTCTGACCAGGCCCATGCGAGTGACATTGAAAGTAGGGATATAAGCCTTGAACTTTGTATTAGATGAATTGAAGATATTTTTGATGAAACTGTTGGCAGCTGACCCTGAGAGGAATTCGACGGAGATTCGGAAGCGACCCTCGGCTTTTACTTCTCCAGGCTTGATTGAAAGGTTCTTGCTATTTGATAGGAATTTTCCAAATTCAAGAGGGTGGATGGTTTTTCCTTGCTCAGTTTTTGGGCGTATACTATGAATGGGCCACGGGAATGGGGAGAATAAAAGTTTGTTGGAGGAAGTTGAGAAAGTGATGGTGGGGACTGTGAAGTCGAAGTCGAGTCAAATTTTATTGGGGAAGAAGGAGTAAATTTCCTTTTTTTGGTAGAAGTCAAAATGACTCACTGAGAATCACTTTCAGAAATTTCTACATTTCCCCGTCTGGGGGGTCCGGAGGGGTATCTGGGGGCTTTGTAGGGGGTCCAGGAGGGATATATTCCTCCATTATTCACAACAGTAAACAACTACAACAATATCATGAAAACATTGCTAACGAATTTAGAGACTTTTTTTTCTTTAAGCGCGGATCAAGGAGATAGCATGAAACCAAATATGATGACATGTTTGCCTGCGGCAAATGATGACCTGATCATGAACATTACTCCTGAAATGATCGAATGCGCGATTAAGCAAACCGCCCTCGGTAAAAGTCCAGGATACGACGGTATTGGTATCGAGCACATAAGGTACGCAAGAAATCATCTCCATACTATTCTAGCCGCCCTGTACTCAAGCCTCTTACGACACACACATATGCCTATGGACATGAGTCGAGCTGATATCATACCAATCTTAAAATCCGACCAACTGGATGCATCGATACTAGGAAACTACCGACCTATTTCCCTAGCGACAATGATCTCAAGACTATTTGAAAAAATTCTATTCACGCTAGTAAAAGACAAGCTATTTACCCTAGATAACCAATTCGGCTTCAAAAGCGCCTCATCAACCGATATGGCCATCTATGGAGTTAAACAAACAATAGAATACTACAAAAAAAAGAAAAACCACCGTTTATGGATGCTTTCTCGACCTAAGCAAGGCCTTTGACCGTGTTTCTCATAAATTATTATGGTAAAAACTCATAAAACGAGATGTGCCAGCAGCAGTGGTTAATATGTTGGCTATTTGGTACGGACAGCAGAAAAATTACGTTCAATGGGCAGGAGCTTCTTCAAGACCCTTATTCCTAAAAAGCGGAGTCAGGCAAGGGGGTAATATGTCTCCTATTATATTTAATGTTTACATTAATGCCCTCTTACAAGAACTGAATGATACACGAATTGGTTGTCATATCTGCGGTCAAGGCAGTAACAACATTAATTACGCGGATGACATGGTGCTGTTGGCGCCTTCGATTAAAGCGATGAGACGACTTGTTCAAATATGCGAAGAGTATGCAATCTCACATAACCTGCTGTACAATGCAAAAAAGTCAGTAATCGTGGTTTTTAAATACAACAAGGAGCCAATAAATATTCCTCTAATCTGGTTAGACGGAAAAGAACTACTTGTAGCCTCGCAGGTTAAATATCTGGGACATATCCTAACCGAAGATATGAAGGATATAGAAGACATGGAACGACAAAGAAGAGCAATCAATATACGGGCCGGAATGCTCTCAAGGCGGTTCTACCACTGTAGCGATGATGTCAGAAAACTACTTTTCAAGGCATTCTGCACTGCACTGTACATATCTGAGCTGTGGAAACAATACCCAGCAGCGCAATGGGACAAGCTGAGGGTGTGCTACAATAATGCATACAGGCAGCTCATGCAACTACCGAGGTTCTGCAGTGCCTCCACAATGTTTACTGAAGGGAGGGTGCACTCATTCCCCGCCTTACTTCGCCACCGACTAGCCAACTTCTGGGGTAGGACTCGGAAGTCAACCAACATCATCGTTGTGGCTGCATCCGAGTGGCTCAGTTTCCCACTCAATGAGCGATGGATGCAGATGATGCGGCGACCTCCCTGGTGGACGGTTTAATTAAACTTAATCTAATTGTTTTTTATTGTATTTATATGACTGTTTTATTTTTGATTTATATTTTAATTTTATATTTAGGTACCTGCCTAATATTTTTTTTTCTTTCTCTTTGTTTTATCTTATTTCCATTTTTATAATTTTTTTTTTTTACTTTATTTTATTGTTTCCCTGTTTTATTTCATGTAATATGGCAGACTGGGATTGCACTATCCTCCCAGTCCTGCTGGATTAAAACTTAAATAAATATATATTTTTTTTTATAGTGAATACCTCACAAGAGTCCCAACTGCTCCCGTCTGGAGCCAGTGAGACTATGGCATCCCCAATTGGGAGATGTTGTGAGGCTGAAGGTAAGTGGGGAAGGGAGAGAGAGGAAGGTGGGGAAGTACCTGGCTATTCAGATCTAGTCACTAAACACGGCTAAAGCCATTTGGAGCAACGTTTCAATTCTGAATGGTGGTCTTACACCAGGGCGATACTGGTAGTATCTTCCACTCTAAATAAATAAATATTATGGAAAATAACACAAGTAAAAAAAGTTTATAAATATGTTTCTGGAAATCAGTCACAAAAGTGACTCCTGGAAGATCAGGAGGGAGAAGAAACCTCAAGGCACAACACTGCACTTTTTTTGCCAGAAAACAAAAAAGAATGGTATAAAATTATTTTTAGATAGAGCAAAACAAAACAACTGATGACAGCCAAATTTTCATGTTCCTAGGTTTACAATATGACATTATTATTGGATTAAAATTGACGAAAAATAAACATATTGAATTATACTAATAAAATAGTGAATCGGTCATAGGATAGAAATTAGTAACAGAAACATGTTTTAAATCACCACATTACAAATCATAAATTAAAGCAGTCATTTTCCTGTGAAAAACATGCGCATTGCATAAGGAGCTTGCGTGAGTCTGCCAAAAATCAGATCTAACGCAGCCAGATAAAGACCTTTTTGATTAGTAATAATAATTCTAAATTGCACTGACTTTGTACAAGGTGTAACAAAAACACCGTTTAACGGTTGTGAAATATTTTTTTGTTGGTAAGGGTGTAAGTTTCTAGGAAAATCGTCGAGAAATTCGGAATTCTAAGTTTCTAAGTTTGTTGCTTGTAATATAGCGTCAAAGTATGGTAATATCATCGTTAATATAGTAATATTCCTTGCAGGTAGCTGGCTGGGGATTGACAGAGACCGGAAATCAATCAGAGGAACTGAAGACCGTGGATGTGTCAGTCATTGGTTACGAGGAGTGCCGCGAAAAGATGCCGTACGTTTTCCTCCGGCACCTCACACCGGATAAGATGTGCGCTGGAAATCTGGATGGTAAAAACACCTAAAATTTTATATGCAGGATGCAGCAAAACAGACAGTGCAGTTTTGAAGGGCCGGTACATCCCGTGTAGTAGGTACATGGGAGGGGTTTTATTGTGTCTGGAGGGTTGTGCCGTTTTCAGTCGTTACCACTTTCTTGAAAATGGCCATTATTTCCCCCCCATAAGCATAAGTTTAGTGCAATATACAGACGTAACTCGTCACCTCGGTAAAGGCCGGACCGCTTAGGCCCTAGATGCCAGGTAGACATTGAGGATACAGGACTATTATATGAAATTTTCCATACACGTTGAGGAAATAGGACTTAGAAAAACTTAGTTTACGGTTTTTTTTAATGGAAAATGTTTCTTGTGCAATGATGGAGAACTTAGCTAGCAGTGGTTAGAAAGTCACGATGCCTGGGTAGTAATCCGACGCTTTGGTCCACTCGGTTACTAGCCGGTTAAGGTGACATGTTTTAAAGGTTTCCGTTTTAAACAATACTAAAATATTTCCGTTTAAGAAAATACTCAAGCATTTTAGTCTAAATATCAATAGGATACTGACTCCCCAAAAAAATAAGAATCGAAAGCATTAATTGGTTTGCGCTTCGACGTAGATGTTCGTATGCAGCGCCTTTTCTGTGTCTTTAGATTGTAATAATTCATATTCCCCACCACATACCTACCTACCCCAATAGAGAATGGCATAGAATTGTTTGCCTGCGGCGCTTTTCCGCGTCACTAACTCGATTTGGGGGTGTCATAGTTCCATAGACTCTTTTATAACTTTCTAGGTAATCTACACATGAAAAGTAGCACTTAATTTTTATTTGACCTTTCCAAATGCATAAGAATATATTGTTTATAAAATGGTTCACAACCCCGAGCAACGCCGGGTACACTTCAGCTTGTATATGGATATTCTCCCCACCCTAGCTAGGAAACTGGCGACGCCCCTGTCCTTCACGGTAAGTTTGCGTGAGACCCCAGGGACTTAAGGTCCAAAACAGTGAGTGAAGCTATCGAAAAGTTGCCTATGCGCTCTGCTCAAAAACATGAAATTTCATTGGGCAATCAAGACTTATCATTCCACCCCTGCGAGATTATGATTGTCCAAGAGTTGAAGCCTCCTGGCTATGAAATCCGCATGAATCGCTCCCAAGAAATGTTGAAAGGGATCCATTTGAGGTCAACTTATTTCAGCAGTGACGAGGTCCAAGGTCAGTGAATAAAGAAAAATTGTGGTTTTGTGCTGATAATAACCCAAGGCAATTTCACGAGAGACCTCTTCACTCCCCAAGGCAACTTCACAAGAGACCTCTTCACTCCCCAAGGCAACTTCACGAGAGACCTCTTCACTCCCCAAGGCAACTTCACAAGAGACCTCTTCACCCCCCAAGGCAATTTCACGAGAGACCTCTTCACTCCACAAGGCAACTTCACGAGAGACCTCTTCACTCCCCAAAAGTGACCGATTTCCAAATTTGGGGTGATTGGGCCTTACTTTTTTGGGGAGAATGGACGAACCGTGACTCAAAACAAATAAACAAATAAAAACTGTATTTTCAGAATCATTTCCGTGAAATTCTGAAACAACACGTTGCTATTGCTTGAAATGGCTTTAGCGGTGTTTTTTGACAAGATCGGAATTATCAGGTGCTTCTCTACCTTCATTTTCCCCGTACCCCCTCCCGAATTAATTTAGTTTCACAAAATTGTGTGTATATGTGTGACATAGATCTAATGGCTCCGCACGGACAAAAGGTAAAGGTACGTTCACTTGCCTTGATAATATATTCTACCATACTATTGTAGCAATTCGTTTACAACTTCGCAGTACTACACGCCTATGAGACGAATCCAAAATTTGGTAAACATATACTCCGATGTTGTAGATAGCTCCTATTTAGCTCAACAATACTCCAATATAAGTTCGCTTTAATGCATTTGATGACTTCTAATACAACTGTTGCATTTGGTGAAATGAAAATCATTTTAAACCAACCAGAGTTAAGACTCTGGATGTGCAAAATGTAGTTTATTATTATACGGTTTATTATACGGTTACATCACGGAACGATTGGATACAGGCTCAAAAAGAGTACATGATCTTAATCCGTTCAAAAAGGTCTGAATATTGGACAAATAGGATCACTTCAGAGCGTCAAAATCCACGTAGTCTTTGGAACTCGGTTAAGACAGTCATTGCTGATGTCCATGCACCAAATACAATCGACATAGCTCCGGAAATCTTCTCCAAGTTTTTCCTTGACAAAATTGAGTCAATACGAGCCCTAACAACCTACGCTCCACCACCGTATTTTACTAAATGCAATAGAGAAAACCTTTCTGCCTTCAAACCTACATCCCTAGAAGAAGTAAGGAAATTAATTCTTACTTCACCGAACAAGCAGTGTTCGCTCGACCCTATTCCAACGTGGCTACTGAAAAAGTGTTGCAATGAAATTGCTCCCTTTTTAGTTCATCTTTTCAATAAGTCACTTAGCACGGGTGACTTTCCAAAATCCCTTAAATCAGCTATCGTAACTCCATTATTAAAAAAACCACAACTGGACGCTGAAGATCTTTCAAATTACCGACCCGTTTCAAATCTGCCTTTTATATCAAAAATATTAGAAAAAATCGCTGCCTCACAGGTCATATGTCACTTAAATTCAAATGAATTATTAACTAAATACCAATCTGCATATAGACGGTTCCACTCCACAGAAACCGGGTTACTACGTGTTTTGTCGGACATAACTACTGCCATTGAGTCGGGTAAACTGGCACTTCTTTCAGTCTTGGACATGAGTGCTGCATTTGACACGATTGACCATGACTTTCTTATTAAACGATTAGATGAATCATTTGGTTTAAACTGTGATGTTAAGACCTGGCTGACATCGTACCTGGCCAACCGTTTACAAGCCGTAAAAGTAGGAAAAAACCAATCAAATTATGCAACCCTTTCATCTGGAGTACCCCAAGGGTCCGTTCTGGGCCCACTACTCTTCATCCTCTTCACAAATGATGTCGCTAAAATAATAGAATCATTCGGCCTTCTATCTCACTGCTACGCTGATGACCAGCAAGTTTATTTTTACTGCTTACCAGAAGAAATAAACAGTCTAAAAATTCGTATAACTGAGTGTATAGAAGCAATTACTCGCTGGATGACCTCAAATAGATTGAAACTGAATCCCACAAAGACTGAGTTTCTGTGGACTGCTACAAGCAAACGTCAGCATAACATTGAAAACTCCCCAATAACCATTTCCGGAAGTGACATCACTCCAAAAACGTGCATCAAATTACTGGGTGTCAATCTGGACGCTAATTTTTCCCTTAAAACTCAGATGAACAGAACTGTAAGCACGGGGTTCTTTCAATTAAGGCAAATTAAAGCAGTGCGGAGAAACCTGCCAACAGAGGCGACTAAATTGCTAGTCAATTCCTATGTTGTTTCACGTCTAGATTATTGCAACGGAATATATGCAAGTCTCCCTAAATGTCAAATCAACAAATTACAATCCGTTTTCAACGCCACGGCAAGGCTTATCACCGGAGTATCTAAATACTCCCACATTTCAGAGCATCTCAAAAATCTGCACTGGCTCAAATGTCCTGAAAGAATCCAGTTCAAGGTATGCTGGATGGTATTTAAGTCACTTAACGGAATGGCTCCGGCTTATTTATCAGAATTGTGTATTCCAGAAGATTCCAATTCCCGACAGTCAACCCTTAGGTCAGCAACGTCATCAGCTATCGGAAGGTTGAAGGAACCAAAGCGCACACCAGATACTAAGTTCGGTGAGCGTGCTTTTGCCGTGTCAGGACCTAAAGCCTGGAATGGACTGCCACATGATTTGAGAATGATCGCAGACTCGACAGAATTTAGGTCTAAACTTAAAACGCACCTTTTCAGACAGTCGTATCCATAATTTCAGAAACCTCCACTTTCACAGTTGACGGCAATTTAAATTTAAATTAACAAAATGTAAAAAATACTAAAAATAAAATAAAATAAATAAAAATAATAATTAAAAATAAATAAATAAAAATGATAACAATTTGTAGGCTTTTAAGACAGTTAAAATACATTTAAATTAAAATAAAAACTATAGCAGACTTAAGATCATGCGACGACCAGTGTTTTTTGATATAGTGTCCTCTGCGTGCAGTTCTATCTTTTATAAGCATAAACTTTTTAATATAAGTGTGTTTGTTTGAAGTGACTTGCCAGGTAAGTATGTTTTGGTATCTTTTCTAAATAACAAATGTAGATCCTAGGAAATAAATTGTACAGCGCCCTTTAGGTGATTTTTCACAAAAACGGCGCTCTACAAATTATCCAATTATTTAAACTTCCGATTTAGTTGTCCGGGTTAAATCTTCCCCAAAGGAAAAACTTAACCCTTCCACTCACTTTTCCACAAATGATCATCTAGTCAATTAACATTATGTAAGTGCATTATATAAGCAAAATAAAATAAAATAAATACAAAACAATACAAGAACAACACGTCAATTCACCAGAGATCAAATGGGAAAATAATTCACCGACTCCAGATATTTTCATATCAGAGGGTTCGGCTCGGTAGAACTTCTAACAGGGCCTATAAATCCTACTGATCCCTCAACATAAATATTTAAAAAGTCTTTTGTTATCCTACATGTATTCAAAAATTAGATTATTAAATTATTATTATTATTATTATTGTACAATTTATATATTATATATACGATTTATTGTATCTAATGTTCAAGTGATATTTATGTACTTAGGTATTTAATTTCTGCATTATTTTAACTGTAAAATATCTGAAAAAGCCTTACGGACGTTTAATAAATTCATAGATAAAAGCGAAAATATTCGGATTTTCATGAACACGTGTTCCGACATTGTGATAATACATACTTAATTTACTTTAAATTTTTCATGAAACCAGTGAATTCATTCGTTAAGCCTTGCAATTTCGTTTTAACCGGATTACCAATAATTTCAAGAGATTAGAATTAGAAATACCATTTTTTTCCGCGCGTGCAGTTGGGACTCCTGTGGCGGTATTCATGTAAAAAATAGCTTGTTTTAAATTAATTCGTTTTCATTGCTTTTTGCTTTTCCTCATCCAGAGTAAGAATTTTTGCAGGTGGAGAGTTACTAAGAGAAGCGGGGAGATGTTTCAATGGAGCTATCAACGTTTCTCTCAAGGAATGTTTTTGAGTAATACTTTAATTAAATAATTTCTTGAATTTTTTAAGGCAAGGCCGTATGCCCGGGAGACGTCGGTGGGGGGCTGGTCTTCCCTTCAGTGGACAGGGAGAACTCCACCCGCTGGTATCTCCGCGGAGTGGTGAGCAATGGGCCCAGAAGTCAAGACAGTGACAGGCCTTGTTCAGCAGGCACTTACGTCCTCTACACCAACATCTTCAAGATGAGGGACTGGCTAAAGAGGACCATTAGCAGCGTCGAACGAGCCATTATTACTATCGAGTAATCAGCTGTAAACAAATAACTATATAAAACTATTTTTGTTGGTACTTAGCATTGTTATATATTATACCTTTCCTTTTGATTCCTACCTACAAAATTATTCTTGTCCACCTACCTAATTCTTTCCTCTCTATGCCGACTATAGGGTGTGTGTAATTCAGTTGAAATTTAAAAGTCATCCTATCAACCTGTATTTCATTACGGAGCCCCTTGTCGACCGTGTCGACATTAAAAGCCATTGAGCTCGCGAACTGAAATTGAACTGTATTGAACCAGCGCTATCAAGAAAAGCGGAAGAAGAAAAAAACGGTAAGTCGACATTCCAGATTTCCAATCCTCTTCTATCCACTGTGCGACTGTACCTTAATTCTGTCCCTAACATTTGGTCGATTCGAGCTTGGATAATTTAGTTTAATTGAAAAGTTTTCATTAATTTAATGTATTTCAAGGTAAAATTGTTAATGAATGTTGATCTATGTGCGAAATTTGCCTGTAGGTAAAATAAAAAACTTAACTTATTACAAATTACAAAAAAAAAAATTGTTTTTTTGCAAGCCTGACGTGAGCAAATAGTATCTTGAATTATCTTATAGCGAGCATTTATGATGATACATAGTTAGAAAAAGGATACGTTACTTGCTAGATGTGAAAATATAAAAGATTGGTTACAAGAATTTGAAATAGTTCAAAACTAGATTGAGGAACAATTACTGGCGTTAGACAGGATTAAAGAAATGTAAGATTAGGAACCATTGCGAATAATGTTGATTTAATGTATTTCGAAATAATACAATTGAAAAATGTAATCACTAGTAGGTACTTTAGAAAATTCAAATTCCTAAAACGGCTGATTCGTGCAACAGTGATAAAGTTACCCACTTTTAACAGTAACATTAAAAGTTGGTGCTCATTTAATTCCTTATTTAAAAGTCTTATACATAACAGCAATGCATACATGAATGTAGAAACATGCTATTATCTTTAGTTAGTAATTACAGGGGGGGCACTTATCAAATCTATGCCTCCTATCGAAGAGAATTATAAAATGACCTGGAATACCAAAATTCTAGAATTATTACACGCATTATTTTGTTGAAATTCTTAATTTCAAATGTTTACTAAACGAGTCAGCTTCAGGTATAGCGCAGTTACTCAGTACGTTTCAAGAGAATTGTGCCGCTATAAGGGCGATGAAGATAGAAAATATCTGTGACAAATTTGTTGGTCATATTATAATACGATCGATGGATCAGACAACAAAACGTCAATTTGAATCCAAATTGCCCGGTGAAGAGATTCTAGGGCTGGATTCAATTTTCGAGTTTCTAAGAAATCAATAGCGAATTTTAGATATGTCATCTCCACATACAACAAAAGAGAAGAGAGGTTTGTTTAAAACGTTGTTATCTCTGCCAATAAGGATAATAACATTCATTGTCCGTTATGTCGAGGTTCATATTTTATTTATGAATATGCATTTTTTACATCCCTATCAAAGAAGGGACAAAATTAAAAATTTAACCAGCTGTTTCAATTCTTTGGAACAGCACCATATAAAAGATTGTGTTTCAAAATTTACACGCCAGATTTGCAATAAAAAAAACACCATTCAATGTTGGATATTGCCACCTAACCATAGGGCGAAAACGAGGTGCAGCCAAAATGGTTCCAAGTGGTTCTGCCATTCTGTTAGAAACAGTACACATTGAGGCACGAAATCAATATAGCCATTATATGCCTATACGCGCCGTTGTCGAATGTGGGAGCCAAGTATCTTTTATTTCAGAAAAATGTGCTAAGTGTCTTGATTTGTCAATTAAAGCACAACGTATTCCATTTAACGGTTCCGATAATTGTAGTATAAATGCTTGTCATGGAATAACAAAATGTTTCGTAAAACCTTAAAATAAAAAGGGTCTATTCTTCAATTTCAAACTATTGTGATTACTTTTATTATTATTTTCTAATCATCCGTCATATGATTTATCATTGAGTGTGACGTCAAACTTTTAAAATTTTAAATTAGCTAATGAATCTGTTGGGAAGTAAGAGCTTCATAGATGCACGCACAGATGGCAGTGCATAGAGCTTGCGTGGAAGTCCGCAAGATGGAGCCAGTGGCCAGTAGTCGCCAGGGCAAGTGGGAAGGCTCTCAGAGAAACTAACTGTTTCAGATTCCAATTAGCAAGCTTCTAGTTAGGTCGACTATCGAGTCACCATTTTAATACGCGGAGTATTAATAAATCACTGATTAATCTTAAAGAACCATTTATTTATAAACTCCTTCCAAGACGAGTTGGAGACCTGTTTTGTACGAACACAACAGAATCATATTAAATATCTGGCAAAATAGACATTTTGTTAGGGCATATTAAATGGTGGTCATGAAATAAATCATGGCTATCCATGTGATATAAACAACGTATTCGGTTACATTATAATGGGGAAGATGGATAAATTCGTCATTTCAAACGCCTTCGTTTTTGTTTATTGAAACCAATTCTTTAAGCAATGCTCTTAGAAATTTTTGGAAAATTGAAGAAATTACTTTGTTACATATAAGATTTGTAACAAGGTGTGTGTGCATTAGATTACTTACATCGAATCTATGGTCTTGGTGTGTGGGACTTTTAAGTACCTACACTTTGTCATTTTGCTATTGGTCAAATTGACAGCCCTGGAATTCTGATTTGGAAAGTTCCCAAACCTGAGGGAACAAGGATCTTTGATTTGCATTGGAAGCAGTGTTGCCATCCGTACGAAGTTCCTCGTACAAATACGAAATTTGTGGCCTTCCGTACGAGGTACGAAGACACTATCAGCCTCGTACAATTATGTACGAGATTTTGATAATACCTATGGCTATATGAACATTTTGCATCACTATCATATAATAGTAAAAACTAGTGCCATCTATCAGAACTTGTAGGAACTTCTTAGCTCATTTTGCCCTTTCTGCACTCTCCCTACCCCGAACGAATGCTGACTGCGAGCGGGTTTTTAGTAAGTTAAATGTAATTAAAACAGATATAAGAAACCGGCTAACTGTGGAATTAGTGAACGGCACACTACTTGCTGCAGAAAGTGTAAAAGGTTCAACTCGTATTGGAAACTGCCTCTATTTTGAACCCACAAAAGAAATGTATAGCCACATGACAACAGATAAAATATACGGCAGAAAAAAACGATGACAGTGAGGATGTTCCTGACATAATATTTGGAGAGGAGATGTAAATTATGTTACCTTCATTTACATTTAATTTTTTTGTGATTTAACTTGAGTAATAATAAGGATTTTTTTAAATCCCCAAAGGGATGATTTATTTAGTAGGAAACTTGCAATAGTTTATTTAATTTTCGATGTATTTATCACGTTTTCGATGCATAATAAATGTACGAGGTTTGAAAGTAAAAGTACGAGATTTTTAGCTGCATCCGTACGAGCAATTTTTTTTTACGGTTGGCAACCCTGATTAGAAGCAGTCGCATTCTTTGATCACCAGCCCATAGCAGCGGGCATTTCCTTTTGGCTGATGTTCGACGAACACATTCGCCAATTTTTGTGAGCATCAGCTTTGCATATGAAGCATTGACCATTGGATTGATGGAATCGGATGGCATCTGCCGATCCTCATTGGTTAAGAGGGACCCTTTTGGAGACCAGCAGCGTGAGGCTGTTTTGCATTGGACTACAAGATTATTTTTTGGATAAATTTAAAAACTGGGAGTTGCTGTGAAGAACCGGAATCTACTACTTCGCATCAAGAACGAACTGGTATCACACCTTCATTTTACCTATGCAAGCCCTTTACCAGACAGATTGAATAGTAGGATGCTAATTAATTTATTTTTTATTATGTCTTTATTATGGTAATACATTTTAGTATTCTTAAATATTTTTTTATTTCTAGATAATAAACCCATCCTTACTTTTATTTGTTGCCACTTAATCCCACGGTAACAACTTCAATTGTGAGGAATAATCCGGAGGACGAATTAGCCGAAAAAATTTACGCTTCAAATCACTATCGAGAAAGTGATGGTAGGTATGTTGTCCCGTTGTTACCAAAATCTGAAATTATGCCTTCTAAAAATACGCTCAAACTTGCTGAATCGCAATTTAACGGACTAGAAGTTTGCTTTAAAAGGGATCCCATGTTTGCAATTAATTAGGGAAAATTTATCCAAGAATATGAGTGTCTGGAACCCATGACACGAGCGCCTCGGAATTTAGATGCATTTTATTTTCCTCTTATTGAAAAATCTAACATTGGTCTACCATGGTGTTCAATCAAATCTCCAATACGCTTTGGTCAGCTGGTATGCTGCATACAAAACAAATCTACTTCCTGTTGAAATTATACAACGTCTGATTATAAAAATAATATTGAAAAAACCAAGGGATTATCCAACACACCAAATTTTTGAAGAATTTGAAGTATTAAAATTTAATAATCTTGTCAGAAAAAACATAATAATTCAAGTAATAAAACAAAAACACAATTCAAACATTAATAATATTATTTTACAAGCAATAATTGTTCGCCTGAAACACTCATCCACATTGAAAAATCTCCTGATAAAAGATACATGACGCCAACGGGACTTGAACCCGTGTCGAAGGGACACGGGTTCAAGTCCCGTTGGCGTCATGTATCTTTTATCAGGAGATTTTTCAATGTGGATGAGTGTTTCAGGCGAACAATTATTGCTTGTAAAATAATTGTTACCCTTTGTGCTATGCATAAAAAATCTTGTCTTAAAAACATTAGTTTGCCAAAAAATAATAATTAATAATATTCTTCATCTTGATGCTCAACACTCTTTTAAACACAAGCGCCAGCTTCTATAGAAGGGAAACTAAAAATAAATAAAAAAACAGCGAAAACTAGTTTTTAGATTATTTTAATTAACATACATTATTATACTCTGTAAATTGATGAATTATTTAATGATGAAAAAAAAACCTAAAAACACGGTGAAGTTAGGTTATGCTGCAGTGCATAACCTACACCTAGATCGTCATCTTCGTGCTTTTAGTACTGAACATAAATGAACCTACACGTACTGAACATATTTCGTCCGACGGATTTTTTTGGAACTAAGAGAAAAAGAAAGAGAAGGGAATATGTTGTCACGACGTCACAAACCATCGACCAAAGATAGGGGAAAGTAAAAAAAAAAAACGGTACTACCATAGACAATATAAATACGGTCCCAATTTATTAGCCTAAAATATTATTTAAAAATGAAAAACTCGTATTTGCATGAATTATTTTATTACTCAAACACAGATAACACAAAAAAGGGACATACAAGCTTGTGTAAACACAAAACACATTTTAAATGACAATAAAATGTTATCACACCAAAACAGAATATTAGAATATTATTTCCTTTAGAGAAAAATAAAACAGTTGTATATAGAAGCGTATGAAGTTATACGCTTCTACGTCCATTTTGGCAGCAATGAGCCTGCTGCTGGGTTCAGGGAAGACATTAGCTTCTGAAATAAATAAACATCACATTACTCAAACAAAACATATAATATTATATCTGTAATTCAGTTGCTGGCTTTGAAGAAATAATAATTCTATTGAATGAATATCTTTATCATAATAACGACTCAAATCAACGTCTATTCTTTCATTCTATCTCTCTAATAATAAATAAAGTTAATGATAAGTTACATTAGAAACATTGAACAAACAGAGGGAGATTCGCACCTGCATTTTGGTTAACACCCCGGGTCCCTTGTGCACCAGGTAAATCCCGATATATTCCGATATCTGGAAGATTAAGGGTCGGCAAAGCATCTTTTTTCAACGAGCCACAAGTCGTTTTTTATTTTTTTGCAAAATGCGAACTACAAACATGTGCATAATTTGCCAAAATCGGGTAATAAATATAATCTATTCTGCCAATTCTCCACGCCCATTCCCGAAACAGACTCTCGTTATTGTCGTGTCGCACTGAAACAACATCCTCACAGCTTTCGACACTACAGCCAAATTAGCGAGGCATTTTAACAAATCTACTTTCACTTTTCACAAATATTTACGTCGGCGAAGAACCATGAACATAACCATAAACATGTGGTGTCATAAATATACCACTCTCTAGATCGATATCTTCGGGCTTTTTGTATGTAACGGAATTATACAGTACTTAACCACAGATATACAAGCAGCATACAAGCAGTACCTACCGTGCGGAGCAGAGCAGTAGACAAGGTAGAGGAAACTCAAGGCCATTTAAAAAAAGATGCGACCATAGACAACATAATTGCTCTCAGCCTACTCTATTCATTCACTAGCCCAAAAAAACTATTATAAAAATAAAAATGTCCTTGAAGCAGAAAAATGTCGAAATGTTTTCCAAGGGCAAGGTTCATCTGACTAAGAAAATAAACTTTTACAGTGCATTTCCTTGAGATGAAACTTGTTAATCTGAGAAGAAGAAACCCAAAATGACAAGAAATTTGCAAAATCACTGAAGAAAATTTCCAAAACATTTTTGTCCGACAGTATGACGAAGAATTCCGACATTTTTCAGCCTCATGAACTCATGGTTACATATGTTTAAAAATCTTTAATTTCACCAAAACAATAAGATAATACAGGATAACACTAATCAATAACATGAATAAGTTTATCGATATAATAAATAACATTTATACGTTGTGGAGGAAGACATATGCCAAGTATGAAGCATTGTTCAAAAAACCGAACGAATAACCTAAAAACTGACAATTCACTTTAAACTTGAACTTACGTAGGTAGGTTGAATATATGTTTGTAACTCGCTAACACTATACTGGCTTATATTGTATTTTTATCACGAACAACTTTAACACGCAATATTTTCGACGGAAATGATAGTATTTCGGCAGCAAATGACAACCCGCGTGTATAAATAAACCACACTCATTTTGTTTGAATGATTTGAAACTGTCAAACGGCAAAATTCCGTCATCTCTTTCTGTTACACGAGTCATTATGGTAGAGAGCGAGAGATCAAACCAATCCTTCTTTTCTCACGAATGAGATCTGAGCTTATAGCCATATTATTCGTTTTCTACAAGAATTTTGAGGTGGGCGTGGCGGTTTCAAATGAGTTTCAAGGCCAAAGCTTAGTTAAATGCTCCTGTGTGGTGTTTTGACTTTTGTTACCACAGATATCCCATTTTATACAACTCAGTTCTTCTATGGCGTTCAAAGTGTTCCTATTGGATATTGGCATTTTAAATATTGCTATGACGTCACCAAAGCACCACCATTCTAGGACCAAAATTTAGGTCGGAGTCGACCCCCCCTGAGCGGGCTCATTGCTGCCAAAATGGACGTAGAAGCGTATACCTTCATACGCTTCTATATACAACTGTTTTATTTTTCTCTAAAGGAAATAATATTCTAATATTCTGTTTTGGTGTGTTAACATTTTATTGTCATTTAAAATGTGTTTTGTTTTTACACAAGCTTGTATGTCCCTTTTTTGTGTTATCTGTGTTTGAGTAATAAAATAATTCATGCAATTACGAGTTTTTCATTTTTAAATAATATTTTAGGCTAATAAATTGGGACCGTATTTATATTGTCTATGGTAGTACCGTTTTTTTTTTTACTTTCCTCTATCTTTGGTCGATGGTTTGTGACGTCGTGACAACATATTCCCTTCTCTTTCTTTTTCTCTTAGTTCCAAAAAAATCCGTCGGACGAAATATGTTCAGTACTAAAAGCACGAAGATGACGATCTAGGTGTAGGTTCATTTATGAGCCCGCTGCTGGGTTCAGGGAAGAAATCTGAAATAAATAAACATCACATTACTCAAACAAAACATAGAATATTATATCTGTAATTCAGTTGCTGGCTTTGAAGAAATAATAATTCTTATTTTTCGGAATAACTTAATTGAGTAAAACCTCAAATTGTTATATTTAAATATTGAAGAAAAGAAAAAGAGGTAATTAATATTGTCTTCAATATTTAATAATAATTCTATTGAATGAATATCTTTATCATAATAACGACTCAAATCAACGTCTATTCTTTCATTCTATATCTCTAATAATAAATAAAGTTAATGATAAGTTACATTAGAAACATTAAACAGAGGGAGATTCGCACCTGCATTTTGGTTAACATCCCGGGTCCCTTGTGCACCAGGTAAATCCCGATATATCCCGATATCTGGAAGATTAAGGGTCGGCAAAGCATCTTTTTTCAACGAGCCACAAGTCGTTTTTAATTTTTTTGCAAAATGCGAACTACAATCATGTGCATAATTTGCCAAAATCGGGTAATAAATATAATCTATTCTGCCAATTCTCCACGCCCATTCCCGAAACAGACTCTCGTTATTGTCGTGTCGCACTGAAACAACATCCTCACAGCTTTCGACACTACAGCGAAATTAGCGAGGCATTTTAACAAATCTACTTTCACTTTTCACAAATATTTACGTCGGCGAAGAACCATGAACATAACCATAAACATGTGGTGTTTTGACTTTTGTTACCACAGATATCCCATTTTATACAACTCAGTCTATGGCGTTCAAAGTGTTCCTATTGGATATTGGCATTTTAAATATTGCTATGACGTCACATAAAGCGCCACCATTCTAGGACCAAAATTTAGGTCGGAGTCGACCCCCCCTGCCTACACTCTACACCAGGTTTCGTAACTGAGCGGACTGAACGACAGGGTTGCCAACCGTAAAAAAAATTCCCTCGTACGGATGCAGCTAAAAATCTCGTACTTTGACTTTCAAACCTCGTACCAGGGATGGTATGCCCAAAATAATTATTTCCCCAGATTTCGAGGCGAAATTTCCCTAGAATTTCCCTACATTTCGCAAACCTTGAACAAAACAAGATCTTGGCAAACAAAACCCGCTTCGGGGGGGGGGGGGGGGTAGGATTTGTGTGGTATTAAAAAAAATCTTTATTGTTACTCTAGTTAAATCACAAAAAATTAAATGTAAATCAAGGTAACGAATCTAATTTACATCTCCTCTCCAAATATTACGTCAGGAACATCCTCACTGTCATCGTTTTTTCTGCCGTATATATTTAAACTAAACAATTGGACGAAACAACGAAAAGACTAGGTATTTAACAATAAAAATCTTCTTCTTTTCAAAAACTTCAATTAGCTACACGTACTAACGTAGTACAACTAAACACGGCCGGCATGCAACAAATGGAACTCGTAAAAAACAGAGATAGTAGAAATTTGCGCTCTGTGTCACAGCGACGACTAATGCGAAGAACGAACGAACTGTTTTATTATTCAGGGATTTCAATAATTTTATTATTCGGGGATTTCTCGGTTGATGGGATAACTACCATAGACAATCATCGCGCAAATACCGCAATGTAATTTTTGGTGTAAGAAGTTCCTACAAGTTCTGATAGATGGCACTAGTTTTTACTGTTGTAAAATGTTCGTATAGCCATAGGTATTATCAAAATCTCGTACATAATTGTACGAGGTTGAAAGTCTCCTCGTACCTCGTACGGAAGGCCACAAATCTCGTATTTGTACGAGGAACCTCGTACGTTTGGCAACACTGCTGAACGAGCTTATCAGTCAACAGTTGGCTGATATTTTTTTTGGCGTTTCGTCGCTCGAACGCTCAATCTAGACATTTATATAATCAAAGATTGAAACATATAAACAAGGTTACAATTTTTTTAACAATGTAAACACCAATATATCAATCACTCTCCTAATAAAGCAGCTGCTTTTGTTTAGGAGAGGACATAAAAATATTTTTACATTTGTTTTAATTAAACAAAAAATATTAGTAATAAAACAAAAAATAACACAAAAAATAACAATAAAAGCAATAAAAATATAGGTTAGTTAATAAATGATTCAAAGAATTTAAAAGGCAAAAACATATTTCTAAACAATAAGTAAAGTTATGAGGTGGTACAAGAGTATTTTAATTTAATTTTTTTTTTATATTTTTCGTAGTTTTCTTCCGATCGTATATCAAGGGGTAATTTATTAAATAATTTTACACCCTTGAATATATAGTGATGTTGTGCTGTTGTGGTTCGTGCTAGTGGCACGGTTAGTCCTCCAACAGATATTATTCTTTTGCTAATATTCAATTGTGGTAAATTATTTTTACTAAAGAAATCTTTATGTATTTGTAGAAGTGCAATTTTGTCATAAATTTTTGTAAGAGGGGGAACCGGGAAATCTTGAAAATATATTTGTTTGTATGTAAAGGGTTGTATTTATGTTTGTTTGTATGTATGGCGAAGAAGGCAGTTCATTTGGAAATCGTGTCTGAATTATCTTCCGAAGCATTTATTGCAGCTCTTACTCGGTTGACAAATCGAGGGTTATGTTCTGAAATTATAAGCGATAACGGAACCAAGGTACATACTCGGTATAAATAAATTCTTGGCATCACAGCATGATGTTATATCTAATCATCTAACCAGAGCAGCATTATTTGGTTTTTTGACCCTCTAGCTTGTCCTCATTTTGGAAGCTTATTTGATGCAAGGATAAAGTCCGTAAAATACCATTTGAAAAGGGTGATAGATGAGACCGTTCTAACTTATGAAGAATTTGCGACAGTTCTCACTAGAATTGAAGCCATCCTCAATCCTCCTATCCCGCCCCTTCTGTTCAATGAGCTCAGACCCCGAGGATGTCAAAGCACACTTTTTAATGGGTGGATTCCTACTGGGGTTACCTGAATATGATTTCCTTGACACCACGTCGGTTAAGGAGGTGGCAACAACTCCCAAAGATGTCGCAATATTTCTGGAAACGTTGGCATTTAGAATACATACATACGCTTCACCAACGATTAAAGTGGTGCAAAATTAATCCAAACATTAAAATAGGTCAATTCCTGTTAATAAAGGACGATAGTTTTCCACATATGAAGTGGGTGTTAGGACTAATTATCCACGTTCAGCCGGTAAGGATGGGATAGTTAGGGTAGTTACTGTTAAAACTTAAACTGTTTCGTTTGTTCGACCAGTGATAAAGCTTTGTCCGTTACCGGTAGAATAAAATTAGTATTAGTGATAATTCTTAAGATACACATATATCTAAAATAGAAATACGTTTACATTTTCTTTTTTTTTTTGTTTTTTTTTTTCTTTTTTGACCATTGGGATCTATACTTTCTATTTTTGTTATTTAGACGCCTATACTCGAATTCTAGTTTTGTTTCTTGCTTGAATTCTAGACCCAAGGAATATTATCTTCCTATCCTTCGAAACAATCCTTATTATTATTTTATTTTTATTTATTTAAATTTCTCCAAAGCATTACAGAAACAACTTGCATGAACAATTTACCTTTGTTTAGATATATTTTTTATTCTTGTGCCGTTCCAGGGGATTCTTAGTCATTTTTTATCATAATTTTGAATTCATTCAAATTAGGTGGGCGGAAATGTGGCTAGCATCGTTACGCCTTACACCTTTCCTTTTGATTTCCTTGATAAATATTATTGTTGTCCACCTACACAATTCCTACCTCCCTATGCCGACTACAACTGCGGGTAGTTCAGTTGAAAATCACAAGTCATCCTATCAACACCTAAACTGTGTTGGTTTACCGAGCACCCCCTTGTTTGACCGTGTCGAAACAGTAATGCCATTGTGAGCTTGCCAGTTTGTGGTGGTAAAAAGTGAATTGTATTTGAACCAGCGCAATTGAGAAAAGTGGAAGAAGAACAGAAACGGTAAGTCAGCATTCCGGAATTCCAATCCTCTTCTATCCGCTGTGCGGCAGTACCTTGATTCCGTCTGCAACAGACATCATTGTTGTTTTCATCATCAATTTTTTCCCTGATTTTTAATCACTGTAGTTTTAGTTAACCTAGGGGGGAATCAAAAGATCGAATCGTAACTTTATCTGGTCATTTTCGTGAAAAATGGAGATAAATTATAAAAGAGTTTTCCCGAGTGCCAACAAAGAAAACTTAATACTGTTCTAGCCTAAAAATCGTCATAATATTATTTTTTTTAAATCATTGATCCACCACTTTCTTGTGCACAGCATTCCCAAGGGCCATGAGGATTAATGTTAAAATTTTGTTATTATTTAAATTATATGTAGAAATTTTAAACTTGTGTATTTTTAAATATTTGTGTAATTTTTGACATTCAAATATTATTTATATTTGTATAGTTCTTGAAATCGTCACTTATTTTTGACATTATGAATAAAAAAAAATTTACAGTAAATACTAATAGTTGAATTTGATTTGTATATACATTAATGTTCCTCTTCTATAGAAGCTGGCGCTTGTGTCTAGTATACATTGAATTTGATTTGTATATATATTAATGATCCTCTTCTATAGAAGCTGGCGCTTGTGTCTAGTATACATTGAATTTGATTTGTATATATATTAATGATCCTCTTCTATAGAAGCTGGCGCTTGTGTCTAGTTTACATTGAATTTGATTTGTATATACATTAATGATCCTCTTCTATAGAAGCTGGCGCTTGTGTCTAGTATACATTGAATTTGATTTGCATATACATTAATGTTCCTCTTCTACAGAAGCTGGCGCTTGTGTCTAGTATACATTGAATTTGATTTGTATATACATTAATGATCTTCTTCTATAGAAGCTGGCGCTTGTGTCTAGTATACATTCAAACATAAGGTTTTAAGATGGGGACTATTTTTATGACATTGTTGTGTACTGAAAATAAATAAAAGACGAAGAAAAAATTATTTTTATTTTTATTGCAGTAAAATAATATAGGAACTAACAAGCAAAACTATATTAAAGTAAAATATATGCATACATCTTAAATTTGGTTTTTTCAATGGCTTATCTGTAAGACAGATTTTATTCATATTTCAGACATGTTTAAAAATAATTATTCATATACGAGGTGATAGGAACAAGCGGAAAACTAAATTTCAGTTATAACATTTAAATATCTCATTTTTTGTATAAACTACATAAGATTTAAATAAATACAAACATTATTATCATTACTATCATTATTATTAAACAATTTGGATTCAGGACCATGGAAAATACCACCGTTTTAATTAGAATATTAAAATTTAAATCTTTGGTAATTTATTTATATAACGACAGCTTTGAAGCCATTTTTGTAAGGAACATTGAACTCAAAACTATGTCAATAAAAAAAAATTAAATTGAACAACCAAAGTTTTATATTTTCCTTAAAAATATATTTTTAACTAAAATAAATAAATTGGACAAGGAAAAGTCTTGAAAAAATATGGACAATTTCAAAAACACTTAAATTGCAGGTCTGACGGAAATGCTACAGATCAAAGCAGACAACCGGTTAGTGGAACGAGTTAGAATACCGTTTGCTGCAGTCAAATTTTTATCTCGTGCGTATTTCTAATACTTCAATTATTATTAATATTGTTTAAATTAATAATCTATGAATAGATTTCAAATGGCAACTGGTATGCTATTATTTAATATATATTACATACAAAAATAGTATTGTTTTAAACTTGTCAATAGGAATGATTTGCAGTAGCAAAAGAATTGCGGTAAATATGAAAACATGAAAAATCGACCCGTAAAAAACAAAGTTATTTTACTATGTATAGTACAAATACGTATATATATTGTTTGGTTTGACTGAGGATTGAACATTCCTCCTCAGGGACTGGAGTCAACAGCACTAACAACTGCGCCAAATTGAAAGCGGTTTAATTTCCACTTCCAAGATTTGCATTCGTTCCTTCACGAAAACAAAATCTAACTTCAAATAGAAGTATTTAAAAATACAAGATGGCATAGTGGATGTTGGTCCGTTTTATCCACATTAACTCTTGGTGTGTCGATGCAAAATTTTCGCCGTGCGCCATCTTATTCTATTTTCGTCACAACTTACTTGTTTTTTGCAAATTTAAGTTCTTGTGAATTGTACCAGATAATGTGTATACATAAATATTTATAAAAATAGTAAATAATCTATCATAAGTAGTTTCCCCAGAATAGCTAGTACATAATATGTGTTCACAGAAATGCTTTTTTTAAACATATCCTTAAAGTTACGATGGCGTTCAAGAGGTTAATAGAGTAATTTCACAAATTAGAAAAATGTGTAGATTATGTAACGATTATTGTATAAAAATGAGAAAAAAAAAAAGTGGGTGTGTCAAGCCTACGCAAGACAGAAGTGAAACTTCTAGTTTCAGCTGATAAATAAATAAATAAAATAAATATATATTTATCAAAATAAATAAATTAATTAAATAAATGTAATACAATTATCATAATATACGGATTAGATAATAATTTTAATCCAACACAATAACGCAAAGCGCGCTAATAATAATAATAATAATAATAATTGGATAATTTGTAGAGCGCCGTTTTTGTGAAAAATCACCTCAAGGGCGCTGTACAATTTATTTCCTAGGATCTACATTTTTTATTTAGAAAAGATACCAAAACATACTTACCTGGCAAGTCACTTCCAACAAACACACTTATATTAAAAAGTTTATGCTTATAAAAGATAGAACTGCACGCAGAGGACACTATATCAAAAAACACTGGTCGTCGCATGATCTTAAGTCTGCTATAGTTTTTATTTTAATTTAAATGTATTTTAACTGTCTTAAAAGCCTACAAATTGTTACTTGTTATCATTTTTATTTATTTATTTTTAATTATTATTTTTATTTATTTTATTTTATTTTTAGTATTTTTAACATTTTGTTAATTTAAATTTAAATTTAAATTGCCGTCAACTGTGAAAGTGGAGGTTTCTGAAATTATGGATACGACTGTCTGAAAAGGTGCGTTTTAAGTTTAGACCTAAATTCTGTCGAGTCTGCGATCATTCTTAAATCATGTGGCAGTCCATTCCAGGCTTTAGGTCCTGACACGGCAAAAGCAAAAGCGCTCTAGCGGAGTAATGTTTTATCACAGTGAGATAAGTGTTTTTATTATTTTGCAATATTATTTTCTTTTAAAAAATGTTCTGACCTACTAAAAAATAAGATATTGAATGAAAAAGGCGTTAAAAACAAAAAAATAATGTGCGATGGCCGAGAATCGAACTCGGATCCACTGCTTGGAAGGCAACTATGCTGACCATTACACCACCAACGCCAGTTGTCGGGATGAGCTAAGAAGCATTTATATGTTACTTCAAAACTTTGACTAGATCAAATGAACTTTAATCGGTGGTCCCGCATTTTCGTTTCGGTCATGAGTCGGTTTTACTCCGGTCCTAGAAATTGCATGACGCGCGTAAAGAAGTTTCACTTCAAAAAAACCCTATTATTATTTTGTTTACTTCAACAAGGAAACTTCTGGAGAATTCCATATTAAAAACAGTCTGGGAGATTTCTTTGCACTGAACTGGAAAATATTTTGTTTAACTAAATAATCGGACTTTGGTTAAATTATGTAATGTTAAATGCACTGAATTATTCTAATTATTACATTTTTGGTTTCAAATCAGCACCTTCTATGTGAAATAATTTGGAAATAAGGATTACCTCGCATTCATTTAGCCAAAGCTATAAATGCCTTATATTCTGTACCAACGATAACAGAACGTGACGATAATCTGTTGCATTATTTTGCTATATTATCAATAGATGTCTCTATTCTCACTTTGATTTATCGACAAGCGATAGTAATATTTTCATGTTGTTTCATTACAGAATAAAATAATTTTCCGATTCTAATTTCATACTCTGAACGAATAACAGCTTGTGACCAAGGTGTCCTTCTGTAATATTATTATACTGGATATGATTGAAATAATTGGAGTGATTGACCTGTTATAATAGCGCCTTTTATTTAACAATATGAATGTCTAAATTTTCTGTTTCTGGAAACCGTTGGGGTTCTTGTTCTGCCAGTTCCAGGTGTCGGCGCACATGGCGTCAATGTCTCGCGTGGCGCTCCAGCCCAGCTCGTTCTGCGCACGCTTGGCGCACGCATACGAGGACGCGATGTCCCCCTCGCGGCGAGGCGCTAGCTCGTACGGTATGCTCCGCCCGCTAGCCGCGCCAAATGCCTTTACCATTTCCAAGACGGAGTTGCCTTTCCCGGTACCTGAAAATTTCATATTTAAAAAATGAGATCCCTGAGGCGCTTGAATGGTAAAACTCGTGGCCTTTTACTGTGTTAGGATGCTAAAATTGAAAAAAAACGACAACATTTAAATTGTTGGAGCCGAAGAAGAAAAACCGTCACACTAAAAGTCACTACAAGCCATCTCTGCGGAGAAACCAGGTATTAAAGTGATAAAATTGAGGAGATCTGGAAAAAATGCAAGTCTAATGCACTCGATTTCCCGAAAAAATAAAAATTTTAGTGTAATGAGAATATTTATGAAGCAAAAGTGAATGGTAGAAGAAGTCGGGACGCCTGAGGAAAACATGGCATGATCAAGTGAATCAATTATTTGAGACGAGTCCAAGATTGGGAAGTGCCTGGCTGTTCAGATCTTACCATCAGATACAATGGCTGATGCTATTTCAAGCAACCTTCCCATTCTGAATGGTGGTCTTTTACGAGGGCGATACTGAGAGTATGAAACATCTATCACTCTGAACGTGGTGAGGCAGATATGGAACCTTACCCAGATTGAAAGCCCTGAAGCCGGTGTAGTCTGGCTTGAGGATCAGCTTCAGGGCGCTGACGTGTCCCACCGCCAGGTCGGTGATGTGGATATAGTCCCGCACTCCGGTTCCATCAGGAGTCTCATAGTCGGAGCCGAAGACCTGCAGCTTGGCTCGACGGCCTACCGCCACCTGGTGGGGTCAAAGTAAAATTATGCAAAAATCTTACAATTTACAACAAAAATCTTACATTTTTATTTTTCGTAATAACTTTATTGAGTAAAACCTCAAATTGTAATATTTAAATATTGAAGACAATATTAGTGATTTCTAAACGAAAATCTGAAACAGAAAAATCAGAAAAGGAAACGGTCATATAATGTTATAACATCTGGGACTCGAACCCAGATGTGACCGTTTCCTTTTCTGATTTTTCTGTTTCAGATTTTCGTTTAGAAATCACTAATATTGTCTTCAATATTTAAAAATCTTACAATTTACAGCACAAATCTTACAATTTACAGCAAAAATCTTACAATTTACAGCACAAATCTTACAATTTACAGCACAAATACAGAAACAAAGGGAGACACGGCATGCAAGCCTGCCAAATAACACTTTATTACTACCAACTGCACCAACTATCAAAGCGGCTATGCGAAGATAGAAATGTCTACGGTGTATAGGTAGAAACAAAGGCGGGGCACCGTTGTGTATAGATGCGATTTTATCTCATTATGTTTAGGAATCAAACCGGCTCTGTCTGTCGGTCCAGATGGAGAAACAATAGCGCATGTTGCTTTTACATCCAATAAATGCGCTATATCACATGTGACAGGAAACAAAATGCTTTTTTAAAAAAACAGTGCCATTTGTTGGACAAACATGCTTTTTTTTTAATAGCGCCATCTGTTAGACATAAAATCAACCCGCGCTATTGTTTCTCTATCTGCACAGCCAGACTGAGCCACAGCAAAGCGTGGCGGTATACAGCTAGTATATTTATAATTATTTCAGAAAAACGCCACATAATATATTTATACTAAATTTTAATAATTTTCAAATGAATGGGAGATCACACTGAGAATATCATTATCTTTATCTGTTACAAAAAAGGAAGAAAACAAAACATTTATTATTATTAAACTAGAATGTATACAAAAACAATAAGTATTTAAAATGTTAAGAGATAGATTCAGCCAGTTTGAATTTATATGTTTTCAAGGTACAGTTGAAAATATCCACATCGCGTAGCGTGTTGAATGTTTTGCAGATAAGACTTATAATGTGGAATACTGAATATGTACATCAATAGATCCGGTGTTTAGGGCAACCAAATGAAATCCTTATTATGATAAATCAATAACACAGTTCACAATTTTGAAAAAAATAACATCATCAGTAATTTTTCTACGTTTAGTATTTTATGTGTCGGGCGTATGAATCAGTCTACAACTGCGGTGCAAGGCGATGGGTCGAGAGAGTCCAGCTAGAGAGGTCAAAGGGTCTCCCTTAACCAGTCTCTTCCAATCCGGCCCACCTCGCAGTGGGTGGGAACGGCTGCTAAGTCACCAAACGTAGCAAACCACTTGGGGTGACCTAAAGCAGGGGTGCTAGTTATCCAATAAATGGTTCCCGGGGCTGTGGTACCCAAACCCGCGATTGTGAACGATGTTGGCGACATGCCTTGTATTAGCTGTGCAATACTAATAATTTTTCATGGTTAATCTCTCTTGTTTCTATTATCTATGCTATAGACCTTCAAATGGTTTTAACAACATTAAAACAAAAAAAAAATTTCACCATACTTGTAAAAAGCATGGCGGAATAATTACAATTCCTCAGTATGAAAACCCTAGAACCTACTTGTGTATGTATGTGTGTTCCCAAGTGGTAGATACCACCAATGTTGCAGAGTCGAAACATTGTTTGAAATGGATTTAGTTGTGTTTAGTGATGAGATCTTTTCTCCATCTCCCTCCCCTCCCCATCAGCCTTAAAACATACCCCAATTGTCATCACAATCTTCTATATAGTAAAGCAAGCCGCACTAATTTATTAATGAACTCACCTGTGGGGAGAGTTACGTGCTTTTTGAATGCGGTAGATAAAAAATTAGATTTATTTTTTGTGTCCTATAGCGCATTTGCAAGATTTTTGGCATTGCATATACACTGCATAAATGGTACAATTATAACGTCTTAGGCTTTATTACCTGTAATTGTTATAAATAAATGTACAAATTATATATATAAATAAATAAATAAATAAATAAATTGACACCTGTCAGTTGTGCAATATTCACGTGAAAAAAATGTGTTTACCTGAGCGATGTACGGCATGAGATTGTTGGGAATACCCGCTGGGTCCTCTCCGATCTCTCCAGACTCGTGGGCCCCAACTGGGTTGAAATAACGAAGAGATATCACGCCCCAAACCTGCGGAAGTAAAACATACATTAGATAAATAGACGTGTAGAAATCGGACTATGGTCATGGCTTCGTACTTTGCTGAAGAATCATGCAACATCATGATTACGCAGAGTGTATTTATTTATCTTCCAAACGTTTTCGTTGAATTCGATGCACTGTCAGCACTCTGGGAAATTCCTCCTTGCAGATGATATCCAACAATCCGTTGGTAACCCAGTGAATTCAAAGGATCAGCATATTAGCGGACACTGGCTTCTTGAGTTTGATGAATTCAGTATAAAATAAAATATCTGCGTCGATACTCCGTAGACGTTATAATTATTGAATCTGCACAAATCTGCATTCCAGGGTTAACATCGCTCTACTACTCTTCATAAAAATGACTTGAACTAAGAATACCAGAAGATCGACATCCACTTAACCCCTCAGGCTTATTTGTTCACTTTTGGGAACAACTCATATGGTCTTAGTATATATCATTATGTCTGTAAAAATATGATCTAAACCAGAGGTTCCCAAACTTTTTTGCCCCATAGACCACTTGCCAAATATTTTTTTCTGTCTGCCGAATATTGAATTTTCCTAAAACTATTAATGACCCATGTGATAACCATTTATTTTTATATAAAAATATTACCTTCCCTTGTCTGCCCAACAACCGGGTGGCAGTATAGTTGCTCTGTCTTTACATTGTGCAGACAGGGACACCCTTGTGAGGTATTACACCAAATGAAAATGAAGCAGGATAAGCAACGAGAATTTCTTTCTGTAGCTGGCCCTACAGAACTGCCCCTAAGTTCTTTGTTAGTGCTTATTCCGGTCAGTTCTTCTTGTCACATGATATCCGATTCTTCAACGTTCCATTTCCATACTCAAAATGTCCTCAAACTTAGTTTTGAAGTCTGTGTGAAGTGCATTTAAATGTTGAACATCATTATTACCCTGGACGTTTTTCAAAAACATGTTAAAAACAAGTTTTAAAGGGAACTAGGAAAATTCGCGGCATCCAATGTGCAACGTTTTGCTTGAATATATTAATTCTGACGAGAAAAGGAACGTAGACTCTATTTATATACCTCAATTAACACTTTACGAAATATAAAAATACAAATATCAAATAAGTAATTTCTCAGTCGATTATATTTGTGTTAGGTCTATTGTGTCATTTACGGAACTCCTAAATGTTGACTTGAGGTAAATGTGGGTCCTCTCATATGTACCCCCATTTGAATCTCGTGGACCCCCAAATTTTTTTCTCTGACATAGACCCCAGCAAGCCGATATCGACCCCTGGGGGTCCATATAGACCACTTTGGGAACCTCTGATCTAAACGGTGTTACAAGGAGAAAACACCACACTTTATATTTAAATCTAGCAGTTAACCACAGAAGAATTAAAATGTGCTCCTTTATGAAAGCAAAGGTTCCAACGATTAAAATTTTTTATAAAACTGTGAATTTTATATAAATTATTGTTTTTGTGTTTAATTTGTAGAACTTTATTTTTTTAAATCAAATTAACAATAATATCTAAACAATATAACACATTTAAATAAATTAATAGCAGCCACATCATTATTAAACAATTAAGATAACATTATGTGGGGAAAACAGACTTCAAAATACCCCACAGAATATGAAATTTATTGTCACAATTATTTTATCAGTAAATCGGTTGAGCTGGTAATAAATCATTTTCAATTGGGAGGGGGTAAAATAGAATCATATAAATAAGTCGTCTAAAGGTGGTTATAACCACAGTTTGAAAATGGCCTTGAAAGCCGAAACAGCTGTTACAATAACAAAAACCAAAAAATTCTTGTGGAACTTAATAATTATATTATTAAATCTATAAAAAAAAAATTATTAAAACTTTATTTAATAAATCGTGGTTACAAAGAAAGTTGTCGTTTTATATAAATTAATATGTCAAACCATAAAGTGACTGCATTCTACCAAAATATAAAAAATAAAATTAAAATTAAAACATTTGTCTAATAAAATACATGTTTTCTTTCTTTTTGTTATCGGTAATGTTAGTTACAAAAAACGTAAAGTGAGCATTTTTTTATTTTATTTTATGTTTGCATAAAAATAATATTAAAAAAATGTGATTATTTCTAACAATATAATTAGAAAGTATGTATGTGTGTATACATGTATGCATGTAGGTGCATACATGTACATTATTCTTTACTTACAGTGTTGTGTTCATCAATGTTGTGTTTGTCTGTAATTAGTGATAGTATCAATTAAGTTTGATTAATGTAATTATATTTCGAGAGCTTTGATATGAATCACTGTTGACAAACCTAAGAAAAAAAAAAAAAAAAAAAAAAAAAAAAAAAAAAGCGTATTTTATCACATTTCAAAAACACTTTTTATATTTTGGATATATTCAGAAATATTCCATTTATTTGGATTTTATTGCATAGCGGAAATAATCCGGCCTTCTGACAGAATATGCCAGAGGCCTTAGGGGTTAAGATACTGAGTGCAATTCCAGAGGGAAGATGTCCAATTTCACAACAGAAAAGACCCCGTCGGTCTGTACACTGTGCAGACTCTTGTGAGGTGTCATATAAAAATAAAAGGAGTAATTATTCTCCTCCCGTCAGGCAGATGGTCCTACAGGCAGGAAGATAGAATAACCTATGATATGATGACTCTGTCTAAGATAGTCATCAGGAATATAGAGACTCACGTGCTTCAAAATAGCAGAGTTCTCGATATAGCCTCGCACCAGTCTGAATGAGTGGATAGCGGTCGGTATCCCCCTCTCTTCTGAGCTGCAAGTAGTGAAGTTCGAGCATGTCCAGAAGAAAATTCTTTGGGCAGAGCGGATAGCACGGATAGTGGCCGCACTCCCTCTTGTAGAGCACCCCAGAGGAAAGAACTCCAGAGGCTGTGCTAGGAGAGGTTGCGATGGATCCCGATGGAGATAGGATGGGATTTAATGGCATAGTTTGATACTCACAGGGTCACTACTGCACAAGTCCTTCATGATCTCCTCCACAAAGTACTTGCTCTTGCCGTAGGGGTTGGTGCAGCCCTGTCCCGTGGGGTGCTGCTCGTCCAGGGGCAGGTACTGGGGCGTGCCGTACACCGTGGCGGAAGAGCTGTACACCAACTTGAACACGCCATGCGTCTTCATCACCTACAGCCCAAACACAGACAGAGAGACATGTTCAAATATGATACACAGATAGTCCAAATTCTTGACAAATCTTACATACTAATTTCGGTTATCGGTGCATGTGTAAGTAAGATTAAGTATTCCTGCGTAATGCGTAACAGTATTCAAGTTCAATATAATTTTTAATTGTCTAAATTGGGATTGATTATATCAGACAAGCGATAATACATATATTAATACACAGTTTCTTTGTTTTATTTGGTCGCTTAAAATTAGGCGAAAATCGACCACTTGACCCCTTAGTCACATAGGACACTAGGTTCGTTTTGGCGTGCTTGAAAAAAAGTCCCATTCAAATGTTTTTTTGCCGATTTCCTGGCGAGCGAAAATCGACCGCCGCTCTCACGGAGCCGCTTCGACTCGAGGTTCACTATGGCGGGACGCGTTTTGGGCGAAATTCAACCAGAGTTTGTATGAAAATAATTCCCGGAAACTCGAGAGGTTTCGTTCGGGAATCGATGTCGTCAAAATCGTCCCGGAACTCTGCCGGCGGAAACTGGAAGCGCTCGAGGCGCGCCATACGAGAGCGCTGATTTTCTCGCTCTTCGGCGGCCGGGACGGCGACACTCCAATAAGTTAATTCGCGGCCGGTCAATCGGCAGAGCTTCCCGGCGACAAATCAACTTTTCCCCGCGAGTGTTGCAACACGCACGGTTTCGAAACGGACAAATTTTGGTGCATTTTCTCAATGTTTCGTTTTCATCGATCACCATCGATCTGTAAAACTGTTTTTCCTTCACCGTTTATATTTTTATTCAATTTCGAACGCACCCCGAACGCGAAATCATTAAAAAAAAAATTCCTGCGCCTTTTTGCTCGAAAATGTTTCGTTTTAAGCATTACTCTAACGCAAATTAAAAAGACGATTAATTTTGATCGAGCGTCGTGTCTGATTTAATTAGGTATCGTTGATTTTTTTATAAATATCACGAAAAAAAAATTTAATTTCACGATAAATATTACAAATTTCCTCATTTATCGGGAAAGATTTTTAATTTAAGTGAAATTGTTTTTCTTTGCATAGTGGTATCATTGGAAAAAAAATAATCACGTGGTAACAACGAAACCACGTGGTACGATTTATTTATAAAATCTACATGGTCATCCTAATGATTAAATTCCGTCGCAAACACGCAGTCTGCAGGTGAAATTATCGAAAAAAATCATCGTCCGAAGGTTAAGGAACGTTTTTCGGCCGTCCTACAGATGGCGCTCGGTTCAAAATGTCTTACAATAAGCGGCTTAAGTTTTGACATTTGCAATTTGAACCGAAAAATGCCAACAGGCGGGCTTTTGTATAATCAGAAATCAGCCAATCATAGACAAGCACCGAAGAGATGTTTTATTACATAGTGATGTTACTTCAAAGAAACGATAAAATCTGTGTAGGTACTTACTTTGGCAGTATATTTTTAAAAATCGATAGTGCTTTTGAACGCAATAAAATAAATGGTAAGTTTTTAGATTCTCACGGCCAAAAGCATTTTTGTTGTTTGTTTTTGGGGTGTTATGCCGTGTTGCGCTAACTCCTTCTTTAGCCGACGTTTCGGACAGCGTTGCAGTGTCCATCATCAGGGCAGATCCGGTAGATCCGAAACGTCGGATAAAGAAGGAGTTAGCGCAACACGGCATAACACCCCAAAAAAAAACAACAAAAAAAAGAAATAAAATAAAGTTTGGTAAAAATAATTTGAAACGGATACCGTCGCCCCGTAGTGAAAAACTACATCAATAGCGTTACGCAAATTTTTAATTTCTACCAGGAGCGCAGAAATTGGAAAAGGTTAGCCTGGGAGCCATTCATATTTAAAGTTTTCATGTGTTTATTTTTTAACGAGTAGGTACCTAATTGCGTTATTGAAATATTTTTTCCGTAAATTTTTAATAGTAGGTGCAGGTACCTACACAGATGGTACCGGGTAGAGGTCCTAGGTAGGCAGGTACTGAGAGCGTGTTTTAGCCCGTTTTCTAGGTTAGGTCCGTAGTGTTGTTATATAACCTATGGATTTAAAATTAATAAAAAACGATCAAATCTGTTCAAGTACCTACTTTGGTAGTTCATATTATTAAAATCGATAAAGAAACGAAACAAAATGAAGTTTGGTAAAAATAATTTTGCACTGGTACCTTCGCCCCGTAGTGAAAAACTACATCATTAGCGTCACGCAAATTTATAAATTGTACCAAGTAGTAGTAGTAGTAGTAGGGTAGTGGTAGTGGTAGTGGTATGGTAGTGGTAGTGGTAGCGGTAGTGGTATGGAAGTGGTAGTGGTAGTGGTATGGTAGTGGTATGGTAGTGGTAATGGTATGGTAGTGGTATGTTCGTAGTAGTGGTATGGAAGTGGTAGTGGTAGTGGTTGTGGTAGTAGTATGGAAGTGGTAGTGGTATGGTAGTGGTAGTGGTACTGGTAGTGGTACTGGAAGTGTGAGTGGTAGTGGTATTGGTAGTGGTAGTGGTAGTGGTAGTGGTATGGTAGTGGTAGTGGTTGTGGTAGTGGTACTGGTAGTGGTATGGTAGTGGTAGTGGTAGTGGTAGTGGTATGGTAGTGGTAGTGGTATGGTAGTGGTAGTGGTAGTGGTAGTGGTATGGTAGTGGTAGTGGTATGGTAGTGGTAGTGGTAGTGGTATGGTAGTGGTAGTGGTTTGGTAGTGGTTGTGGTAGTGGTAGTGGTAGTGGTATGGTAGTGGTAGTGGTATGGTATTGGTAGTGGTAGTGGTAGTAATAGTAGCAATATTTTTTTCCAAAATAAAACTCGCTGGGACTTTTGACGAGTGTCGGTGACAAAAACCGTACATACGATATGGGTATCAAATTACGCGTCTCGACTTACAAAATCCGAATGGCTCAGTGAAAAAATGACCAGAAAGCTCCTTGGCACTTTTTTTTCTCAAAATATCCATTTCTTTCTATCCATACATATATTTTAATAGATTTGTGGTCACACACACATACTTTCATTTATATGCCAAAATACATATTACATTTTTAAAAGTTTTTAAATTTTTCGTGTTATTTGAGCAATTCTTTTTCCAAAATAACAACTTTTGAAGAACGTTGGTGACAAAACCGTACATACGATATGGGTATCAAATTACGCGTCTCGACTTACAAAATCCGAATGGCTCAGTGAAAAAATGATCAGAAAGCTCCTTGGGACTTTTTTATCTCAAAATATCCATTTCTTTCTATCCATACATATATTTTAATATATTTGTGGTCACACACTTATAGTTTCATTTATATGTCAAAATACATATTACATTTTTAAAAGTTTTTAAATTTTTCGTGTTATTTGAGCAATTCTTTTTCCAAAATAACAACTTTTGAAGAATGTCGGTGACAAAAACCGTACATACGATATGGGTATCAAATTACGCGTCTCGACCTACACAACACGAATGGCTCGGTGAAAAAATGATCAGTAAGCTCCTTGGCTCTTTTTTTTCTCAAAATATCCATTTCTTTTTTTAAATTTTGTAGTCCCACACTCTTCGTCTCATCTACATTCAAACATCAGATCGCTTATCACATTTACCCATTAGTTGCCTGCAACGGGCAAAAAGCTAGTACTTTATATTACCTAGTAAGTACTAATAATTCGTTGAAGGAGAAGATAACACATACAAATAAATCTAAACGAAACATGAAACAGAACAAGACATAGAAAAATAAAAAGGTAACACTGTCTATAGGGAATCGAACCCAGGATCTCTATCCTACCAGAACAAGCCTGTGACCACTTGGCCATTGGAACCTAATTATAATTACATTACGTTATTATTGTATATCTACAACTAATTTTTAAATGATTACAAAATTATAAAGAATTTATTTGTAACCTTGATGGATAAACATATCCCTAAATAGTATAAAATAAAGTCTCTGTTTGTGCGCTTAGTTCTTCTAAACCACGCGATGTATTTTGATAGAATTTTCACTAACATTTAGAGAATTTCTTCAGGAAGGTTTACAATACAATACATGCATATTATATGTATAGAAAGTAGAGAAAAATCGATGTTTTATAATAGTCATAAAAAAATATTTTCGGGAACTTATATGTATTACTAACGCTAGCTAAACCTTATGAGATATATCAAAATAATGTACTACGGAATTGTATATCTTAAGAAAGCCTACAAAAAAGTCTGCAATGGTTTATGTCTATCTCCTAAGACTACACGTTAGCTAGTATTACATATATGGGTATAACCTTAAAAAGTAATTAAAAGAAGTCATTCCAATAAATTATTAATAATTTTTTATTCAAAGTGGTGGACACACTTTAGCGGGCTGTTCATACAAATATTCTTTGAATAGCTATCCTTTTCAAAAGTAGTGCTACTTTCCTCAAACGACGTTACATTTTTACACACTGTGCAGAAACGGGCAGTCCATTTATAGGTTCCACTATCGTAACAAACAGATTGCAATATTTAAAGCATCTGCAACAGGTGGGAATGCTGTCCTTGTTCTACCGGTATTACAATGGAGGATGCTTCGAGAAACTAGCGTCAGCACTGGTGCACAGTCGGGAAATGATTTTATGATAATTTCCGAAAGGAAATGAGTTTACACATTTTTTAAGTAAGTGAGATAATTGACATGCAAAAGTATTTTTATATGTATTTTTGAAATATACAAATTGTGACATTTGAGATCTTAGTTTCCGTCACTATGCATAGATGGCTCTGGTGATAAGTAACTAAGAAAGTAGATCACTAGTTCTTCAGTTGAAATAGGCATACGAGGCTATCTCAAGGTCAGAGAGACTTTACACTTAATAGAGAACGGACATTAGCCTCCTGGCAGTCCAATACACTTGTCACATTATAAGGAGTATTTCAATTCAATAGAAAATCATCAAAAATCAATCCAATCGTTTATCGAAATAAATCTATTTTCAATTTTCGACCTAGTTACACCATCTCTAGGGCTGGCTGGTAGACGATTTCAAAGAAAAAAAACTTTTTTTTTACTTTGAGTTAGAATTTAACCTCCCTCCCCAGGGACAGTGAACTTTTAAAACTTAAAATAAAATAAAAATTGATTCACTGAGGATTGAACCATCCTCCCTAGGGATTGGAGTCAACCGTACTAACAACTGCGCCAAATCCCGATTGGTTAGGATCGACATAAATTTTTATATTAACTGCTTTAATGCCATGCAATTTCAGAGAAATGAGTATATTTATGCCTGATTGCCACCAAAATAATATAATAGAATGCACTGTCATCGACAATGAGTCTATCTGCCGAGTTTCAGCTCGATCGGATGTCAGGAAGTGGGTTAATTTTTGATTCCAAAAATTCCAAAGTTGTTTAGGAGTTTCATTTCAATAAGACACCGTGCTTATTGTGAAGGAGTTTCATTTCAATAAGACACCGTGCTTGTTGTGAATGAGTTTCATTTCAATAAGACACCGTGCTTATTGTGAAGGAGTTTCATTTCAATAAGACACCGTGCTTGTTGTGAAGGAGTTTCATTTCAATAAGACACCGTGCTTATTGTGAAGGAGTTTCATTTCAATAAGACACCGTGCTTGTTGTGAAGGAGTTTCATTTCAATAAGACACCGTGCTTGTTGTGAAGGAGTTTCAATTCAATAAGATACAGTGCTTGTTGAAAAGGAGTTTCATTTCAATAAGACACCGTGCTTGTTGTGAAGGAGTTTCATTTGAATAAGAATCATCACAACACATGTCAAATAAAATATTTATTAGGTGTTCAGTGGAAAATGAAGAAACACGCACATAAATGAAAGTCATAATAATAATTTAACGAAACTATAACCGACGGGTGGAAACATCTGTGTAAACAATATTTATTGTTGTGATTGACAGATAAATGAAGAACACCTTTATTGTTGTTATTGAGTATCCCATTATTCACTTGCAAGGTAATGTAGTACATTGTCATTCCATAATTAATATCTATTAATGACTAGCAGTCTGTCAGGGCAAATAGGGAAACAATAGCTTGTGTTGCTTTTATGTCCATTAGATGGTGCTGTTTGTCATAAAAAACATGTTTGTCCAACAGATGGCACTGTTTTTCAAAAAAAGCATGTTTTTTACCTGTCACAGGTGACATCTATATAATATAGTCATTTAAAAACACATGCTTATTCGAATGCTACGTTGTGTCAAAATTTCAAAGCGTTCGGTGAAGAACTTTTGGATATTTAAGATTTTGAACAAACAAACATTTACGTTTGTATTTATATAGATATCTAACTGTAATCTTTAAATAGTATAAAACAAAGTCGCTATACGGGGTCTGTCTGTTTGTGCGCTTAGTTCTTCTAAGCTACGCGACAAATTTTAATAGGGTTTTCACTATTATTTAGAAAATTTCTTCCGGAAGGTTTGTATATATATATATATATATATTACTTACATATTGTATTTATAGAAAGCAGAGAAAAGTCAAGCAATGCCAGGTACAAGTAAGCTAGTAATACATAAAAAATTAGAACGCATATGTTTGTGCTCGCAAAACAAAAAAAGCAGTTGACCGATTTCAATGAAAATTTTAAACTTTGTTCTTATTTGTACCAAAAGTGTTTAGAGAGTGGTTTCAATGGTAATTAGAAAAGCTATTATAAAAGTTATTTTCACATCACTTTATGAAAAATATTTATTAAAAAATTTGCAAACCTTGACAAATATTTTTCAAATGCTTTATCAGCGAATTATAATTAATTTTTCGGGAACGTCTATGGTAAATTTTTGTATGCAAAATAAAAACGTGATATTCTCTCTTTCTAACACTGCATAAATCATTTATCGCACCGCAATACAAAATGAGATAGCATGAATTTTATGCTTCCGTATCAAGTTGGGAGAAATATTTCCCAAAAAGACTACAAGGGTGTTTGACGTCTGGAAAAAATATCTCCCAAAATTGCTTTTGGAGTTATATGACAAGTGGTTTGTCTCTTTGTCGTCTCTCCAGCCTAAATTACGGTTAGTTTAGGTTAATCAGATGGTTACCTCCAATAGTACACTGGACCCAGTGATGTTGTTCTGATAGTATGTTAGAGGAATTTTACAGGACTCTCCAACGGCTTTCAGGGCGGCAAAGTGGATAACGCAGTCGATCTTGTGCTGAAATAACACATAAAACATTGTTATAACAAAAATTCATCAGAAAATTTACAGTCCATAATGGATCTAATGATGGAACTACCCTAGAAAACCTATATAGCATCTCACTTTAAGAGTTAAATCCATTATATGTAGCATCACACTTTAAGAGTTAAATCCATTATATGTAGCATCACACTTTAAGAGTTAAATCCATTATATGTAGCATCACACTTTAAGAGTTAAATCCATTATATGTAGCATCACACTTTAAGAGTTAAATCCATTATATGTAGCATCACACTTTAAGAGGTAAATCCATTATGTATATGTAGCATCACACTTTAAGAGGTAAATCCATTATATGTAGCATCACACTTTAACCGTTTTAGTGCTAATCAATTTTTGAAAAAATTAATGTAAATTGCTATACACATATTGATTAATTTAGAGGAAAAAATAATGGTGTCAAATAAAACACTCTAATTTAGACAAATATCAATCAATTTTATTAATTCTTTTTGCATTATAAAGAAAATTTTTATTGATATGAATATGAAAAAATAAGGATAAAATACCAATTTTATTTCTTTTTGAAATTGAATTTGATCATTTGTTGCTTTAGAAAACACTTTAGTTTCTTCTGTTTCCGAAGATGAAGAGGAGATGGAAGGCTAACTTTCAATCCTCAATCTTTTTCTTCGATGCGTTATAATACTGCTATCGTCACTATTTGTATCTGTTGTTTCACCTACCGTAGAATCACTAGGAATCGAATCAACGTTTGAAATAATAGCACGTGACATTGCTATTTTTTTTGAATAATATAAAAAAATGGAAAAAAGTTATTTTTAAATGTATTAGAATGCACTCTCGTTACAAATTACGCGCGAGGTCAGCGTACGTCCACTCCCGCGGAGCACCAAAAACACACTGAAACTCGCAGCGCTTCTGCGCTGCGCCGCAATTTTCGATACAAACGATCGCAGCGCTTTTGCGACGCATTCTAACGGTTAAGAGGTAAATCCATTATATTTTCTCTGCGTCATAATAATCACTAATCAATAGGATGCATAATCTGGGCAACAAGTTTGGGGGTACTAATGATATATTTATTGACTCCATTTATAGAAATAAGCGTAATCTATACAAGCACTTTGTTGAATCCTACAAATTATAGAAGCATTGATAATGTAGCTGTAGAAATTAAGAAAAAACAGAATGAAAGAGAAAACACTAAGCTTTATATTCAAATCGAGAAGTTACCCACAGAAGAATTAAAATGTACACCTATGTAAAATCAAAGATGATGACCGCAATTTGAGAAAAATTTGTAAAACTTTGTGAAATTTTTACTAATTATTTTTCTATGAAACCATAGAAAAGTGAGGTGATAGTAGTGTTCATAACACATTTGTCTAATAAAAAAGTGAGGTGACAGTAGTGTTCTTAACACATTTGTCTAATAAAAAAGTGAGGTGACAGTAGTGTTCATAACACATTTGTCTAATAAAATGTTTATTTTTCATTATCAATAATTTTAGCCACTTTTAAACCTTTTTATGTTTGATTTAAGAGTTTTAATATTTCATAAATGATGTGTTTATTTCTAATAATAAAATTTGAAAGCGCGTTACATCACCTTTCAAAAACAGTTTTTATTTTTCGGATACGTTCAGAAAAATCACATTTATTTGGATTTTATTGAGAAGCAGAGATACACACAAATTCTCCGACATTCTGACAGCGCATTTAAAAAATATAACAGTCAATATGACAGAGAGGCCTGAGGGGTTAAATAAATTAACCGCTCAAAATGAACCAAGTCTGTATCACAAACAATCAGTAAGTCCATTAGGTCGAAGATCAACGAGCGTTCGGTCAAGGTCAAATCACGGGAATCTAATTAAATGTTAGCACTGAACAGAGATTCGCTAGAAGTGTGATCTATAATACCGATTTAAAGATAAACTGATGACGCCAGTTTCTTATTAACTGATTAACTGTTCACGAAAGAATTTCAATTTTCAAACATTTTTATCAATTTCCGCAGAAGTGTTTTTCTCTTCAGTGGACCTTAAGATGATTAGAAACTACATTAACCTAACCTAAACTAACTAATCTAATTTATTATTAACCTAATTTATTATTATTAACTATATTAGGCTAATAAATCATTATAAGCATTAATTAGTCGCCTGTAATATCAATATATTATATTATATTTGCAATTACTGCTTATTATATTATACAAAAATAAAGTTGGTTTTACAGGTGAAAAAAAAATAATAAGCAGTAATTGTTGATTGAAGTACTAGTACATATTGAATTATTTGGAGTGTTGGAAATAAGCCGACGTGGCTCAGTGGTCCAGAGCGTCTGACCGGACATCAAAAAGCGCGGGTTAAATTCTCGTCGGCGGCATTTATTTTTACTCGGGAGATATTTTCAATTTGTATTGATATTACAGGTACGATCCAAAAGTCTAATCATTCTTTGCTTGAATTTCAAAATCAGAACTGTATTGTATTGGTTCCATGATAATTCAGGACAATGACAAACCAATAAACTTAACCTAACGTAACTTATTTAACCTAGTTTTTTTTCATCACTTTTCAACAGCGTGTACTTGGAAAGTGGGCGGTAAGACAGATAAGTTTGTGAACCTTATCTGGTAGTCAACGGAAGATAAATAACCAACCAATCTTCTGGTTTACCGAATCATTCCTAATAATAAAATATATCGGCGTTGAAATCGATGAAACTCTTCGATGGGACACTCACATAAATAGCATTACAAAGAAACTTACAAAGCTCATGTACTACTTTAGAAACGTACGCAATATACTAAATAAAAATGATCTATATAAAGTCTACTATGCTCTTTGCCAATCACGCATAGAATATGGGATTATTGGATGGGGATCTGCCTCAAACCTTCAATTGAAACAGCTCGTTAAAACACAAAAAGTAATAATAAAAATAATCCTGAAAGTACCCATAAATACTCCATCAAAAGAAATTTTTAAAAAATTTAACGTGTTCAGTATTATAAAACTGTACTAAAAAAATTCACTACTCAATTTTAAAGAAAAATATGAGTACCTTGCTGAACAACACACCTACACTACAAGGATTAAATCCTCAAATCTACTAAACATCCCAAAATTAAATACATCTTTCGGCCAGAAAAACCACTATTTCCATGCTGTAAAATTATATAATGCCCTTCCTATTGAAATTAAAAACACCATGGATACATAAAAGTTTAAAAAAGACATCAAATTACGGCTAACTAAACATGAAGATGAGGAAATCATTAAATTTATGAAGTAACCCCAACGCAACCTACAGACAACAAACATAAATACTTTTTGCTTAATTTATTTTATATTTTGTGGGAACCAACAAATTAGAAGATGAGGAAATCATGATCAACACAAATACAACAACCTACAGTCCGCCTCGGAACAGGAATACCTAGTGAGGAGGACTGAGAACAAACTACATCACTTTATATTTTTATTTTACTTAATATTGTATCTTTTTTACTTTACTTTATATTGCCATTAAATAAAAAAAAAAAAATATTTAGTTTGCAAGGATTTACATGATTTTAGTACTCACATTGCTGAAAATCCTCGTCATCTCTTCGGCATTCTGCATGTCCGCCTGGTAGAAGGTGACCGTGCGTCCGGTGAGCGTCTCGACGCGCTTCAGCGACTCGGGCACGTCGCCCTCCTTGTCCATGTACGCATTGCACAGGTTGTCCACGGCGATCACGCTATAGCCCGCGTTCAGCAGCTCCAGCGTGGTGTGCGAGCCCACATACCCCGCACCGCCAGTTACAAGGATCACGGGAAGGGACATGGTTGACGCTAAAACAGTTAACCCGTTGATAAATATGTTTTCATTTTTTTTATTTAAAAGAAATACAAACATTCCCAGGTTACGGATAACCTGACAAAATTTGAAAATCTCCTACTACAACCACAGTAAGCGGAAAATTTTGCTTGTGTTGTGATGGAGGAGTTAGCCAGCCGAGGAATTGAACACACTACGCCTGGGTGGGAACCAAACGCGATGTCAACTCAGGCCAAATAAATTTTTAAGATATGTAAATTTTAAAATGGGCATTCTTAGAGAAAGCCTAAATTACGTTAGCGTACTTTGTTTATTAAATTTAATAAAATTATCTTATCGTTGAATCATTTCCGATTTAACCCGTTGTATAAAATCATTAATTCAATGTTTGATACCCCTGATTTATTATATGTAATCTCTTTTCATACTCCAAGCAGGTCGGTTACAAGACAGTACCTACCATATTATTGTAGCAATTCTATATCAACATCCCAATATCACAATCCTATGCGACGGATTCAACAGCTAGGAAACAAATAATATTTTTTTAATGTATCATTATTTTTTAGTTATATACATATATATATATATTTTTTTTAGTTATGTATATATTATATTTCTTTTTTTTCTTTATTGTTTTTGTTCTTACAAAATATGTATGCGTGCATGAATACTAACTCAATTTTGACTGTCCTAAAACGGGAATTCCTCCTAGTTGGGCAGTCAAAGTATTTTTTATGTATATGTACATGTGTCATTGTATCATCACCTGTACTAAATAAATAAATAAATAAAATAAATAAATACTCCGATGTTGTTGATATATTTAGTACATCAATTTCATTATATAAGCATACCTTATTGAAGTTTTTTTCATCAAGTAGGGGAATATTTTGATAAAGCTATTTAAATTGACAGTATTACAGTATTTTGTCGGCTGAAAGAAAAAAATTATTTTGGATTTTTTATTTTTACATTTTGTACCTACATACTGTGTGGATCAAATTCAACAATATTTTTATTTATATGTGTGTTTTAAATAGTTAAATATTGTTATATATGTATGTAAAAGCCTTAATAAATAACTTTGTGGCTAATGAAAATAGTATAATTAAGTCCCAACTACTCGCAACCAACTTTGGGTATGATGTAATGACGAAGGTAGTGGGGAGTTGAAGGAGATGGGAAAGAGGAAGGTGGGGAAGTACCTGGCTATTCAGATCTGGTCACCAAACACGGCTAAAGCTATTTCAAGCAAAGATTCAATTCTGAATGGTGGTCTCACATCAGGGCAATATTGAGAGCATCTTCCACTCTGGTAAATGGCGCAAATATACCTTATATTATTTGTAATGATTTAATCGTGAAATAACACATATTAATCAAATAAAATTTACTAGCTGACCTCCTGCACGCCAGACGAGAGCCTTATCCCTCTACCACGGAGGCCGTAGGGTATGATCTAAGAATAATAAATTATTATAAGCAATAATTAGTCGCCTGTAATTTCAATACACATTAAAAATATCTCCGAGTAAAAATATGGCGCCGACGGGAATTGAACCCGCGCCTTCTGATGTTCGGTCAGAAAGGAGACTAATTATTGCTTATAATAATTTATTATCCTTTGTGCTACGCATAAAAACCTAAATAATGATCTATGAAGTTTAACTTAACCACTCAGAACATTAGAACGTCAAAAGACGTAAATATGATAATAGCGGTCAAGACATTAGAACGTATTTTCACGTAAACGCGCGAGATTTTACAAAAATCGATTTATTTCCATCACTATTATACGGATTGCCATGACTTAAAAAACAGAGTATCGATAATGAATAACGCTACGCGTCTGTATTCAAGAATATCTATGGAACGTAGAAGTGCATTATCTAAGCCGATTGAATCTATCATCTTGTTCGTTCATAATTTATTGCGTTTCTAAATAATTTATTAAAAATATTTTAGTTTGGACGGTTAATATTTTGAGGTGACTAATAGTTTTTAATTATATTTCTTCAATATATAAAGTGTTATTTCTTTATGATACTCAGAAAAAAGTACATTTTTCACGGCTTTGAAATAATGGTAAGCGATTCTTACATATTTTTGACGTTTTCATAAAATGTATATTTAGAAAAGCAAATATTTACGTATAACAACACAATGCGATAGTGGATTTCATAATCTTTCCAAAACATTTTTTAGAATGAGGCTACGTTTCACAAACCGTGAGTTATGAAGCTTTTAGCAAAACTCGTAAATAACACAAAAATTATCACGTTTTGACAGTTCTCAAATGTACACATAGTAAATAAATGTCTTTGTCCGAGAGGTTAAAAACATTAAGTCACATGCAATGAAAAGCCAACGTTGAAAAGGTTAATAGTACACAACAGCTAACTGTAAGCGAGCCCCACAATTGAATTTGGCAGCCACCTCTAGTCTGGAGCAATGTTCCCTTTAAAGTGTGCGGGTGTGCGGCCGCACATCTTTTAAAAAGTGTCCGCACACAAGTTTACATCCTCCGCACACATTTCGAAGCAGGTTCTTTAGTTTGTTAGCTTTTCCCCACTCCCTTATGGGCCGGTAAGGAATTGACATAAACTGGAGAAAAAAATCTGTATTATTCAATAGTAGCGACACAAATAATCGTTGTTAACTGGAACCAGCGTATAAACAATACTATTAACCTACAGTACTCCAATATTAAGGAACATTATAAATATTAATCATATCATAATATCTTTTATCTTATTACTAGTGAAATATATATATGTATATCACACATTGTAAATTTATTTATTGAATAAAAAAAAAAATTAAAAAAAATTATCGGGTTAGAAAACAGTTTTTCTTATAACGTACATATTTGAAAAATGTAATTTATTATTTCGTGTTACAATAACTTGATTAATTATTTTATCTTCTCGTTAATGTTAGCCTGTATCTTCCTTTTATATCTTGCACAGATAAGTTGATAGGCCGCACATACAATGAAAAAAATAGAAGGAACGTTGGTCTGGAGCCAAAAATACCTGACCTGATTCATAAACGGACGATCCGTTTGATAGATTACCCTATCTTAACAAACAAATTGCTTTCTTTAGAGCAGGCATCAGGTGAGAATGCCGTCCTTATTCTACTGTATTTCAATGGAAGATGCTCTGAGGAATTAGCTTCATTAATCCCTTCGGCACTAATGCACAGTCGGAGAAAAAGCCAAACGCGAGTCCAACATTTGAACACAGTTAAAAATTTCACGGAGAATGAGTTGCTTCCACAACTCGTTGTTTGATTTAACATCTCAGCTGTGGAATGATTTGCCGGCCTGCGTGTTTCTTCCCTCCTACAACTTGGGTCACTCCTCCATTTCAAAAAGACTCAGCATCCACAAAGATCGCAGATGGATTTAATGTAATATTTTTTTTAATAACCCTGAGATATTAAGTTTTATGTAAACTAGCGATGAGTCGTTCATGAGCGAGCAGCACTAATCGTACGTATTCGTAAGACTCCCGGTAAACCGCTAAACGGCTTAATTGAACGGTTACTCTTTTTTGTTGGGAGATATTTTAGAAAAATAGAGTTATTCAAATTATCCAAGTATTTGTTGTTATTACATACCCAGAGACGTTAACGGCATCTGACAGTCCGACATCTGGATTTGGACGTATGTACCTACACCTACTAACAACGGTGGAGTCGTATCGGGCAAGCACAGTATTCTCATTGCTCAAATTCTCTGAGTTCACGTTTCCAGTTCAATTGAGTTAACTCTTTGAGTCGTACGAAATTATTGAGCTGGTACCATGGCTCCCGCTCTTAATAAAATGAGTCATAACTAGAGACACCCGTTCATAGCAATAACGATATTTTTGCGCATTAAAGCGATAAATAAAAAGATGTTTTTAGTCACTATAATCTTGTATTGACAGATCGTAGAACAACCTAACAAACTCTACTGTAGAAACATGTGCCATGTTGAGATTCAATCAATAATACAATAAACATGTTTCAAGTGTTTTTGCTAATTTAATTGTTTTTCCCCTCTTGCCGACTCTCATTCCTTGACGTTATCCAATTTAGCTATAAACGCTATGAAAACGAAAAATTAAATCTATTTTTTCAATAATTAATGCTACATTTCTTAAAAATTAAAGCTATGAATGGGTGTCATGCTAGTCGTGACCCTTGCCTAATGTAAACACAACGATTTTTATATAAATATGCATATTTACATAACTTTTTCAACTTTTTTTAATCCAACCCATCTGTAGATGCCAGATGTTAAAAATAAACAAATTAACCTCTAGATAACCGTTCGTGCACCAGTGACAAGAATTTTTTCCCGCTGACAAACAGTTCATGCGCTGCTGGCATTGGAATTTTTTTGATATCCGATTTTAAACCTATATGCCATGAGAAAGTGCATAAAAATTTTTAACAGATTCGCCAACACTTGAAATACTTTAGAGTTCATTTTTGATTTGCCTCAAAAAGGGTCTGGTGTTCCAAAGGTTGATGTTTTTAATGAAAACATTACAAAGGTATTAAAGTGATAAAATACTTTCCTTAGTGGAAATATTCTTTGTCAGGAGATAATCATAGATAACTACATATTGTCCTTATCAAGTATATTATATTGAAAATAATCATAATCTCGGAATGATTATCAATATTGATTATTATCAGACGTTGCAGCATATAATATGATTTCAAATAAAAAATAAATAATATTTCTGTAGGAAAATATTGTGTAAAATTTATAGAGTTAAGTTAACGACCCTCCACACCAACAACCAAATTCTTGAAAAGATTTGATTTATTAACTTTTTTTATATGCCCATGGGTCTTTTACATTGGGTACATTGTTGACAATTTTTTACATAAGGATTATAAACAATGGTTGAAAACGGTGACCTGGTATCTCATCAAAATGACAATTCAACACACCTACAAAAAGTGGTATAAAGTCATGAAAAGTGATGAAACAAAAACTGGGTTAAATAGGTTACATAGGTAACTATTAAACCTAGTTTTTGTTTCAAATCAATTTGTTGGTAAAAATATCATTCTAGTGCAGACCCGTGAATATTCTAGCATCGTAAGTGAGTGGTTAAGGAAAGTAACTCACGAGGCTGTGCCTGCAATGATCTTGGAGGCTGAAGTAGCACAGGACTAGAAACAAAAACTAGGTTAAATAGGTTACATAGGTAACTATTAAACCTAGTTTTTTATTCAAATCGATTTGTTGGTAAAAATATCATTCTAGTGCAGACCCGTGAATATTCTAGCATCGTAAGTGAGTGGTTAAGGAAAGTAACTCACGAGGCTGTGCCTGCAATGATCTTGGAGGCTGAAGTAGCACAGGACTAGAAACAAAAACTAGGTTAAATAGGTTACATAGGTAACTATTAAACCTAGTTTTTTATTCAAATCGATTTGTTGGTAAAAATATCATTCTAGTGCAGACCCGTGAATATTCTAGCATCGTAAGTGAGTGGTTAAGGAAAGTAACTCACGAGGCTGTGCCTGCAATGATCTTGGAGGCTGAAGTGGCACAGGACTAGAAACAAAAACTAGGTTAAATAGGTTACATAGGTAACTATTAAACCTAGTTTGTTTTTCATCATTTTTAATGACTCTATATCACTTTTTAAAGGTGTGTTGAATTTTTATTTTGATAAAATATAATTTTTTTTTTTGTGCATTACAGATTGATTTAAACCTATTACAATACACATTAAATATACAAAACTTTAAATGAAACATTTTACAATAACCGATATTTTAGAGTTCTCGCCTAAAATGACTTTAAGGCCAATGTTGAAAATGTCAAGAGACCTAGTGGTATCATTTAGCAGCACCATACCTCTTGTCATGCTATGCTGGGCCATAACGTCCGTTCTTCCGTGTGGAATACAGAGAAAGTCGTGGCGTCGACCCTGACGGTAGTTGTTCGGTACAAACAATTTAAAGCATTCCAAGAGGTATGGGCTGTCAATGTAATAGTTCATGATTTTAAAAGCTGTTACTTGAAGGGTCCTATTTCCAATTCATCATGGAACCGTTGAAAACATAATTTCGTACATTACAGTGGTTTACAACTGTATAAAATAAAAATAAACATAAATTATCAGAAACCATATCTTGACATTAAAAAATTGTTAAAGTATGTTTTAAACGTTGAATTTGTTACATTAAAAATATCAATATAATTGGTATATTCATTTGCTATTTAGGCGTGGAATCGGCGAGTTATGTTATTTGTTTGTGAATGGTGACATTGAAATAGTCCCTTATGCCTAGTGTCCAGTAGGTACTCTTAAATTGACCAGACTAATAAAAATTATAATAGCTAAATGCCTTAAAATGAATATCACAAATCAATTGGTTCTCTGATGTAGCCGAGAAATGAAGTTAGGCCACATACACAGTTTGCAAATCGCATTTGCATTTGAAAACCGGCTAGTTTTTTGGCGTGATTTAATCATAGATCTCAACGAGGCAACAGTTGTATACCAGTATCAAAAGTAGCACAGAAAGAAGAAAAAAAAGGTCTTGTTGCATTCCGCTGCATGCTAAATAGGCAAAAAATTATAAATAACACATGGTTTCAACTTAATTACTACAAGTAATAACTATTTATGCGGTGGGAGATGGTAAAAGATGCATTAAAGTTGCATTATTTTCAAAGTTTAGTTTGAAGGTTAGGAAATACCCATAAATTATTAAAATAACCCAAACTAACACCCTAAAAACCTATTCTGTGCATGTTTACTTAAACCACCGACTTAAATATTTGTCTCCATTAGTTAATTAAGTTGAAATCCAGTGTTGTGTTTTATAAAAAGCCTCTCCATGCATCGGAGGTTAGCTAACATCATAGCAATTCCCGGCAAAACTCACTCGTATTCAAAAATGACAAATAAGCAATTTACTCTTATACATTACGAAAACTGCGAAAAGATATTGAATTAAATTTTAGATTACGATAAAAATTATAATACGATATTGATCTCGATAATCATTAAAGAAAATCGGTGTCCGGCATTTAATTATAGGGTTATTAAATAAGTTATAAAGCAAACACGTTACCTTGTCGAATTCCAACTAACAACTGAGCAAGTGTGATTAGATTAGCCTCGTTGGCTTGTCAGTCGTTTATTGTTTACACATAGCGCTAAAAAATGGCTTGCGTGTGCTTATCTCCGTTCTTCTGTTTTACGACTCTCATGATAATGTTATTATTTAATTATCAGTATAAATATATCACGATCGCAGACGATTTACTTGACAGCCGGCATTTCGAGTGTGGTGGCTCGTGTTTCTCTCATAATCAAATTGCCACCGCCTTTTATATAGCCTAATATAGCCATTGGAAAATCGGGAATTATTTTAAAATATTCGAACCGATTTTTGGCGTACGTCAGATTTTCGTTTGACGTCTGTAAAAGGTTGCCAGTGCGGAAAAATACATTTTTTGACAGTGATTTAAAAAATAATATAATGCGAGACTCATAAATAAAGTTGGCGAAACTATGGCGAAACTGAACTATAAATAAACCACTCAACTGAACTCAGCTAGAACTTACACACAATATTATACACTAATCACGGAAAAAATATTAACATTTTTTTTATCATCTATCACAATGTTTTGTCACCAATATTTATTACTGCGCAATTTATTTACCCCCTTGACAAACGTGCTCTAAATATTACACGGCGCGTAAGGTCGAATAATTAGTGAAATACTTAGCTTTATAATTCTTTAGGTAAGTACCATAGACATATGAATATTAGTAGACCTGCCCTAAGTGATTAAAAGCGTATTATTCCCCACTCCTCATACCGGTTCCATTGGAGCCGGCTGTGCTCGCGTATGGCCTCAAGTGAAATTTGAAAACGTGACGTCATCATTCTTGTGCGAACTATGGTCGAGGCATCATCGGTTCATTTTACGAAATAACACGGCAAAATGTTGACTTGTGCTATGAAAACTTGTAAAAATAGATGTGAAAAAGAGAATAAACCCAATTGTCGTATTACATTCCATATATAAGCATTATTTTAAGCATATTCACATCGTATAATATGGATCAGTTGTAGAAACATATACTATCACATCAAGAAACGTCTGGACGCGAAACACAAAGCTGGTTGGTTGCTGGGAAGTAAATTATGAACATTTATAAAAGTGTCTTAACTAAATACTTAAACGAAATATTCGACTCTGAAAATAGAAGAAATTTTTTGCCGAATTTAGACTTCGCAAATTTGTTCATAACGTGGCGAGTAATTTGCGCTCCCATGTAAAAATGTCTATTCATTCAATAGCAGATTTTACTTTTAAGAACTAAATGGTGATATTATAATGCGAGATGCCTATTTACTGTCAGATTGATTTATTGACGAATCACAGTCAGCTTTACCCCCTTCGTTCTTCAACAGTTGATTTTACCCCTCGCCATTATCTTCTCGTCTATTAATTCCTATGTCCGTGGGTAAGTATCTATTATACCATCGCTGAACCGACGATAAGAATATAGACGATTTACCATTAAAAACTCCAAATAGGTATGTAGGTAGTCATGTTAATAATTTATTATTCTTAGTAAATATCCAGATATGCTGGACATTATTTACGCACAAATTGACTACACTTTATATATCAGTTTATTAACAACAAGGTAGGCGTCACATTACGTTGTACGCATCATGGCTCGCATATTTCAGTATATACTATACTAATAAAAGTGTCCGGAGCTGGTAATAGTAATCCCAAAATTGTTGGGTGTACCCAAGGTTCGTAAAAAAAGGTGGTCTCATATTAATGAGGTATATAGACAGAGTCAGCTTTGGCGTTCGAAGTATGGGCCACGCATATCGGATCATTGTCCGATGTGAGATATCTCGGGCGTAGGTCTCCGACTAGAAAATGCCGACATGCACGCTTAGATTTTGCACAAGCCGTACTGGAAAATATAGCGAATGCAATGGTATAACCTTTCATCCGTAAGTAGGGTTTTACCATAATCAGTAGTCGTTTAAATTGATTTAAATAAAACTCGTGAAGCATTAGGCGGCGGCAGTCGCTGGTCACCTTCGGCTCGTTCATTCGCGGTCGGAAGGATTCTGGCTACATCGACAGCCGCCACAACATTTTTCAATATTTCACACTGATATTGCAAATAATGTAGACTCTATTTATATTTTACTTAATGACTCGTACAGACGAAAAAACGCATTGGGCCGCTCGCAAGTTCCTGACGTACCTCGATGTCCAGTTAAAGTCCGAAAGGCAGGATCTCTTTCACTTTTCGTTGGGTATAAAATTTTATTTGTTGGTAAATCTAAGTTAATTTCCACGCATTTATGTTTGTACATACGAGTCGAATTAAGTCGATTCAATGTTGTTGTTTTTTGACAGTAAAAATCAGATAACAATCAAATTGAAATTGAACTCGCAACATCTGGTTTGGAACTCGACGTATTGCTAACTCTTAGCCACTGCCAGTCAAAAAGGATTAAAATTAATTTGTATAGTTGTTCAATATTTACTTTTGGCCCGCTGCAATAAAAGGTTGCTGACCAATTAACTAAATCATAATCGATTTATATTAATGAAAACCATGACAAAAACTTAATTGTAGATAATAACTAAGTAATTATTACATCATTGACTTTATGTAATATACATATATTTTATTGAATAGAAAAGTTTACTGCAATCACGGATACATTAAAGACAGTACCTATAGGTCGCGCAATTAGAGTAGAGGCAAACAACAAAACTTAGGATTGTGTGTATTGGTGTTTATGTACGCGCTTCTGACAGAGATGTCTTTGAAAAGCATTATCGAGAGACAGTCTTTTGTGACCACGCGTGACAACGATAATCGAACTTAAGTATGTAATTCGAAAAGTTTTATTGTGTTTTCTTTTTATTATTTCAAGAATAGCCCTGGTGGAATCTTCCTCCGGGCCTATGTCATCTTTGGGGATGCTGTGTGGAGGGTATTTTTAAGGAAAGGAAGGAGAGGAAGTTCTGGAAAGGAAAAAGGTATGAGGGGTGGGTAGGAATCTAGGGATCAGTGTGTCCAGGAGTGACAGAGGAATAATCTATCCCTCCTAAAAATCCTTCCGCTGCGGCGCAAGGCGATGGGTCAAGAGAGACTAGTTTGATAGGTCAAAGGGTCTCTCCAAACCAACCTCTCCCGATCCGGCACACCACGCAGCTGGTGGGCAGGCGCATCCCGAACACACCGTACCCGATAAGCCTGGACGCCCCTGCTAAATCCAGCTGGAATAAAAATGATTATTATTATTATTAGCCCTCAATTGGCTAATATATTTAGTCTTTAGCTTGAAAGCCTCTTTCGAATACCAAAAGATATCACTAATGTTCCTCTCACAGAATATTAGAGTAGTCCACCTGTGTACACCATTTTAAATTGTTTTCTATAAATTGAATACTTATATGTTTACATCTTAAAATTGTATTTTTATTTCTATAATTATCATAGAATAAAGAAGAAAACCAGAAGTGTCTTTTACGCAAATTTGAATGGAAACAAATGTGCCACTGACTTAGTACCTTTTGGTGCCAGACCATTTAGCACATGGTCTGTCTCTCTCACGCTGCATGTAGTCACGGGAAAAAATGCACCAGCTGAGCCACCATAGCAGCCAGCCGGCGTCTTGCGCCCATTGCGGTTTATTCGTACCTTTCCCATAAGCAGTGGTTCAGGTCGGCAGTTCAGCTTGTGTGTGTATACGCACCCTTACACTTGCCTGAAATTGCATAACGCCATCCCATTTAAATTTCGTTAAACAGAGTTTCGTATGGAAATATAGGCTGAAATTGGGCTTGTATTTGGATCTCAAAACACACCCACAAAGCACTTATTACAGGCAATAAATATCAACATCAAAAACTGAGTATACGCTAAAATAACAACCTGAAAATTGACACTTTGAAAAAATGTTCAATCCAAAAATGTTAAGCATCCATAGCCAATATGTAAATTGGTGTATTTTATTGTAAAATAAATAAACGAGATTTAACTGACCAAGTTAGAAGTATTCCACCTACAGCCGAAAGGAAAAATACTTGACTAACTCACTCCCCATGAAAGGGGGGGTTAACATAGGTAAACACCCGACCCGAGTCTGTCCTGTAAACATAGAGCTAGATTCAACGCCTGTCTGTTCAACAACCACCTCTGAAGAAGAAACAGTCAACTGAAAAAACCAAAACCAAGTCTCCAGATGAAATATTTAACAGCGTTTTATTCAGTTCTCTTCCAGTTTAAAATCAGTTACATTCCTTAAATTAGTTTTGGCTAGTAGTAGATTCATGTATCAATTCTTATCTGTAATTGACTTAGCTTCACTTCGTTTCCCACCAAACTCCCCGAGATTGATTGCGTGACAAATACAGTAATACTATTATGAATGCGGTATCCGTGCAGGGACTCCTAATCATCTCGTACAGTGACTAACATACAGAATTCAAAACCTGGATAAACAGTGAAAATTTCATTGTCTATACTTGTCTAAAGTAATGGTGTTTGAAAGAGAGAGTACGAAAACAGTGTGCAATATAATTGTGAATGAGGAATACTTGGAGCCAGTGGATGAGTTTGTGTATTTAGGAAGTATGTTTACGAGAGATGGGAAGGCTGACAGAGATATTGAAAGAAGGGTAAATGCAGGTAATTCCGTTAATGGAGGACTGAACGCCGTTGGCACTAACAAAAAATTGTCCAAAGAAGCGAAGTTAGCAGTCCACAACGGAGTGCTGGTACCTACCTTGATGTATGGAAGTGAAGCATGGAACTGGCAAAGAAAGGATGAAAGTAGATTAAATGCTGTTGAAATGAGATCCCTGAGGCGTATGTGTGGTAAAACCATGTTTGATCGTGTGAGGAATGTGGAGATCCGCAAAGAGTGCAAGGCTGATGTAAGCGTAATGAGTAAGATTAAGAAAGGGACGCTTAGATGGTTTGGGCATGTAGAGCGAATATAGGAGTGTAAGGAGGATATATGATGCAAATGCGAATGGTAGCCGAAGTCGGGGACGCCCGAGGAAGACATGGCACGATCAAGTGAATCAGATACTCGAGTCAGGCCATGTCAAGAGTCAGAACAATAGAAGAGTATGTATGAATGTGAATGAGGCAAGGAGTGTGTACCAAGACCGAGTTGTTTGGCAGTCCGTCCTCTCTGCCTACCCCTGCGGAGAAACGGCGTGATGGTTAGTTAGTTAGTTTTATGCAAAATTATGTTTTAGTAAATTGTACAGCCTTACCATATAATGTGTTTATAAAAATAGTATATAATCTAACATAAGTAGTTTCTTTTCTAAGCAACTGTATTCAGAGAAATGACTTTTTTAATAGTATGGAATCCCAAACCCAATTCCTGGATTTGTCTATAGCTGGAAAGGCTAAGAAGTTAAGAAGTCCTGAGCTAAGATCTCTGCTTCTCTATACCAAAAAGAATGACGTCTTGCGAGAGAATTTCGTTACATCATAAAAGGGAAAATGAAACAAACAAAATTAATTAGAAATTAAAAAAATGTATTTTCATATATATTTGATAGCCTATGCCTACAGTAAGTATCATTAACATAAATATTGTAAAAAGGAAAACGGAGACAAATTCGTAAATTCAAAAATAAAAGTAAAAGACGTAAATAAATTTTTTTGTAAAAAAAAAATAAAACTATTTTTTAAATTTTTTCTAACCTATGTAAATATTGAGTGGGTTCATTATTTTCATTGCGAAAAATGCCAAAAAAAAGAAACCATTATTTTTGGCATGTTTGAATTTAAGTGATGAGAAAAGGACATAGTAACATGTTTGTTAAAAAAAATCATTTTAATTTTGCTAGTATTGCATTCGCACCCCAAAAATCTAGTTAACTACTCAATATGAACAGAAACTCACTGTGACCACCAGTGTGACTATAATAGGATTCTGTCTGCTCCACACATCTGAGACGAGCAGCTATTGGGCGCGTTTAAAATTTCCACGGCAACAGCATGCGGCGTTTCAATTCTTTAATACGTGTGACGAAGATTTTGTTTTCGTTTGGCCTCCGTAGTCGAGGGGTAAGGCTCTGGACTAGCAAATCTCAGCATGCGCAAGTAAATATTATTTGATTAATTTGTGTTATTCCTTAAATAATATATGGTATACCTGCGGCACGTTCCACGAGTAAAAGATACTCTCAGTATTGCTCAGGTGTAAGACCACCATTCAAAATTGAAACGTTGCTTGAAATGGCTCTGGCTGTGTTTGGTGACCAGATCTGAATACATAGTTTCCCCAGCTTCCTCTTTCCCTCCTGACCACCTTCCATATGATGCCAGGGAGGGATGCCATCTCACTGGTCTCACTGGCTCCAGACAGTTGGGAATCTTGTACGTATTCATAGAAAAAACAAAACAGTTCTTTCTTATGCACTGTTATTTGATGTGTATGAAAGAGCGGCAGCATTATTGGATAAAGAACTTAAGGGTAATTGTTTTTGTTCGTGCCGTCGCCGTAGAATTTTAAAAGTGCCTGTTGAAAGTGGAAAGCAAATACTAATAGCTCTAGTAAATGTGATGAAGAGAATTAAGAAACATCCATTCTTCTACGGTGTCAGCATTCCGCCTTAATGAGAAGATTGATGGAAGTATATTGAATACCATATTGTGCAGACGGGAGACATGCCAAAAACACAACCACATCCCTTCATTAAAGAGACCAGGCTACTGTTAAATAAATAAGGCAAAACATTCTCTAAGGCGCTCATCTTTGGGGACGCTGTTTGTATAGTCTTTTTAGAGGAACAAGATGAAGTTCTGGGAAGGAAAAAGGTATGAGTGAGTAGAAATCTAAGGGTTAATGTGCAAAGAACCCATCCCTGCCATTGATGGGCGGACCCATCTGCCATCAAGACCCTGAACCCGCTAAGTCACCGTACATAGCGAAGCACTTGGGGTGACCTGGCAGAGGTGTTGCTAATCCAATCAAGAAAATTTAAATAAATGGTATCACTCTTTGTGTAGTGGGGATGAAAGACAACAAATGGCTATTTTTTAATTGTGGTAACAAAAAATTAACATTAAAATTGCTTTTCGAAAAATAGGAGAAAAAAATTGTTTAAAATCACTTTTTTTTTAATTTAAAAGTAAAACTTATGAAAAAATAAACTTACAAAAGCTTAAAATTATTGAAATATATTCCTACATTGGACATAGGTAGAGATACTTTTCATAATGCGTCCTGTTTCAAATTTGGTCAAAAAGATTCTTAGTAAAAAGACCAAATGTATTTGTGCGGATTGATTCAACAACAGCATCATATTATGTTAATGATTAAAAAGTCGTAATCGTCAAAAGAAGCACATGATATAACATTTGGTCATTTCTACTATGAATCACATTCAACCTAATATATTACAAATTTTATATAAGGGTGCATATAAACAAGCAAGACAAACAGGCGAGCTGAACCACAACTTATGGGAAAGGAACAAAGCAACCGCAGATAGTGCAAAACGTCGCTTGCAGTTACTTCGTTCCTTCCCCGTAATTCGTGACTCTGCTGGCGCATTTTTTCTTGTGTCTATACGCAGCATAACATAGCTGAAATCAGGGTTAAAGCTGACTTTTTTCACAAAATGGCGCATAATTTCATCAGGTAAGCTGTATTTTTCACAAAATGGTGCATAATTTGATAAAATAAGCTGAACTTTTTCACAAAATGTGCATAATTTATCAAATAAGCTGTATTTTTCAAAAAATGGCACCTAAATTTTATAAAATAAGCTGAACTTTTTCACAAAACGGCGTCTAATTTCGTCATAAATAAAAAAAAAATTGTCAACATTAAATTTCAATATAAAAAAATGAAATCATTAATTACAAAGACAATTTCAGGGAAAATTTTACACTTCTGCCAACATACATAATATGACTTTTAAATAGAAGCATTTTACAAACAGGACTTTTAATTTTATTGCAGAGGATTTAGCCCCTTAGTTACCAGAGAAAATTAAAAACCATCAACAAAAAAAAAAATTATTGCCATGTTTAGAATGGTAAAAAACTAGATCTTATTATTTCTAGAATTACATTTTGAAACTAAATAACTATAAATGTGTTTATCTAGGGTTTTACATACATAATGTTATTAATATTTATTATTTCATAAGACCATAGAGAAAACGGGAGATCCTTGAGAAAGAGACAAAAAATAATAATAAAAAAAAACAAAAAAAAGATACAAGGAAAAAACATAAATTTGAAATGTCGCATATAATTGTGAGTATTTGTGCATGTGTGTAACTTCTATCAGCGATGCGTCACTGAGAAATAGCTTTATTAACCAGAAAGGAACAAACATCTAATTTCAGTTGTCGGTGAATGGGTGCGTGCATGTAGTGATTGCACATTCCCGCGTAATGCGTTAAATTATTAAAGTTCAATGAATTTGAAATTTTCTAAATTGGAACTGATAAGCATAAATCATATCATATAATGTTGCTACCAAAATTATCTTATGAATTAATAATTCTTTATTTGAAATGTGTATTTTTTCGTTTAAATGTTTGACAGATGTCGTAATTTTTCATGTTTACTAACATTCGGTAGATAAATTTCTTCTTTTGAAAGGCAATGATCCTGAGGCAAATGTTTTTTTCATAAATACTTTCAGCTTCACAAATCCAATAACTGAGAAAAATCACGGGATATTATAATTGTAGGACTTGTGAATCTGAAAATTTATGTAAATAACACAATATATACATATCAGAATAAGGACTATAGGTAGGTACTTTATCACTGTCTGAATTCTTAACATGTCAGTTCCAATTTTGAAAAAGACAACTACAATAATCTCATGTTAAAATATTATGTTAGCGATAGGATTAAAATATTTTCTTACGATATCACTTAAATTCAAAGCAAATCCGAGTTCCAGAGTTCATTGAACCAGAGTTACACGGGACAGACACACAACCCAAATAAATATTTTTGATGATTACAGAGGAACTTTTTTCAATTTTATGAAGTCAAATTGCAACATTGTTTGCTTTACCTGTTTCTCCCCCGAAATCCTTAAATAAATCTTTATTTTTCAACAATACCAAAATTCTTCCTACCAGCATTATATTAAGCTGAAAAAATGCTTCGAGAGGAATTATTTTGTGGAGGAATGCAACCAGTAAGCAGAACTACAATAAACAAAAACAAGATTTAACAAACACAAAACAACGCGATCTTTAGTTTATGACTAATTTCAGTCCATAAATATATGTAGATCTTTTAACCTTTTGAACGCGGCCGTATCAGCAATTGTTACGGTGATATACACATCGATAGCGGCCGTATCAAGAGCTGAAACCGTAAAAAATCTGCAGTTGATACATTAGGAAATAAGCATCCATATGCGACCTTAAACATTGAATGCCGACAATTCAGATGACGTCTAGACAAAAATTTATGTGACATGAATTCTCTTCCGTGGTACTTACATGCAAAGGGTGACGTTTAAAAGAATTTGACTGCGCATGCTTAGACCAAATACGGGTGGTACAAAACTTGGATTGCACGTTGAACACGCTCGTGTCTGCAATGCAGTTTCCTAAGTGGACGTACGCAGACTGCAGGTCGTCAGCCCGAGCGTTCGAGTCAGCACAAACGAAATCAATTGTGACGGTAATGATTTGAATTAATCGTAAATATTGCTTGATATTTGCTCGCATTTGTCTAGATCATAGCAAGCTTCGCGGTGTCAGGACGGAGCTATTGTCCTGGCCTTAACGTACATGTTATGTTTTAATAAACATATTACGAACTTCGATATCCAAAAATCGGTATTGCGCGCTCAAAAGATTAAAGTTATTTTAATTAAGACTATGATCGTTGCTTCTCTATGATCAAATGAAAATATATCATCCATTTTATCCGTGATTTTGTCGGTTGGCTTGCGAGAGTGTGCCACAGACAAAGGAGTGAATTTGTTATTATTTAAGGTTCCCCTCTCTCTTGACGGAGGGCAACGGGGGGGGTTCTGCCAGCCCCTTGACCTTGAGGCGCGCCGCGGTCTTGAGGAAGGCCGGCAGCTGTTCCTGGGACACGTTGACCTCTCCTGCGTACATGAACTCCAGAATGGCCTGCAGGTGGAGGTAGGAAACGTCTTTGAGGATGATGATGGGATGCTTTGAAGGGTTTTCCTGGAAAACAGATTATTAGATGGATTTATGATTAAGAGTAGAGATATTTTATTACCTGAGGCCAGTGCTAGAGAAAAATGGTTGGATAGGAAAAATAACAAACATCTTGTTTGAGTCCAATGATGAATGGATTTGAAACTCAGCAGTTTCAAAGCGCATCAGGAAAACCCTTTGTTGATGTTTTTTAACTGTGGTTTATTGTATGACATTACAATAATAACAGAACACTACTTATTCAGTGCAGTTTTGTGCTCTTTCACTTTGAGTGCGCATTACGTGTTATTATAATGCTAAAAAAAGTTTATTTGAGTCGGACATAAACTAAGAATTATCTAGACCGGGTCAGTTTTCAGCTTTATATGTTTTGGATTTTGGAATTCACATTAAAAAAAATCGTTCTCGTAAATTTAAGACACATTTATGTGATATATTTTGTGTAATTAGCTTTCTTGTTGTTGGGAAGTAAGAGCTTCATAGATGCACGCACAGATGGCAGTGCATAGAGCTTGCGTGGAAGTCCGCAAGATGGAGCCAGTGGCCAGTAGTCGCCAGGGCCAGTGGTAAGGCTCTCAGAGAAACTTACTGTTTCAGATTCCGATTAGCCAGCTTCTAGTTAGGTCGACTATAGAGTCACCATTATAATAAGCAGAGTTACTGATTAATCTAAAATAACCAATTATTTATAAACTCTTTCCAAGACGAGTTGGAGACGAACACAACACTTGTTAAAAACTAAACTAAACTGAACTAAACAAACTAACTAAAACTGGTTAAATTTTAGATTTAAATATAAAGAGTGGTGTTTTCTCTTTCTAACACTGTTTAGATCATATTATTTATAACCATGATAGTAAGGGAGACAGTGATTTCTACGAGACTATAAAAGCGAACAAATTGAGTAGTTTAGGTAGTATGTAGCTGTTTGTGTGAAAAACTGAACAAATTAGCCTGAGACGTTAAAGCATTCAGTGGTCCTGAGTATTGCCATAAACTACTTTTGGCCAATTCAAAGAATAATTATTTGCGTGTCACAACACGCAATACTAATAAAATAAGAAGTACAATATATTTACCTCTAATAAGCTTTTGAAATATGGACTGCATGCGGATAGAACCATCTTGTGTGCCTTGCAAGTCTGTCCTTCGCAGGCTAACGTTACCTGAAACATACATACAAACATTCAATCAATACAATATACATCACACTGCATTCACAATGCACATCGTGTTTTTCAATCCTGCAGGTTTTCAGCAATCCTGTGAATTTGTGAGATTTTCATGGCATTTAAATTCTAACCCACAATCCCGCAGTATTCAATTAAAGGTGCAGGATTTGCAAACCCTAGTTCTGCGCTAGTTCAGCGACCTCCGTCTACAACCATCTCAGCAGTCTCAGGAATTGCTTACCCAAAGTTTGACCAGTGGATGGCCAGTATTTTAAGCGTAATTCTTCTAAATACATGTCCAAGCCAATTCATATTAGAGCTGGTCAATCGATCATTTCGACGGCAAAGTGATAGGTTAAATGGGAATCAGAAAAAATGCCGTAGATAGATCGATGCTCCGCCACTAGCCACCGGGGTTGGTTTAAGTTGTAAATACCTTATCTTGCATTTGACGTAGGTAGGTAGACCTTTCGAAAGAACCCGATCTTTGATAGGGTACATTCAGATAGTTGGTAAGTAGACCATAGATGTATAAATTATAAAGAACGGGTGTCACGAGTCTCATTCTCACAAGACAGAAATAGTTAATCTGAAATGGACTGACACTGCGGCTCGAGAATCGACTTACCGGAGACTGATACATGGAACTTATTCTTTATGCAGTTACTTTTGTGTCCAGTTTCCTGTGGCGGGAAGGTTTATCGATATGCTAATTACTACATGAATGTATATTTTTTAAGCCGTAATATATTTCACTGTAGTTCCTTATTGTTTAGAAGGTAAAAAAAAAATTGTTTGTGTGCTTTTTCCATGGTTACATATCAGACATAAATGTATGGGGTACCACTCTTCACTACCGGATAATTTATCGGGTGAGTTTAGAGTAAGGTATACCTACAAATTTTTAGTAGGTATGACTTTTAATATGGTAAGTCGATGGAATTTCGAAAAAAGTAATTTATCTTTTTTATTTATGCAGTACCTCCTCTCCCAATAATCTATGATTCCAAAACCCGGGTAAGTATTTCATAAAATACAAACCAACATCGCTATCTATCTTTCATGAAATTTTAATTTTTGGTTATTTTAGGTGTAATGTTTACGATTACGAGAAGACACGGTTTTGTAAACTTATTCAAACAAAAAAAGTGACAATGGACACAAACACATGCGTTAGTTGCTAGAATACGCAAGAGGACTAGCCGAAGCGTCCTAAAACAATAATTTATTAACAGAAATAAAACAATAACTTTGTTTGTAATCACGATTTACATATTTTAATTTTTTTAATACCGACCGGTTTCGATTAACACAAGCATCTTCAGGGTATAAAATTAAACTAATCAAAAATTTTACAATGTGTGAGCTTATATACATACAGAAAGAGACAAAACATATTATAAAGGAAGAGTGAGAGAGTGAAATTAACATCTTACATAGTGATAGAGAGAAAGAGAGAGGTGATATCTAATTAGTTACCAAGTTATGTCTACAGGGACAAAACGTCACTTGAACATGTGATTAAGGCGATGCACTACGTTGTGTAATATTTTAAATCGAGCTGCTATCAATAACAGCCCTTACGTAGATGGCGATAAGGTTTAAATTCCCGCTTATCACCATCCGCCTGTTTTGACTTATGCATGAAAAAAACATGGCCAAAAAGTGCCTTTTATTTTATTTTGTGGATGTACAGGGATAAATATTTAATTTTTTTCCGATCATTTTATAAATAACTTAATTTGCCACATTATACAATAAAATCATAGCCGAAAATGGGTTCGTAAGTAGGAGATTTTGAACTTTAAAGCAGTTTTCATAGGCCTTATACATTATTTTTTTCTGGGCTTATAAAAAGACTTATCTAAAAAATACTCGATTATTTTAAAGGCTAAGATGTATTCTACAGTATTTAATTAAAGCATCTGAAACATTTCTAGGCGACCAAATTTTCAAACCAAAAACACATGATTTTGCATTCCTACGTAATCCATCGCCTTAAAGGCCCGTTTAAAATAGGAATAAGCGGTGAGAACAGGCCGGTGACGTAATCTGTAGTATATTAGACCGTCGTTTATAATTGGAATAGGAATAGAATACGCCCATAGAAGTGACTATGCCGCTGTCACTCTGTTTCAATTAGTTACCAATAAATGACCAGGAGTTTTCTAAGACATTTTGGTCTTTATAGTATTTTTCTTTCTTTCATATAAATGACGAAATTGCTCGACCCAAGAAATCAGTTCCACGTCATTTATATTCATTATTTTTATCACTTTCGTCTTCAGCAAATATATATAAAATTCGGTAAAATATCTATTAACTTCGCGTAAATATTTGTTCACAAAATTATTGTTCAATCGTCAAATAGTAGATACCAAAGGCCATAGAGTATCGACTGAAAATACATAAATCTCGGTATATATTTTAGCATTCTGCAATCCGTAACCGTTAAAGATAAAGTTGGACCATCTTTTCAGTTATGGAAAAATAACAGATTATTGCCATCTATTATAAACGGATACACAGGTATGATTTAAGATTTTCACGGCCAAAAGTATTTTTGTTATTTGTTTTTGCGGTGTTATGCCGTGTTGCGCTAACTCCTTCTTTAGCCAATGCTGTCCGAAACGTTGGATAAAGAAGGAGTTAGCACAACACGGCATAACACCCCAGAAAACAAATAACAAGGATACACAGGTTTTCTGTCTTCCAACTTCTACGGCCTAGGGCTTATCGAATACGGATTATGGACTATTCCTATTATAAACGGGCCTTAAGGGTTTTACGAGTTTATGGGAAATATCCCTAATATCGGGCCATTGGACACATTTAATTGATTATTAAGTATTTGGGTTTCTGTTTTAACAGATTTCTTTATTTCGAGTGCTTCCAAATTATTTAGTTTGATGCCATGACCATTTCTGTGTAAAATCTTAGCACCAGTGTTTTTACTAAAGGTATGATCTTTATCAATAAGCTGATTGGCGAATTCAGAAAATCCATTATTATTTAAGCATCTAAGGTGCACTTTGATTCTAATATTGACATTGCGTGTTGTTTTACCTATATAAAATGCTGAACAATCACTACAATCTAATTTATAAATTCCCGAATGACTAAGTTTGCTGTCTTTATATTTTGAATTGATTAAAAAAAATCTTTTGAAATGATAAAAAAAAATATTTTGTCATTTAAAATAAAAAATTCACCAAGATTCATAAATTTTTGTCAAATTAAATTTGAAACTCTGGTTCCGTAGAGGTGTACATTTAATTTTTTCTATGGTTAACTTCTATACTTGAACATAAAACTTGGTGTTTTCTCTTTCTAACACCGATTATTTCATATTTCTAACAATGATGGTAAGGGAGACAATTATTTCTGCGAGACCATATGAGTTGCTCCCAAAACGGAACAAATTGACTCTAAAGGTAATAGCTGTTTGTTCACAAAACTGAACAAATTAGCCTGAGAGGTTGAGAAAAAAGGTTTATAAACAAATATGTTACTTACATCTGTGAAGCTTTTTTCATCTCTTAGGTGCCTGAAGGAGGTCACCATATTTGTTTGGAAATCGTTCCATTTCAGGAAGAATTGCTGGTCTCCCATTTTGATAGATTTATTTAATTAATTCGATTAACTAATCGGTGTCTATGTCCAAATATCACCACCTGAAAATGGAGGAATTACAATGACAGAAATTACAATATGTGGAATTATGTATGACAGAAATTACAATATGTGGAATTATGTATGACAGAAATTACAATATGTGGAATTATGTATGGCAGAAATTACAATATGTGGAATTATGTATGGCAGAAATTACAATATGTGGAATTATGTATGGCAGAAATTACAATATGTGGAATTATGTATGACAGAAATTACAATGTGTGAAATCGGACGTATAGAACAGATGAACAAAGGAGTGAGGAGAATATATGGTAAATGGTGAAAGAAGTCGGGGACATCCGAGAAAGACGTGAAACGATAAAGTGAATCAAATACTTGAGATGGTTCATGTCTGTATGAGACAATGTTTGAATGTGAAGGAAGCAAGGAGTGTGTGCCAAGACAGATAGTGGTCCGTCCTCTCTGTGTACCTCTGCAGAGAAACAACATGATGGTTACTGAATAGCAATGTGATTCCCAATCTTCCTCTCCTCAAATTCATCCCTATTCCACTACCTTCAGCCCTAGAACATACCCCGATTAGGGTGCCGTTGTCTCATTGACTCTTGAACAGTCAGGATTCGTGTATGGTATTAAAAATAAAAAAGTCAGACTTTGACAACAATAATATTAGGGTTTTGTTGCCTGGTTGAAGAATATACATACAAGAGTTCCAATTGCCCGGAGCTAGTCGGACTATGGCATCCCAAATTGGGGTAGGTTGTGAGGCTGAAAGGAATGATGAAGGGAAGGAAATGGGAAAGCGGAAGGTTGAGAAGTACATGGCTATTCATACCTGATAACCAAACAGCTGGCTAAAGCCATTTCAAGCAATAACCTTTTGATTCTGAGTGGTTGCTTTATCAGAGCGATACGAGTATCTTAGTATCTATCTACCAGACTGGTATAATAAATGTCAAAACGAAAATTTCACATGTCAATATTCCCAACAACACATATTCTTCGACGAAAACGCACAATTTCGGCGATTTCAACAGGGTTATCGCATTCATATTTATTAACATATTGTTTTGTCGAATGCACGTTACTTAAAAACCGCCATTTTTACACCCGATGCATTTATCTTTTATAAACTAAATAACTGCATTTCGGGCTACCCTCGGACCGATGGCAAACAAACTTACCCGACTGAGAACGCCAAAAAAACAATAAAATACCACTAAATTAACTAATGTAACTATTTGAACAAGATGGTAGACTTACCAAGCTTCGATCTGATTATTTATTTGTCGACTTTGTCGCGTAATTTCGGCAATTTTAATAAGAAACCATTGCAATCCAATTTATGATATTGTGATCTTTCACGAACGAAAACCAACCACGGATAATAAATGTCTAAATTGTTAGATTTATATCGCCGTCTCTTTCGCACTCGTTGTTTTGTCAAAGTGTAAGAAGAGCTGATCCGATGTGAACTTTAGGAAGAGCCATAAGTGTAGGCGTCTCTTTTGTGCTGATGAGGAAGGATAGAGTGCGAGGAGCGCGTCCGATGTAAACTTTTTAAAGAAATGAGCACACCTATGGATGTAAAATTGAAGCATCTTTGGACGCATGTCAAACAACATGGCGATTAGATTTAATTTTGGCGGTAGTTTTGAAAACAATAATTTTTATTTTGCTTGATTTTGGAATACAAACTCTTCTTGATTTTGACACAAAGAATAAAATATTGTCGGATTTCATAGACTATGACACGGAAAATGTGTTTGGTTCCTACCGCCATATCAATTTTCCACAGTACCTATATTCCTAATCATCACACTAAGTACTTACCGACAGGGCCGGCCCAGGGGGGTATAACTCTAATCGAAAATTGGAATCGTGAATATTGTTATGCCATATTGTTGCTTATTATAAAGTATATTGTTTACTATATCCACCAATGAAAAATGAGTAGGCTCCGAATGAGAATTGTATTTGAAACTATGGAAAAATGGATAAGAAAATTGTTAAAAATCTAGGTAGTTGTTTTGTTTTACCGTTTTGAGCGGGAAGAAAAAAGTATTGTCTCCGAAGCTGGTTGGTGTTGTATGTTGTGAAGGATATCTGATTTTTAGTATTAGGTAGTCGTCGTTTCGTGTTAATTATGTACCTACGTGCTGATCTACACTGCTGTCTTCAGCTTGGCACACATAACTTTGCAGATATTGGGAATAACAGTGCAAAATGAATCCTTTGATATATTTATTTATTAATTTAAACGCCCTGATGGGCTTTTACATACATATTTTACAAGATTTACTGCATAATACAGTGACAACAGAAGTCTTTTTAATGTTTAAAATAAAGGTATTGTTTAAAAAAAAAACATTTTAGTATAGTCCAAACAACTTACAAAATAATTCTTATTTTAACCTTTCAAATACCAAGTCCGAAAACTCTAGTCTGTTCTCAAGATGTCACGCCTGCGTTACCTTTAGAATATTCCATTTATTAATTTATTTTATTTTTTATTTTTATTCCAGGATGTGGGGAGGTTAGTGCATCCCACACGCCCTATGTACATATTTTTTGTACAGTAGGAATGTGAAATTGAAAAAATATATGACGAAGAATAAATTAAAAACAAAGTAATTAACAACTATGCAGGGCGTGGTCTTGAGTAAGCTTGGGCCCAGCGCTCACTCAGTAGTGGAGTGGCGTTTGGTGCTGGTAGGCTGCAGTCACCAACGTGTTGGCGGAGGCCATTAGCCGCATCCTGGCTCCAGTGACCTGGTGTCTCATCAGGCCGGCAAATCCATTTAGTCCTAAGTCTGTGAACGCCGAAAGTCTGTGAACCGACCCCAGATATTTTCATATATTCGGCTCGGTAGAACATCTAATTCAGAGGTTCCCAAACTTTTTTGCCCCGTAGACCACTTGTTAAACTTTTTTTTTCCATAGACCCCCTGCCTGCCGAATATTGAATTTTCCTAAAACTATTAACGTCCCATGTGATAATAATTTCTCTTTTTCGTAAGAAGATTCCCTTCCCTTGCCTGGCCAACAAACGGGTGGTGGTATAGTTCCTCTGTCTTTACACTGTGCAGACAGGGACGCCCTTGTGAGGTATTACACCAAATAAAAATGAAGCAGGATAAGCAACGGGAATTTCTTTCTGTAGCTAGCCCTACAGAACTGCCCCTTAAGATCGTTGTCAGTGCTAATTCCGGTCAGCTCTTCTTGTCACATGATATCCGATTCTTCAACGTTGCATTTCCATAGTCAAAATATCCTCAAAACTTAGTTTTGAAGTCTGTGTGAAGTGCATTTAAATTTTTTACGTCATTATTACCCTGGACGTGTTTCAAAAACAAGTTGGGGAACTAGGAAAATTCGCGACATCCAATGTGCAATGTTTTGCTTGAATATATTAATTCTGACGAGAAAAGGAACGTAGACTCTATTTATATATCTCTATTTATCTATTTATCTCAATTAACAACTTTACGAAATATAAAAATGCAAATAACAAATAAGTAATTTCTCATTCTATTATATTTGTGTTAGGTCTATTGTGTCATTTATGGAACTCCTAAATATTGAGTTGATGTAAATAGGGGTCCGCTCGTATGTACCCCCATTTGAATCTCATGGACCCCAATTTTTTTTTCTCGTTGACATAGACCCCTAGCAAGCCGATATCGACCCCTGGGGGTCCATATAGACCACTTTGGGAACCTCTGATCTAATTGGACCTATAAATCCTACTGATCCCTCAATATATATATTTAAAAAATCTTTCGTAATCCTACATGTATTTAAAATGAATGATTTTTGCATTTTTATGTATAAATTCTTTGATAGATCTAATACGCCTAAATTTTGAATGAGAGAGCTAGGTATAATGCCAGTAGCCGAAATAACAAATAGTAATATTTTTATAGTCTGAGAATGCCAAATTCTTTTAATTTGATTTCCTAAATCTGTGTATTTTCTTATTTTTTCAGAAACAGATTTTTGAATATTACAGGAATTTGGAATAGCAACATTAATGATATAAGTAATTTTGTCATGTAAAACAATATCGGGTCTGTTATGACTAATCGTTTTTGTTAGTATAGTTTTATCATAATATATTTTTTAAAATTCGTTTTCTAAAAATGAATTTGGTTCGTATTCATAATATGGTACTATATTACGGCAGTCAATCAAGTTATGTTTAATTACCAAACTTTGGTGAATTATTTTTAAAACTTGATTGTGTCTAAATGTATACTCGGACGGTGCTAATATAGAACATCCCGATATAATATGTTCTATAGTTTCCGGAAAAGAAATTTTTATTATTATTTATATTATTACATGACTGTTGGTTGTGGTTGTGTTTGTGAGCCAAAACGTAGTTGAATTAAATAGATATTGAAATAGAAATGTAGGTTTGTGAACATCGCATAAGAGTTTCAGCTTCCCGAAGCTTGTGAATCTATGTACCAAAATTTCAGTTGCTGTTCACTCTTTACGTCCGTTAGATTCTTCTCTGGTCCCTGTCAAGATAGGCTGAATGATAATATTACTAAAAATTTATGATTTATTGGTCCAATGAAATTTCAGAGGCTGAAGGAGACGAGTAGATGAAGGTTGCAAAGTAACTGGCTATTCAGATCCGGTCACCAAACACAGCATAAAAAATATGTTTCCATTTATATTATGTTTAGTAAAAAAAGCCATAATAATTGCAAGACATCAATATCAAAAAATGAGTATAAAATATATACTCTCCGATTCAATAAAACACCGGTTTCAACAAAACACTTGGACTTTTATTGTGATAGATAGACAGTGGCTTTGATATCTTCATTAGCAAACGGTTGGAATAATCTGGACCCCGACCTTGAGGTTGCCACCTTATACATTACCCTACTAGCTGAACCCCACCATGCGTTGCTGTGGCTCACTCTGTATGTGTAGATAGAGGAACAATAGGGTGTGTTGCTTTGTTTTTCCAATAGATGGGTATGCTTAAAAAAAACTTGTTTTTACCTGTCACAGGTGACATCTATCTAATATAGGTATATAAAAACACACACGTATTCAAATGCAACGTTTTGTCAAAATTTCAAAGCAATCGGTGAAGAACTTTCGGAGATTTAGATTATTATATAGATTATTCTTGACAGCTAACGCCATCTATGGGTGACTAATGTTGTGGCGTCGATGGGTGAGCTCATACACTAATATCAAGAATATTACAGAGTTGGTTTGGATAGAGGGTTTTTCAGCGACATCTATGGTTCAACTTCAAGGTTTTGATGTTTATAAGACAAGGGTTTTTTATGAATAGCACAAAGGATAACAAATTATTAAAAGCAATAATTATTCTTTTAGGTACTATAGCGTAGTGGTTTAGAGCAGATGACCGGAAAACAGAAGCATTTATTTTAACTCTTATATTTCTTATATTTTCGATTTGTTTTGGGTATTTCAGGCGAATAATTATTGCCTATAATAATAAAGTAATTATTAATTGATTCCATTGTTTGATTCTGGATGGGAATGAGAATTAAAACATATTCAGAAGATTTATATAATTTATTTTATATCACATAGATTACAATCATAATATAGAATAGAATACATTGTAGTACAAATATAGATCATTTATCCACAGATTTAAATTACAAGATGAAAATCTACACACATTTTCATTCAGTCCACAGAGATTATAAAGAGATAGGTTAGTCGAAGAAATATCATTAGTTCCTACCTAAATATTATCATAGAAAATAAAGCATAGACCAGTAAGTTCAACTGTTTGAAGCTTCATCACATTTGACATCGTCACAAATCGGCAATCGACGCCATTTTGATTTTTTTAAAATGTTTTAGAACATTTTTCGTTTAGTTGTTTGGTTTGGTTTCATCACTCTTAGTAAACATGCATTTTTTACATGATAAGTGCAATTATTGCATGTAAAAATGGCAGTATCTCACGGTAATTGACCTCATTACCTCCGTATAAAAATAGTATTTCTAAAAGCTTCAACTCGCATTCAATTTTACAAAGACAACTTATCAAAGATAACTTGTTGGGTATGTGGCTCGAAGCACCTATATTTTATGCTGACAATAAAGGAACTCAAGTGAAAAATATTATGATAATAATACATACATTTATTATTGACAACTTTAATTTTATTTACACTCTACCGGTTTTGGAAGAACTCTTCCAACATCAGGAGAATATTAAAAACTAATCTACGATACAAAATATTAACAAAACTATACAAAAAATTAGGTATCTGAGGGAGAGGTGAACAAAGTGGAAGGGGTATTTGTTTCATAGTGCTTTCACACAAACGAAGTATTAAATTCCGTAATTCTAAACCTAAACTTTGGGGTACACAGTTTAAACCCGTGCTGTGCAAGTGGGTTCCCTAAAAAGCATCGGACCATCCCGGGATAATAATAATTACGGGATTTCCAGGAAGAACAGAGCGGTTAAATGGAAATATATCTAGAATGGGATTAAAAAGATCAATTCGGTTATTCATTAGGTTATTATTTACGGATTATTATGGTTTAATAAAATATATTCATGTAAATGCTGATTTTGAATATATAAGTTTAATTATATATAACTATATGTAGCATTATTAAGTCGTCATTTAAAATCGAATAAAACACCATCACATTAAAACACATAATTTGCTGAATCTGCTGATTGTGACACTTTATCTATGGTCCATAGTCCACTTTTGAACCGATTTCACACTATTTCTTTCACGTTAATGCAGATTTTAAAAACCGTTAAATTGTTTATCAAGTGCAGTCAGAGATGTGTTTTTGCATTTTAATTCAATACAATAAGATTAGTGACGAGATGCGAACATTTTACCCAGTATTATTCAAAGTTTAAAGGGGGTAATCTTAAGAAAAAAAATGTCTCGACGTTTAAAAAAAACGTAGGCTTTTTGAGACTGGTGACTGGTCACGTCACTGGTCACTTCCATAGATTTGGTGCGATTTTGAGATACACATGTCGTTATTGATGAAAAAATAATTTAAAAAGGAACTGGAGTTTTTTTTTGACGAAATTTAAAGTTTATTTGACGATCTGACTTACTCTCCCTCCGTCGATACATCACAGTAAAAATATAGTAAGTATTTTTCGGTTCCACCATTTATTGCACTTCTTTTAAAACTTGATGCATTTAAAAGCGCATATTTTCGTTTTTTACGTTTTTTAGTTAAAATTTTAATAAAAACAAATTCTCACAGACTGACAATTGTTAGGAGACCGTTTACGGTCTTTAAACGTTCCTAGTGTAAATATTACTAGTTTGAACGTCGCTAGTTTGAAAGTTGCTAGAGCCAACATTAGTTGCTAGAGCCAACGTCAGTTGCTAGAGCCAATGTTGCTAGAGCCAACGTTGGTTTGCTAGACCCAACTTTACTAGTTTTAAAGTTGCTAGCTTGAACGTTGCTATTTTGAAAGTTGCTAGAGCCAACGTTGCTAGTATGAAAGTTACCAAGGCCAACGTTGCAAGCTTGAACGTTGCTAGTTTTAAAGTTGCTTTGCCAAAGTTACTATAGCCAACGTTGCTAGTTTGAAAGTTGCCAGAGCCAACATTGCTTGTTTGAAAGTTGCTAGAACCAAAAAACCTGTTCAAAATTAAAAAAAGACAGTGAATGTAAAATATTCATAAACATGTGTAATCAAAATGGCGCCGACTGCTGATTAGTTACCATGTCAAATATGACGGGGGTTCACGCAACAACCAAAAAGGCCTAAATTCTAGGCATTCCAACGACATTATAATAATAATTTAGGCTTATGAGTAGATAGGCACGCCTCTAATATATAGCTTCGTTGTAACCTCTCCCTCTTTCTGATTTACGAAGCACGTAAAAGAAAGAGACGTTGCAGCGGAGTTCTTAGCAGCAGAACATTTTTACATTATATCTACAATATAGACCTAAAAATACGTTCTCATTGATACAGATCGACATAAGTACTAATTTATGCAGTCGGGGGAGTAGCTAGTGCAGATAATGTTGACAAAAAAGTTTCTATAATAACCTGCACGGATAAACTTAATGATATTTTGTTAATTTAATTTGTTTTTATATGTGAACCCACAGGTATTTTTTTAAAGTTTATTATATTTATTTATTAGTATTATTTTTACATTGACATTATTTTAATAATTTTTCTCTACCCACTTTAATAGCACAACGATTTTTAAGATCTAATTTTTGATATTTCATTTAATGTAAAAACAATTTTAAATTGTCATAGATATCTCTTCTTAATACAAATTTATATTAAATGTAAATATTATCTATAAATAATATCTGTTAGTATACATTTTTTGTATATTTCACTCCGCTATGACAATTTTGTCGGACAAAGATTTTTTTTACAAAGGCAAAACATATTCAGGATCAGGCAGTTGTAACAAGAAAAATAAAGATTTCGTATAATTGTCGGTTAACCATGCAAACTTATAGGCTAATAGAGATATTGAAAAATGGGTAAATGCAGGAATCTTCAAATGGAGAACTAAACCGGGTGGCGTTAGTAAAAAAATGTTCAAAGAAGCAAAGCTAGCGGTACACAATGTAGTGTTGGTACCTACCCTATGTAAGGCAGTGAGGCATGGTGAAAGTAGACCGAATGCTGTAGAAATGAGATCTCCGAGACGTATGCGTGATAACACCGGTTCAATGATAACTCAACACAACGACATTCAACATGCCTTTAAAAAGTGATGTAAAATCATTAAAAGTGATGACTTTATATCACTTTTTGAGTTGTCCGATTACCGATAAAACTACGCGTTCGAATTCAAGGCTGATGTAAGCGTAGTGAGGAATGAGTAAGATTAAGAAAGGGACGCTTAAATGGTTTGGGCATGTAGAGCGAATGGACGAAGAAAGGAGTGTGAGGAGAATATATTACATGAATGTGAATGGTAGCAGCAGTCGGGGACTCCAAAGGAAGACATGGAACGATCAAGTGAATCACATAATTGTCAACAGCCAGAATAACAAAAGAGTATGTATGAATGTGATTGACGCAAGGAGTGATGCTAAGACCGAGTTATTTTGCGGGATTTAGTAAGTTAAATTTATACCTTTTAAGTCGTCTCAAATTTTCTTATTTGAAGAAAAAGTATTATATTTAAAGAGTTATTAAAGACAGAAAAATTAGTTTTTCGATATCTTAAAAAATGACAAAGTTATAAAAGTTTAAGGCGAACTTTTGGGAAAACGTATACAATTTATCTCGTGACTTGTGATTCGTGACGTCACACGAAACACGATTCAGTATAATAAAATTTATAATTCGAATGACTGCTAAAGTACAGCCGCGCATGTACCACTGTGACGTCACGAGTATTTCGGTTGGTTAAAAATATGTTAAAATTTTGACGGCTTATATCTTCGGTATTTTCGAAAAATTCAAAAATTTCTCTTCTCAGCATCCTCTGCTCAGATACAAAATATCAGACGGTTATGGTCGAACTTTCGCCTAGGCCCGAGAGGCCCCGCCCGGGGTCCTTATTTTAGGAAATATGATTCTTAAGGCATAACACGTCATCTTTGGGGATGCTGTAAAAATTGTATACATCTTCGAAATAGCACTCTGAAAATAATATATCAAATTTTCCGTAAGGCCCCAATGCCGGTAGGGGCCCGGTTAGGTGCCATAATGATATAACCCTGACGGCACAGGACTGCGCAAAATGTTGCTTGTGCAATGATGAAGAACTTAGCTAGCAGTGCTTTGAACTCGCAATGCCTAAGTAGGAATCTGACGCTTTTTTCCACTTGGCTACTAGCCGTTTAAACTGATTTCCATTTTAAACAACACAAAAATATTTCCGTTTAAGAAAATAGAAAAAGGATTTTGGTCTAAATATTGTTGAGATACTGACGCGCTGAAATTTTCGCCTGCGGCGCGTTTTTCGTGTGGTTGTGAATATAATAATTCTAATTTCACTTCCTTCACCTACATCGGATCCCAATTGGGGACACCATAGAAAAAAATGTCTTCCTAAGAGTCAACTTGTTTTCCAATCCCTTTACTCAGTTGGTGATGCCATAGTTCCACAGGCTCTGTTGGTACCTAGCATCGTGTTACCTACATTTATATTTGGTCTTTTAACCCTGCCTCAAATAAGCCTCCGAAATGAGGACTTGCTGGGACGGAAAAGCACCGTCGCACCGCGGAAATACAATAGGAATGGATAGTTCGGATATGCCGACTTACCTTTCTTCCACGTTTTCTATCCGGCTCGAAGGACCATTTATTCCATGCAGCCATAATCCAAAATTTACGCTGAATAGTGAATTAAAGGCTTTGTGGCCCAACATGGAGTTATAGATTATTATTAGGCTCTGATGTTATTTAGGAATTAGGATGAATGTGCGATATTCGCATATTCTTTCAGAACTATTTTTTTTTTATATATTTGCAGGTATAATTTACACAATTAAAAATTATTTATCGAAAATTAAAAAAAAAAATTTCATACGTAAATTGCGTAATACTCAAATCAAAATGATACTAGCGTTAGTAAGATTTTTTTTCAATTATTTTTGACTTTTAAATGCTTATTTCTTCAAATCACAATTAAGTGGAAAAGCACTATTTTGCACTAACCCCTGCAAAAAATCATAGAAAAATTCCGTTTTGTTGTTTTCCTGTAGGTTTACGGCTTTTGAAGGGGATATGTATATGTATATATATAAATCTTGTTTATTCTGACTACTTCCTTGTTCCTTCCCTGTAGGCTCTATAATTTTAAAGCCGCCCCTAGAACACACTTTTAGCGATTTTCTGCCTAGTTGCAGAATGACTAAATGGTTATTTTTCACGCTAGTGGCTCGTGGGTCAAACCTCGTACATTTTCACACTTGAATTCGAATATAGTCCGGGATCCGCTTGACAAGGGTTGGCAGCTCTCAAGCGGACGTGGAGTAGTCCAAGAGGCCCCTTGAGCATTTCGCCGCCCCCACACTGGGCTGAAGTCATTAGTTCAAATAATATTGATGGTCCAGGAGTGCCGTATGATAATGCGCTGAGTATGCTGCGGTATCAAGAGACTTTAAATATCGGATCGACAGGCGTAACTACCGACGATTTTATACCGATTTCCTCAACACGGTCGCGTTATTGATAGCCAGACCAATGTCGATAATTCAATAAAATAGACATTCTACGAATAAAGAGACTTTCTACAAATTAACATTATTAAACGTCAAATGGCTACGTAAAAGTTAAAAAAAATATTAATAAATTGACATTGTTGAATTGAAATAAAAAAACTCCAAACTATATTTTGACAGTAAAAAGGGACTTAATTAGTTCATGAAACTTTTGTTTCTCTAGGTTGCAACGGAATCAATTAATTCTAAAGCTTCAAAGATGATTTAGCTAAGTCCACGGATCGTGCATACGATTTCTTTCAATTCTAAGAGCTTCGTTAGTTCAACCACAATCATATTAATAAGCCTATATTAATATTTTGCATGCACGAGCGACATTATACAAAAGTTGTGATATTGACAGATAATCTGACACCTTGTAGGTCGAGCTAAAAGCAGCGGCTTTTGTCTACCGACTGTCAAAGGAATCATGTTCTGACCGTGCTTGCAAATATCGTAAACTGACGAAATTTATTTGTTAAATAATAATACAAATTTAAATATCGTATGACACATTAAAAGATAGAATTAGCACGTTTTTAAGCCTTAATACCTCACAAGGATTCCAACTGCTCCTTAATAACCACCCAATGCCACGTTTACGACTTAGCAGGGATGCCCGGGTTCGTGGAGTGACGCACGTCCTTCTCTTGGTAGCGAGCCGGACCGGGAGAGGCCGGATAAGTGAGATCCTTTGTCCTCTGAAGCCGACCTCAAGGTCTTGAAGATGCATACGTCACTCTTGGACAGATTCCTACCAACCCCTGATACCCTTTTCCTTCCCAGAACTTCTTGTCCTTTATTCTGTTAAAAAGACCATTTGCACAGCACCTCAAAAGATGACATGGGCCCCGAGGGAAATTATTTTCATCAGGGCCTCCTGTATGGAGATGTTATTAAAAAAATCCACATTTTAAATTTAAATATGTCAATGCTATTTACGAAAAAATGTCGGTTGCTCATGACGGAGAAATTTTTCCCATTTTTGGAGAAACGGACTTTCGTCAGTTTCTCATAATGTTATTATGTGTAATGCCTAAATAATCAGTTTTTCGTAACGGAATAGTTTAAATTTGACGTTTCAAAACGACAAACACCTTTAAAAATATGTGAGTGTTGCCATCGTAGCGCGAGTTTTAACCGATATTGATAAAATGATCGATATAAAACATGGCCGAGCGTGGTAGGGATATTGATACATTGACGTCGACAAGTTAGTTTGTCGTATTGGTTCTGTTTGGTTATCGATATGGCCACGCTAGACCCCAAGGAGAAATATGTTTTAATAATATGCCATTATTACGTTTCTAAATTAGTTTGGGTAGGTTGATGTTATATTTAACCCATTGCTTGTTTGGTCAGGGTTAATATAATCCTTGCGATCGCCCTTTATGTAACCCTCCCTCCCACATAAAGTCAATAGTACGAATCTACTTCGATAAATTTTATCTCCGTTTTATCTGTATTTCTAAGAGTAATCGATTACCGACCTATGACTAGGGTTGCCAGATGTCCAGTTTTGGACCGGACAGTATGGTTTTTTTGAACGGCTGTCCGTTCTAGAATATTTTGGAAAACCGGACAATATAATGTCCGTTTTTTTTGAAAATGCGCGACATATATACCTCAATCACGAGATAATTTACAGAGCAAAAAGCCTTGAGCGATTCTGGCGAGTGGTAGCAAGACTCAAATCTGTTGAAGATGGTACAATATGTGTGCAGTGTTCCCGTCTCCAATGCCTTCGTAGAAAGAGTTTTTTTAGTGTAATGGGTAATGTATAGACTGACGAAAGAAATATACAAGGTGTGAATACCGTAAAAAAAGCGAATTATGTGTTTTCTTCAATTTAAATGTCAGTTACACTGGATTTAAAGATACAATTTCAAACAATAAACGATTATTTAAAGCAGTAGCATCTAGTGCCGAGTATAAAATAAGTTTTAATGTGTTTCATTGTGTTCAGCCTCAGAAATATTCGGTAATTTACTGTGTTTGTTTTGGCCAAAATCAAAGGGGTTTATGATTATTAAAGGACCCTTTGATTTTCGACAAATCGTACCAAAAAAATCAAAGAGGGGACCCTTTGATAAAAAATGTTCGGTATTTTTATCTGGACCATCTGGCAACCCTACCTATGACCGTTTGAAACAAATAACATTGTGATTATTACGGTACTGTGTTATATTGTTTTTTGAACCGTCTTATTACAAACCTTCCACGAAAACGTTGGAACTACCACGGGTAAGCTTGATATGCCAACAGATAACAAATAAAATACAACAGAAAATCGATGTTACAAATGCAAACATACAAAAAAAGCGTTTGGAAAACTTTATTCAATTCCATTTGGCAATCGCCTAAGTTGGTACTTAGGAGTACCAATACGAGAAAGGTTTTGTCAACACTATTGGTTTTCATTGACAGTTGCCATCGACAGAACGCTATTTAACAGTTGGCATCGACTAAAATATTGTTTGTTTATCGAGCTCGTTTTCTCCTCAGCTACGAACCAGCGCAGTAATTTTAACGATTTTTATCGACTTGTGCAAGTTATGTCATATCTTTACATAATGTACGTGTTAAAATTAATGAAATCACAAAACATTAAGAGGAAGCTACAAACCAAAAATGTGTATATTCTTGGTATACCTTATATTGTAGGTGATAGGCATTAAAATCGCTTAACAAACGAAGTCTAGAAACGTTCGATTTCAAGCACAAAACTGGTTTTTATTTATTTTGTAAATAATTTTATAAGAAAGCAAAAAAGTTAATCAAGTGAAACTGTCACAGATAATCTTAGCTACAATACTGTATTTTTAAAAAGTTGTTTAGTTTACGCGTTCATACATTTCTATTGAAAAAATATGTTTTTTAGTATGTTACATTTATATTTTTTATTGAATAATTTATCATTTTATTTGTATTTTACTCAAGCGAAACGATAGGAAAACCTTCAATTTATCTAAAGCATATTTTTTGGTATTCATAATGTATACCAATTCGTTATAAAGATTAATCAAAATAGTGTTTTAGCATTAAGCTTCGCCTTAACTGAGTTCCTCTCCTGTGTATCACGGAACCTGTTATATTTTCATTTTAAAAATCTGCTTTAGATTTATTTCCGGCTAAAACCTAAATAAGTGTGAATGTATCGTATAATTGTTTTATAATATAACATGTTTTCTTATTTTTTATCATTGAACTTTTTTTAAATGACTATTAGTTACTGCCCGGCTTCAGAAGTCTCAGATCGAAATCTTTATCAAGGTTCGAATTGAAAATACAGGGTTTTCCAATAAGAGGTGTTATTTTGATATTCAAAAAAACTTTTCCAGTAAAAGATCAATGGTTTCGTTGCTTGTGTGGCACGTAGCGCCGTCTTGTTGAAAGTAAACGTTATCCAGATCAATACCATCCAATTCCGGCTATAAAAAATCATTATCATCTCTCGATAGCGCAATCCATTCACCGTAACTGTTGCTCCAGCCTCATTTTCGAAAAAGTAAGGTCCAGTGACTCCGCCGGACCATAAGCCTCACCAAACAGTCACACGTTGAGGATAGAGAGGCTTTTCAACAATAACTCTTGGGTTCTCCGAGCCCCAGATGCGACAATTTTTCTGGTTGACTAAGCCACCGAGGTGGAAATGAGCCTCATAACTCAAGATGATTTTTCGATATAATTCTAATAATTAATAATAGTGAATTTTAATAATTTCAATGCATTGTTGAAGCGTGTATCGTTCCATTTTTAGTAATGGCGTAGTTTCTACTTGTCAAATGTCAAAAAATGACAGCTTCAAAAGTAACATCTACCGAAATAGCGGGCTATTCAAAATAACACCTCTTATTGGAAAACCCTATAGTTAGTTTCTAATAAATTCAATGCACAAAACATTTCAACAAGTCTGATTTCTTTGAATCCGAGACAAAATAATCGATTATAGATGGATACACAGTTTAAAAGAGAATCAATTATGTGGAAGATCAATTTCCGAATAAAACAAATCTACGTATTATGCAAACTCCATGAAGGTTTATCTTTAGTTCCTACAATCAGAGACAGGATACATGAGAGGATGTTGGATGAATCGTTTCTTATAGATTAATCGTCTCACTCATAATCGCAGTATAAATATTATAGGGCGGAAGGTCAGAATGTTGGAAAACGTTACGCATAAATACTGCGGGATGCGTATACCGACCGTATTAGTAGCTGTCAGATTTATACCGGCCAGTCCCTTTGTACAACGTCAGAATAGCGCCGGCAATATAATATAAATAATGCACGAGTTTGACGGAATTGGCCGGATTTAGATTCAAATATAAACAGACTGGGTCAATGAAATTTAAGAAAACGTGAAGTCATCAACAATTGGCGAAATGCGAAAATGACCGTTTTTTCGAGGTTTGGAACAAAAAATCTGGCTTTTTTTCTACATCAACCCCACACAGGATGCACTAAGGAAAATGATTTCCCTCAGGACCTTTGTCATCTTTAGCGATGTTGTGTGTAGGGTCTTTTTTAAGGAAAGGAATGAGTGGAAGTTCTGGGAAGGAAAAAAGTACGAGAGTTGGGTCAGTGTGTCCCACTGCGGCGCAAGGCGATGGGTCGAGAGACTAGTTGCAGAGGTCAAAGGGTCTGCCCAAACCTGCTAAATCACCAAACATAGCAAAGTTGGGGTGACCTATGGCAGAGGTGTTGGTTATCCAATAAATGGTTTCCGGGGCGGCGGTACCCAAACCTGCCTCCCAAATTGAGTATGAATAATGATTTGAACCCGAGCAGTATACGACCTCTTCCTCGTATAGCTATACCAACGCTGCAGCGGCGTGTAAGTAAGGCTGTTAATGTACAAATAGAACTCCAAGCGTACTAATTTTGAATGCTGAATTCAAATTCAAAAACATACCCCTTTTGGCTGCTGAATATCCACGATCCGACTTAATAGAATAAGATACCATATTATCATAATATCGTCACCTTTTTGGACAGGGTTCTAACTCCAGGTTAACCTTGTTCTAAGATACAAGGTGTCTAAGTTTGCAAAGACGATTTCTGATTGCTTTTTATCTATTTAGTTACCAATCTCTGATTTCTTTTTACCTATTTAGTTACCAATCTCTGATTTCTTTTTACCTATTTAGGTACCAATCTTTGATTACTTTTTATCTACTTAGGTAAAAATCTCTGATTTTTTTACCTATTTAGGTACCAATCTTTGATTGCTTTTTATCTATTTAGGTACCGATCTCTGATTTCTTTTCATCTATTTAGGTAACAATCTCTCATATCTTTTCATCTATTTAAGTACCAATCTTTGATTGCTTTTTATCTATTTAGGTACCAATCTCCGATTTTGAGGTTGAATCTTGGGTAAAGTATTTTAGTTCAACATATTTAAATGCAAGGCATACTTATCATTTTAGATTATACCTAAATTTGCTGAAAGAACAATATGCAACCAGCAAGGACATAATAGTTCATTGCTTAAGGTTCTAAACACCCAGGTCCAAGACAGGGCCACTTTCTATTTAAATATGTTAACCTAAAATACTGTACACAAGATTGAACCTCAATATCAGAAATTGTTCAATAGATTACGATAATTCGTCTGTGCAAACTTTGACACCTCAGAACACGGTAAGGCGAAGTTAGAACCCTATCTAACCAAAGTGATGAACTGCATAACTGCCTCATACAAACAAAATGGTAATTTCAAATGGTTTGACTTGAAGCTTTAAAAGTTTGTTGTTGGAACTTTGTCATTCGAGCATCTACGGAAATATGACTCAGAAAATTATTTTGGCTTTAGAAAAGACCGAAAGAAATGGTTTTGCATTCAAAGACCATTTTTTTTAAATTGACAGTTGGAACCTTGTCCAATTGAGATGACGATATGTACTTAAATTGTTTCAATACAAGATTTCTAACAGATTCAATACACAAACAAATACATAGTCCAAAAACAAACCCTTTAGGCTGATACCTATACATTCTATAATGTAATACTATTAGTTCTATTTCTGAGTTACTATACAATCAGAACAGAGCAAAAGATTCCTGTTTCTAACAGATTAACAAAAACACTTCATTTGGTTGCTGATTTCCAAAGATTGAACATAACTAACACTGACATAAGAGACACAAGTATAGAGCTGGATACAGCAAAAGTCCAAATGAACAGTCAATCATAAATGGAAAGATAAACCGTTTCCAAAAGATTGATTGCACAAAACAAGAGTCGAAATACGCTTCCTTTGGCAGCTGGAGTAACCAGTTCCCCCTAGAGTACGTGCAGGTTCTCACAGGAACGAGCCTTGGATGTATCACCGCGGCAGAAGCGGTGCAGCAGCGCGCGGGGCCCGGTTGGGGTGCGCGCCCCGGCGCCAGGACCCAGCGGAGATGCGCGCAGCCTGACCTGCTTGAGCACGCCGACTAGCAGTTCGTCCACGTTGTGCTGGATGCCGCTGGAGGTCTCGATGAATTTGGAGTCGCGCGATGTGGCGAGAGATTTTCCTTCTGCAAACGTAACAATGAATGTGAGTGAACGTCAGTAATTGCGAAAATGTTCGGAATTGAAGTACATTGAAAAAAGGTGAGGAAAAAACCTATCGTAAACTAACCCAACCCAACCTAACCTTATCTCTTATTTTATTTAGTTCCGTTTTTTCACTTTATTATTTATTTATCAATTTCTAATAAGTTTACTTTTGTTATTTTACGTGAATACCGCACAACAGTCTCAACTGCTCCGTCTCAACGATTGGAAGCCAGTGAGACTATGACAACCCCCATTGAGGTTGTTGTGTGGCTGAAGGTCGTGGTGAGGGGAAGGAAAAGGGGAATTCGAAGGTGGAGAAGTACCTGGCTATCAGATCTGGTAATCAAACATGGCTTAAGCCATTTTAAGTAATGTTTCGATTTTGAATGGTGGTCTTTCACCTGGGCGATAAGCTGGAACGTGTGGCAAATATACTTTATGTAATATGTACATTATTTTAAATGAATAAATTGTGAAATAGCACAACTTAAATTTAGCGAGATATGTAGCAGCTTATTCAGCAGTTCATTGAGAGTGTCTTTCTTATCAAGCAATACTATTAAACAAAGTATAGACACCTACTCATGACTAGTCATGAGAAATTCGTCGTAAGTCGTAATCCAGTTTGATATCTCATAAATATAGTATACAACAGATGACCTACAAGGAGCACACATTTAAAAAAAAATTAATCGTCATGAAAATTGAATCCAATTGAAGAAATTAATGATTTCAAATCACTGTCATACAATATAAATATGTGAGGACCCAGCACAGACCCCTGCGGCACACCACAAATTCAAGAAAATTTAGAAGATCTCCTACCCCGGAAAGACAATACCTGATATCTCTCAGCCAAGATTACTACAGTATAGATATGTAGCGATGCTACGAGGTTTATCTAGAATACTTCAGACGCAATGCGAAGCGGTCGGCGTTCCTACCTACGGCCTAGGAGTACTTTCCGCTGAGTGAATTACCTACGTCAATACATTGCGAGTTTGACTAGGTACATTTTGCGCATTTTAATGCCTATTTAAATGTTAAGTTTTTGAAATAATCTTTCATCTTTTAGAGTGTCGAAAGCAGTAATCATTACAAGAATTCTAACTAGAGCAAGATGGCATTCTTCTACCACGCTAATCAGCAGGTAGAATCTAGACAAATGAACCGGTCAGTGTTTGAGTTGGCATCGCGTTTGGGTCCCACCCAGGCATACATAGTGTGTTCAATTCCTCGGCTGGCTAAGTCCTCCATCATAACACAAGCAACATTTTCTGCTTACTGTGGTGGTAGTAGGAGATTTTCAAATATTGTCAGGTTATTCGTAACCCGGGAGTGATGTCTTTCTTTTAAAAAAAGAGAAAAAAAAAAGTTTTACATGACACTATCTATAAATATTAAGGTTATTTTGTTTTGTTTCCTCAAAATGTCTACGATTTGGATGGGTTGTCAAATATACCATGTTGAGGTTTTAATGTTAGCTTGTGTTATAGCTGGGTTAAAAGTTGCTAATGTAGCCGAGATTCTCGTCTGAGTAATTGCCGATTTGAGAATAAGATGGGATTTCTGGAACGTTGAATATTATTATGTTTTTCTTTCTTTTTTCCTCTCCTACAGGTCGTCAGCTGCTTCGCACATTGATGAATTATTATAAAAAATGTGTTGCATACCATTGGTGGTGATAACCCTAGCCCTGGCCAGGTCCGCCTTGTTGCCCACCACGATGACGCTCTTCTCCTTGGTGTAGTTCTGCCTCCAGAGATAGTTGAGCAGGTCGGAGGCGTGGGAGAAAGACGTGCGTGATGTCACGCTATAGACTACCACGCACGCGTGAGGCTCGTACGTCGACAGCGAATTTTCCACCTGGAAGACAACAATGAATAGAAGAATTGTCAATGTCTATCTAAAGTGATTTCGCAAATCATTTTTAAAACTCTGTTAAAATAGCATATACATTTTACAATACGAACAACTTACAGCATGTTGATATGTCACATTTGAATACTTATCGATGTTCAACACCGCTTTCTATTTTCGACAAACGATCCCCGTTAATAGCTGATTCTCGACCTGCTTCAGCTTTTGCATAATTCATAAAAAGCATAAAAACATGGCCGCTATGCTTCATAGCTAATCACAGGATAGTTAATCGGGAAAATAACAGAGAGTCGGAAATGAGAAAAAAATGATTTTTGCGCATTACCATGAGCGCGTATTGATTAATGATTTCTGAGTTAATGCAGAGATGGCATCGGTACAAACGTCGGGTGTACATGAGAGGTAAGTTATAAGAATAGATTCATTTCGATTTTTCGTTACATATTGAATCCGGAATTGAAATAAAGCGAAATATTTTTCCTTAGACAAAGGTGGAAAACTTAAATGACTCCCTTGAGCGGAGTGGTGAAAATTGAAAAAATGTCTTCGTGTGATATATTGTGGGTATATTGCCAAAAGCTGGTAGTTTCCAAAATCTTGTTTTTGAGTTTTTTTAAGGCCATTCAGTATTAATTTAGTACGACAAAGGGAGAAAGATTCCGGAGGATTCCAAATATTCTAATATTTGTAAAAAAACTGTTTTATTTATCTAAATTATTTTTCACTACATAATCTTAATATACTCGTATATAAAAATTCAACATGCGAAATTTGTGCTTGCAAAGCTCAAGAAGTAGTCGACCGAAATAGCTGAAAATTTCAGTGTTTGTTATTATCAGTGGCAGGTATGTTTAGAAAGAGGTTAAAATGGTAAAAGAAGTCGGGGACGATCGAGGAATACTTAACGCAATAACTCTGCACCAGCATGAGATAAGAAGTCGAATTAAATTGATGTAATGTCGTTTTTCAACAGTAACATTGTGGTATACAGTAGTGAATGGTGGAAGAAGTCTTAGACGCCCAAAAAAGACATTAGCATTAGCGGAGCATTACGGGATCCACTAGTTTGATATAAACCTTTTTAGAATATTTGTGCTCAAGTGCTCTTACCATATTTTTTCTTTTCTAAAAATATGGTACATGGAGTTACGAATTTTTTCCACAAAAATTAGTAGCTAAAAACTCAATTGATTGAAATGGGAGAGCAAACCAACAAAAAACATTTTTATATGTGATTCCTGACATTATTTTGAGTAAATAATAGAATTTTTTTTAAATCTTCTCAGGTTTTGTGTTTTTTTTTTTTCAACTTAAAACATAAAAAAACAGTAGGTTTTGAAGATTTTGCAAGATGGTGAACGGAAGATCGACACGTTTAACATTTTATTTAACTATTATCAGATTTAACCTTTTTGATTTACCTTCTTTTAAATTCGTTGTTAATTTTCTTTTCAGGAATGACACTCATTTCCTTACAGAGTAACATACATTTGGTTCAATCTATAATTAATTTTCCTACCTACTTTGGTATAGCGCACCATTTATTGGATAACTCTGACCCTTCCATGGGTCACCACAAGTGGTCCGCTACATTTGGTGACTTAGCAGGGGTGTCTGGGTTCATGGGGTGAGGTTTGTCTAGGTCTTGGCGGCGGATGCGTTTGCCCACCTATTGCGTGGCGAGTCGGATCGAGAGTCTGTTTGAGGGAGACCATTTGTCCTCTCCAGCCGGACTCTCTCTCGATCTTCCTCTCCTTCTTTCCAAAAAACCTCCACACAGCATCCCCAAAGATAGGCCCCGAGGAAAATTATTTTCCTCGGGGCATCCTGTGTAGGGCTAATGTAAAAAAATGTAAAGGTATGTATATATATATATATGAAATTTTAAAAGTTAATTTTGGTAACTTCATTAATTATTTGTTCAACTTCTCAGGCCTCTGCCATATTTTGACAGAAGTTCGTAATATTTCCGCTTTGCACTAAAATTCAAATAGTTGGAATATTTCTGAACGTACCCGAAAACTACTACTAAATACAATAAAATACAAATTCTAATTAAAATATTGAATATAGAAGATGATAAAATACGCTTTGTAATTAAAATATTGAATATGGCAGATGATAAAATACGATTTGTAATTAAAATATTGAATATGGCAGATGATAAAATACGCTTTGTAATTAAAATATTGAATATGGCAGATGATAAAATACGATTTGTAATTAAAATATTGAATATGGAAAATGATAAAATACGCTTTCCAATCAAAATATTGAATATGCAAGATGATAAAATACGCTTTCTAATTAAAATATTTAATGCGAACATAAAATAAAACTCACTTTACGTTTTTTGTAAATAACGAAAAAAATATTTAACGACATATGTATTTTATTAGACAGATGTAACTTTACTGTAACCTCTCTTTTGTCCTTTCGTATAAAAATAATTACTATAATAAATAACGAATTATTTTTCAAATTGCGTTCGGAACCTTTGGTTTCATAAAGGTGCACATTTAAATTCGTTTATGGTTAACTTCTGTATTTGAATATAGCGCATGGTGTTTTCTCTTTCTAACACTGTTTAGACCATCACTTGGCCAGTCTAACCCCACGCATCCGCAAGCTCTCTTATGCTTTTCGAAATCTAAGAAATATCCTTATCACATCAATTCTTAAAACTGTATACTACGCTCTCTACCAATCCCTACTAGCTTACGGCATTATAATCTGGGGTGGCTGTGCACAACCTACCATCGAACCTCTACTAAAATCCCTAAAAATGGTAATACGTGTCATTAACAAGCGACCGACAAGATACCCCTCCACTCGACTTCTCATAGAGTATAAGGTCTTAAACATACGACAACTCCACCTAAAATTTTCGCTAATACATTTCCTGTTCAAATATAAAAACAAAACTCTTTTACAACACAACTACACCACCAGAACAATAACCAACGGTCGCTACAAAGTACCTTCACTACATACCACGTCAGCTCAAATACAATTTTTCTTCCTAGCTCCTAAAATCTTTAACCTTATCCCTGAAAACCTAAAAACCGTGAGTCAACCCCATTCCTTTAAAAAAACAAATTACGAAATGGATCCTTACACACGGAATACATCACAACTACAATACCCATTCATTCTACACTCTATCAATTTAATCACCTTTCAGACAATACATAATACCTATATCCTTATTTCCTAGCTTAGCGGTATAGTATGTACATAATTAATTAGTGTGATCTATTTACTAATAATTTCTTAAATTTATCATCTTGTTATAATTCTCTAACTTCTCCATTCTATTCTTGCAACCCAAACTAGCTTTATATCATTTTTCTTATTTTTATTTTTCATATTATAGTAATGTATAGATTCTGTACAAACTGTAAAATTCATCCGCCATAACACAGGGTCATCCCTAGCATGGAGGGTGAAATATCACAAAAACCATAGGTACCTTCTGAATCATGTATTAATAAAATAAAAATAAAAATATTTATCACCATGAGAGTAAGGGAGATCAACGTTTTCTATGAGACAGTATGAGTCGTTCCCAAAGGCGAACAAATTAGGTATAACTATCTTATACTACTGAGATTTTAATTTAATATTCCTAATGTTATATATCACAGTAATAAATGACTTCAAACTGAATGACTTAATCATTATCAATTTTAATCGTTTGTTTTACTAGAATGTTAATTTAAAACAAGCACTACAAATCCAATATGTGTGTATGAATGTAAATGAACGAAAGGATTATTTGTGGCCAATTTTTAAAAATCTCAAACTTCTGACAGTGACGGACATATATATAATGGAGTTATGCCTGTTAGTTCGATCATCTCCATAAAAGTTCCCACAAAAAAACTCAACACATAAACACGCTGCAAGGTTCACAGAAAACTTATTAATACCAAAAGCAAACAAAACTTTATTTCAAAAAGGACCACACTACATGGCCATTAAAGTATATAACAACCTTCTACGTAGCATCAAACAAATAACCGACATACTTAAATTTAAATGATTACTAAAAACATTTCTCTTAAACAAATGTCACTGCACCTTAAATGAATACCTTACATAAATTAAATATCTCTGTTTTTTATTTATTATTTACACACATTTGTTAAGATGTAATTGTTGGGTTATGTAATATAATGTGTATTTGTTGGGTTAGCTGGAAGAAATAGGATGTAACCTATAAGCTATACCCTTTGTACTCTGTATTTTTGTGAAATAAATATTTTTTAGAATTTTTTGATTGTGTACCAAGGCCAAGTTGTTTGGCGGCCTTTCCTCTTCTCCGAATTCTGCTGGAAGCGGCCTGATGGTTAGTTAGTTATCTACAAAAAATAATTTGAATTTTAATCTGTTCATTAAAAATTAATTCATTTTTCCTGCGGCCATCTCAATTAACTTGGAAAGTGGAAACTGACCAATACGCAGGTAAATAAAGTGACAATACCAAGCGACAGGAAACTAGGTGCGCTCTGTTGACATTACTTCACAACTTTTCAAATTAAAAAGCTTCCGGCTCGACGCGACATTCTGTTTTCTTTTTTTGAAATTCAAATTGCGACAGACTTCATTATTATTTGCTACTTTATTACGGGGGTAATAATTAAGAGGCGGGTGTGAGTACTGCCACCCCGGGAACCATTTATTGGTTAACCAATACCTCTGCCGTACGTTTGGTGATTTAGTAGGGGTGCCCGGGTTCATTGGGTAAGGTGTGTTCAGGATGGGCCTGCCCAGCTACGTGCCGGATCGGGAGGGGGTGTTTGGGGAGATCCTTTGACCTCTGCTCTTTCATTGTTTTGAGGGATAAATCATTCGTCCATCACTCCTGGACACGCTAATCCCTAGATTCCTACCCACCCCTAATACTTTTCCCTTCCCAGAACTTCCTCTCCTTCCTTTCTTTAAAAAGACCCTCCACACAGCATCCCTAAAGATAGGCCAAGAGGTAAAATATTTTCCTCAGGGCCTCCTGTGCGGAGTTATTGCAAAAAAAGATTATGGGAGAAGTTATACTAAGAGAATTTTCTTTTGAACGTCCTATCCATTTGATCAATTTTACAAGAAGTTAGGAATAATGTACACAGCTCTTTGGAATATGCCTCCTAAGTCTGGAATCCCAGGTATATTACGCCTCTCAAGTCTGGAATCCCTGGTATATTACGCCTCTCAAGTCTGGAATCCCAGGTATACTATATATCTCAGGTCTGCAATTCCAGATATATTACGCCTCTCAAGTCTGGAATCCCAAGTATACTATGTATCTCAGGTCTGGAATCCCAGGTATATTTCGCTTCTGAAGTCTGGAATCCTAGGTATACTATGTATCTCAGGTCTGGAATCCCAGGTATATTACGCTTCTGACGTCTGGAATCCTAGGTATATTACGACTCTCAAGTCTGGAATCCCGGGTATATTACGCTTCTGATTTTGAGGAATATCGTCTTCATATGAGTCACGAGGAGTCAGCTGCTTTTTACAGGATTTTGACATTGGGAAGTCGTACAAATTCAGCAGACGTAATATTCTCACAAAAAATCTCCACCTTTTTGACAGAATGCCTGGAACTACTTCAAAGAATCCAATTAAAAGTGCCCATCAGATGAACCAGACGAATTCACATATTAAACGTCCCTCACCGCAACACAAACTCAAAACAAAACACTTTCATTCACCGCGCTGCATACATGCTTAACACTTCATACAGTGAATTCGATTTATTTAATACATCACGTTTTTAAACCCAAAACCAGTAAATAACATACAAAAATCCATCCCCTTCTCCTTTTTTTTCCCTTTTTCTTTCCTTTTACCATCCCAACCCCATAGGCTAGTGTAACTCTTTCTTGTTTATCACAAAAAATTAGATACATCAGTGAAAACCTCTAATTGCTTTAATAATTATACATATTTCACTACACGCTATAATTACTAAAACTGTTGGTTTTACAAAAAAAATATTTACCTTTTTTTCTGACATGCGGACACATTCACAATACATTATCGTTGTATTTCTTCAGTGGATACATTGAAAAATAAATAAAGAATTACCACGGGCTTAATAAACAAACAACAAATTAAGGAATTAATTCAATGATCTACATAAGGATAGGTAGCAAGGTGGAAGTTTACAAAGTAACGTGTTGTTGTTTAAAACGGTGAAAATTCCTTCCAAATTCTGTCAAGTTTGTTTTTCTTGTTAAGTAAACAGAGATGTTGCTCTCTGATATCTTTATATTTAATTGGGGGACTAACGGCAAGAGACTTCCTAACCTTCCACTACACCATCTCTTTAGCTTTGCTACCACCTTCAGACTCTCAACATACCTACTCCAATAAGTAGGTTGGAATTGTTTTAACGGGCTTAAAAAAATTCATACTTGTAGAATTAACTTAACTACAAAAACCACTTGAAAAAAAAACTGGTATTTAAGTTAAAAATATAAAAATTTTTCATGTATATTTAAAAATTGTATGGTTAAAATACAAAACTCGTTTACTGTAAATATTGTATGATAAAAATATATAATATATATGTATATAAAATAATTTGATAAAAAATTAAAACTTCCTAATACGTCACATATGTATGATAAAAATTTCAATCTTAAATTTATAAAAAAATGTATGGTAAAAATATCAAAAAATGCATGTAAAAAATACAAAACTTGATAAAAAAAACATTTCCATTCAAAACTGTGTTTTTTGAGACGGAATACTGGGCAATTGGGCTAAAATTCAAATTTGAACGGAATGCACTTCTAGTGTTGGTCTCTTAGTATCGCCCTGGTGAAAGAAATGGTTTTAGCCGTGTTTGGTGACCGTTTTGGTTGAGAGCAGTTGGAAATCTTGTGCGATATTCACACAATGTATTTTTTTTCTCTAATCGCCAGAGGCGCTGAAAAAGTAGTTTCCGCCGTTTTCCGAATTTTAAATAGCTTCCGGAAATCATCCGCTCGGGAGCGGAGAAGAAATCCCAAGCGGAAATCATTCTACCCATTCCCGACCAAACGATGTACCGAATCCATTCAATAATTTTACCGCTAACCTTTGACCTATGCGACAATAACGATCAGAACCATTTTCATCGTTTACTAATGAAAAGATTTGTGACGTGCACTAAAGAACTCCAGTGAAAAATATTAAATTTAAAAAAATACGTATTCATGTAGAACAATACTGAATATTTATTAATTAATTTATTTATACTCCTTAAAAGGCGTTTAAAAATAATATATATAATTTAAGTATAAAATGTAAGTGTACAACAACTCAAAGAAAAGTATAAAATGTAATAGTACAAAAACTCAAAGAAAAGTATAAAGTAACAAGTATAAAATGTAAAAATAATACAATATCTAAAAGTATAAAATGTACAAAAAAAATTATTTATTCAAAAAGGTTTTAAAAAGTGAGTACTGCTAAGTATGAGCAATGAAGAAATAATTAACAGGAGAAGAAAATCTTCGATAAATCTAACTATTCTGTGAAATTTTCATTTTCTATCACTCTTTTTGTGCCATTAAAGGCGTGTTGATTGTCCCATATATTAGGCCATTTTTGTTCTAGATTAGACAAGATTAGTTCGGTTCAATTTGCCCTATTGGAAACAGTTAAAGTGTGATTTTTTGAGAAGATTACTATCATCATTATTTAAGGATTAGGTTTAGCCCGTCGTCCCACATTTCGGTAAGCAATCCAGATAAACCGAATGTTGCAAGACCCTGAGCAGAAAAGTAAGTTCCATATAGTAAATTAACGGTCCGCAGCGCAGTTCAGTGTGGAACTTTTCTGCACAGGTTCTTGCAGCATTTAGTTTATGTCGATTGCTTTTGAAGCGGGTCTAAGTTTCGACGCATTTTAAAAGACAATAAACAGTTGACAGTAACCTCATTGCAATCGATTTAAAGAAGTATTATTAATAAACGATGGCTCAAATCAAAAATGTTACATCAGAAAATTGACTCTAAATGTGATTGATTCGTCAGTTTTCCGCTTGTACCACTAGTTTTTGGACACCGTGTATTTTGCAACCGCAAATTCAACAAAAGATTCAGTACCTTCCAACCTATTTCCATCTAATAATTAAATTGATATTAATATGTTTTCACGAGGAAAAATGTTTTTTTTATTATGTTTCCGAATAATATATTTTAATATAACTCAACATTTTCCGCCGTATTAAGATTTATGAGGACGATATAGTTGACAGAGAGAAATAACATTTTGGGGAAAACAGTTACAATTTGACATAGTTATCTCTGCAACCTGCCAGACGACTCCGTGGCCGAACGTTTGAGATCATCAGGTACGAATTATGAGAACGTAGGGTTCGTATCCCGAGTAACATTTATGATGGTGACAGACCACCATCCATGCTCGAACTAACCGTGTTTGGTGTCCAGATCTAAATATCCAGGTTCTCCCCCATCTTACCGTTTCTTCCTTCCCTCTTCACACCCTTCAAAATCACAACATACCCCAATTTTGTTTGCCATAGTTGCACTGGCTCTGATTTGCACGAGCAGTTGGAACTCTTCTGCGGTATTCATATAAAAAAAAATCAGTGACGTTGCTCCCCTCATGATACGAAAATATACTTTGGCTGTATAAGATTTCAGCTCCTTTCTTACTTTTCACATCACACACTTACACCTCATCTCATTTGAGGTGGGACTCCTAAACATCTAAGTATTTGAGTACGTATTTGCGACAAAACTTCACACCATCCTTCCCCCTGATATAAAGCGAATAAAAATTTGAATGATTAAAAATCAAGAATAAAAATCTGGCTGAAAGAGATCCATGAAAAAAAAAACGACATAGAAAACTAATAAAACAGAAATGAATAACTTTAGTCCGCCTCAGCACAGATCACCCTAGTGAGGAGGACTAAGAAATACAATTTACTATACGAGTATTTAATATCATAATTTGTGTGTACAATGGTTAAATAGTCGCTATAATAAAAAATAAATAAAAAACTGAGTACTTCGTACAATCTCATTCTGAAATCGTGTCTTACCCAATACCAAAACGGACGTGGCATCAATGCTTTTCGACGAAATTTCTTCCATTTCCTTTGATTTCACACCTCACCTCATTTGAGGTGGGACACCTCAAATGAGGTTAGGTATTTGAGTAACTCATATAATCTCATTCTGAAATTGTGTCCTGCCCAACATTAACACGGACGTGGCATAAATGCTTTTCGACGAAATTTCTTCAATTTCATTCGATTTCGCATCTCACCTCATTTGAGGTGGGACATCTCAAATGAGGTTAGGTATTTGAGTAACTCATATAATCTCATTCTGAAATTGTGTCCTGCCCAACATTAACACGGACGTGGCATAAATGCTTTTCGACGAATTTTTCTTCAATTTCATTCGTTTTCGCATCTCACCTCATTTGAGGTGGGACATCACAAAACTTCACTTCACCAATTGAATAACCAGTACAAACTCATTCTGAAATCGTGTCTAACCCAATACTAACACAGACGCAGCACCGACGCTTTCCGACAAAATTCCTCCATTTTCTTTCGATCTTGTATCAGAGAACTAATTTGTATCAATACAGGATACGAAAGAGATATGTTTACCACTTATTGATTTGTCTAGAATCAAATTACTTGTGCTTAAAAAGTGTTTTTACTCTCCACGCGGTTGGAATACCGCATTACCGATCGGCATGTTAAGTACGAACTTATGCGGAGCACATGAGATCAAAGAGATAATATGTTTTCTCGCGCTGTACACACATCACGTAGTTTTTGTGCGTGATACCATTTACAGCCCGAATACGAAATGTCAGGAATGTATTTTACTGGAGTGCTAGACGATTGTATTAAAAAATATATATTTGAAATATTATGCAATTATTGGCGTGTGGGTGTTTTGATAAGATGTTCTATTTCTGTTTATATAGGTAGGTACTCGTATCGATTTCTGATGTTTGTAACGAATCCACAGCACTTGCCTCGATTTTATGGTATTTTGAATCTAAAAAAAATGCTTCTATCATACTAAAATATATTTTATTCGCTTGGCAAGGAAATAGGATATCTTAATATTGTTCCAGTCGTTTTGTCGCTTGTATATGTGTATATTTTATCTCTGAAAAAGCGCGTCGCAAAATTCCTTCAAATGTCGTAAATCAGATTTTAAAGTCATAGTAGTACTATATTCATGCACAGAAAAGCCTTATGACTTATTTTTATAAAGAAAAAACTCTTATTTAATATTTCTCTGTACAAAATTAGCTAATCTGGGGAAATTGATAAAGAATAACATTTCTCTAAACATAAGTAGCTAAATGAGGAAATTAAAAAGGATACATAAAGAATAGCATTTCTATAAACATAAGTAGCTATTCTGGGGAAATTACAAAGGATAGATAAAGAATAACATTTCCCTAAACATAAGTAGCTAAATGAGGAAATTAAAAAGGATACATAAAGAATAACATTTCTATAAACATAAGTAGCTATTCTGGGGAAATTACAAATGACAGATAAAGAATAACATTTCTCTAAACATAAGTAGCTATTCGGGGGAAATTACAAAGGATAGATAAATAATAACATTCCTCTAAACATAAGTAGCTATTCTGGGGAAATTACAAAGGATAGATAAACGGTGCTTTTTGTAAATATATGAATAAATTATCTGGTAAGAAGGTAAAATTTATAAAAACATATTTTTTGCTGAAAACCAGTAAGTTATTGTGAAAATAGTGTCAACCGGGATACAACCGCGGGGGCGATTGGTATTTTACTCCAGGGTATCTAGCACGGTCAATCGATAAAACCCTATACCAATATGATTTTGACTAAATCCGTCATCATATGGTCAGTTAGCGATATTTTCGAGCACGGTCAGCGTATGATTCGGACAGTCAAGCTGTCAGTATACAAAACTTTTTCAAGAATGCCGTTCGTTATTTAAAATAACTGTCTTATTCATAAATGGAGGTGAACTAACGAAGCTCTTAGAATTGAAACAAAATGTATACCCGATTCATAGACTTAATTAATTAATCTACGACGCGATTAAATGATTCCAGCTTGAAGGTAAGTACATAAGTTGTTAGATATGAGTTTTATGACTAAAGACATGATTCATTAATTTACTCCTTTTTTAGTGCCAAAAAGTTTACGCTGACTGTCATTGTAAATTATAGTTAATATTTCAATTCGAAATTATCAATTTATTAGTATTTTTAACTTTTAAGTTGCGCCAGTGTTGCCATCGTATGACGATATTCTATTATATTTCTTGTCAATATCGGTTCAGGTATCGGCGGCACAACCGTGCTTGGGAATCATCGGAAGTTAAGCCTATCGAGTGGCATATCCTCCCTACCCACCCCTGCGAGGTAACGCCATGATTAGTTGGTTAGTTAACCACCCTTATTTTCAAAAAGGAGGCATACTTCGCAGATGTGCTATGCTTTTAAATCTAAAAATCACTTACGTTTTAATAATTCAGTGAGTAGACCCTAGCTAGCCTCCTTCCACCAAATGGGAATAATGTATTCAGACCTTAGTATCGCGTTCCTGGCCTTAGAAAATCATATGCGTGGGTCTCTAAGCGTAGGAGTTCTCAAAATAATAATAATACGTTCCGTAATAATTTCAGCTAAGTACGAATTTTAGGCACTTCTCGTAGCACCAAATTATAATCGTTTCAACGATGAATAAGGCCATTCGTACACGGAGATACTTGCGACTCGATATACATGTCGCTCGTGAGTATCCGGCATAATGTTTTGATAATGTTCGTACACGACGCGATGCGTCGACTACGGATTGTGAGTCAGTTGCAAGTTACTGACACTTTCATGTCAGTGCTGGGTTTCGATTCTCGGCGAAGTCACTACACTTGAACAACGAGTGGTTCGGCCCAATCGTTGTGTTCAAAAGTGGAATGATTTTGAACGTTTAGCGCATATAAGTGTGTTCCTTCGACGAGACTCAAGAATAAGCATGTTGACCAATGCTTGTACTTTCGACGGCGATTGCGAGCGGCCTGAATTGGAGAATCGATACTCTGGTAGCACGCTACGTGAGTTGCATTCGCATCGAATACTCTTTTTACAGAAATGACGTCAGAACAAGATTTGAATGTTAAATTTGTTCTGGAAGTGGGAAAATATCCATGTTATGGTATCATCGTATGGGATCCATCCAATCCTGTATAGTTGGATTGCAGATTGTCTCAAACGAAAAACAATTCAAGCCGGAGTTGCCGGCTCTCATTCCACTCCGCACCAAATCAATGCGGGGGTGCCACAAGGATCTGTACTGTTGCCGACTGTGTTTTTGTTGCACATCAAAGATCTCGCTAAATGTGCACCGTTAACAAAAACACCGTTTGCGAGGGTTATCCTTTTGATAAGCCCCCTTCCACTTTTGATGTCGATACAGCTCTGGAAGTTTTGAGACAAAAAGTTTATCATAACCTCGAGAAGGTTCGTGTCTGGAGTGATGCCAACCTGATCAGTTCCCCAAACCCTAGCGTATCTGATTTTGGCAAAGAGGGAAATCAATGAATGTCTGGGGTAATTTGATGGAAGTATCCTCCCCAATAAAGACTCCATTGAAATCGGGGCTTTAAAGATGTTAGAGTAAATCTAGCTTCCAAGAAACTGGGCGCCTTTTATAGGGCTGGCAGATTCTTCAATAGTAACCAGCTGCTGACCAGATTGCTAATTGAATTTGGGAGGCTGGGCTCCCATCTGGGCTGGAGCCCCACAATACTTGATAAACCTACTTGATTCTATGTAAAAGAGGGCAGTCCGTCTGATTGACAATCCATTGTTAACAGACCGATTGCCATATCTAAGGTACAGACGCAATGTGGGCATGCTGAATATGTTCAACAGGTATTTTAATGGAGCCTGCTCTAAAGAGCTAGCAGCATCGATCCCCAGCTCACCGGTGCACCTGCGTGAAACTCAACGTACACGAACGGAACACCCGTTCACAGTTGATGTTGCCCTATGTGGAACTAGTTACCGACATCTGTTTTTCCTTCTTATTAGACCAGTATTAATAAATCCCTTCCTACATACCTATCTTGTGCCGCCTCACAACGCTGCCCAACTGGGTGGTGACATAGCTCCCCTAACTTTAAACTCTACAGTCAGGGGCGGTCTTGTGAGGTGTCATTTAAAACGAAAAATAAAATAAAAATGTAGAACTAAAATTTACCGGAATAGGTTAGAAAGGATTTCGAGGAGAAGGCGTGTTTTATCATGTATTTCTTTAGCGACAACAATTGCTCTACTATTTACATTTATTTCATTCTATGGGTGAACCCAAAACCTTCTTTTTGATCGTTTAATATGCTTGTCGATATAAAAAATAACAATATTATTATCTTCGTTGCTAAAACCACTTGACAAAATATTATAACGGCTGCACTTCAAAAACTATCCAAGTTCATTATAATTCGGGTAGCGCAGTGTACGGTAACTAGCTATAAAGAGTAGCATATCGGTAGGCTACTTGTTGTTGCGTCACATTAACGTAGCCTTTAAGTATCTCTGTATACGAAAGGCCTAAGTAATTAACTGTGTAAATTAATAACTAGAGGGTAACGCATTTTTGATAGGGTCAAAATTAACATCTAAAAATCTCGTCTAAAATTGGCCAAATGCTTTTAATTCGGTTATACGTACCATAAAATTATTATATAATTTTCACAAATAAAATGAATTAGATGAAAGTGGGTTGAGGATGCGTTTTCAAAGTATGCTAAAAAATGAAGATTATAAACCTTTTTAAAATACCAAGAAACTTTCATGGGGTTTATCCAGTGAAATCGATCACTTCACAATATCGGATTGATAGGCGTAACTACGGACGATTTTATACCGAATTCTCGAGCATGGGCGCTCTGTTGATAGCCAGACCGATACTGATAATGCAATACATTATAAATCTACATACGCTGGCAACACTGGCGTTATTTTCTATGAATTGACGTAAATTTATATCAGACTATGTAAATGTTAAAAATACCAATAAATTCAAAATTTGAAATTGAAATAATAACTTTAATTTAAAATTCCAGTCCGCATGTATTTTTTGATGTAAAAATGGAATTAATTAGTTCATTTAGTCATAAGTCATCACTCATAACTTTTGTTTCAGCAGGTTGGAACGGAATCAACCGAGCGCGTGATAGTTGAATATTTCTTTTCCGATTTTATGTCCGGGTTAAATCTTCCCCATAGGAAAAACTAAACCCTTCCACACACTTTTCCACAAATGATCATCTAGTCAATCCACATTACGCAAGTGCATTTTATAAGCAAAATAAATACAAAACAATACAAGAACAACACGTCAACTCACAAGAGATCAAATGGGAAAATAATTCACCGACTCCAGATATTTTCATATCAGAGGGTTCGGCTCGGTAGAACTTCTAACAGGGCCTATAAATCCTACTGATCCCTCAACATAATTATTTTAAAAATCTTTCGTAATCCTACATGTATTTAAAATGACTGATTTTTGCATTTTTATATATAATTTTTTTGATAGATCTAATACGCCTAAATTTTGAATGAGAGAGCTAGGTATAATGCCAGTAGCCTAAATAACGAATGGTAATATTTTTAAAGTCTGAGAATGTCAAATTTTTTTTATCTCATTTCCTAATATAATAATAATTATTATTTATTTCATAAATTAAAAAAAATTACAATATTGGTGATTTTCTCAACTACCTTACTTGGCTCATGGCCGTATTATGGTAGTCGGACATGATTTATGTAAGAATAATAATAATAATAACTTAAAAGACAAAACTAAATTTAAAAAATGTATATTATTATAGATACCATTTAAGAAATAAAAATAAAATAAATAAAGATAAAACTAAATAAATGATAGAGTTAAAACTATTTTTTTAAACAGAGTTAGGAACTCATGCATTCTTTAAAGAAGTTAAGTACTCAATGTTGAGCGTGGATAGTAATATGGATACAGAATTAATTAACTTTATATCGGTGTTTTATATGGGCATTTTATATTTTAGGAGGAGAATTGTCGTTGAGCGAATTTGGTGGTTTTAGGGAGCACGCATCCCAAGTTTGGTGAAAAGCGGGTGCTCGGGCCAGTTATAATTGTTGCATATAGTATTTGGTTCGGTTGTTTCCCGCCCGCGTCCCGCGCCTTTACCTACATCAGTCAGTTGTGTTTAAATTACCGCGCCGCAAGGTACAATCGATCTAACCCTTCCCGCATAACCTATCTTGAGTTTTTACACCACCGCGCCGCGCTGAAAACAGCAAATGTTATACCGCAAAAGATCGCCGTGACGAAGCGCATAAAAAGAGCAATCTCTAACGCATTGACTATTTCGCAAAACCCAATATCACCATTCCCTTTCCTGACCTCTCTTCCAATACTAACAATTACCCTACCGGTGATTACCGCAGAGCAAAGTGGAAGGTGCCGACAGCTTGGAGATATTGGTAAGTCAAATCAAACAAATTCACAAAATATCGCAATTACAGTCCATTCACGCCGCAACAGCGGGTGTGTGCTTGATGTTGTGTGAATTAAGCCTATGGATCGTGCATAAGATTTCTTTCAGTTCTAAGAGCTTAGTTAGTTCACCCCAATCCATTAAAACGCCAGTTATTTTGCATAACGAACGACATTATCCAAAAGTCATGCATATTAGCAGCTTATCCGAAGCCTTGAAGACCGCGCTAAAAGTAGCGGCCTTTGTCAACCGAATTAATTTAAGATACCTGGGTTTTCGTAGTTATATTAAACTAGCAGTTAAAAACCCGCTCCGCGGGTTTTTTTCTGCTAGGCCCTGCGGGCGGCACTTGGTTGGGCTTCGCCCAGTTTAAGTGATACTAACAACAGTTACATTTAATAGGTAGATATTAGGTCATTCACAGAGAGAGGGTGAGTATATATTGTTAAAAAACGGAACAGGAAGGCGTTTAGGCATAATAATAATGACAGTTGTTCAGGTAAAACTTTACCTTTCCCGAATAATTGCCTAAATGGCTAAAGGTAAATTAATATAGGTAAATATTCGGAATCGCTGGTCACGGAAAATAGGAAATATTTTTAAATAATACCTTCTGATTTACCTTAATTACTATAAAAGGAATCGAACAGCATTTGGGAAAATTTTAATTTTAGCTTTTTAATTTTTAATTACGTAAAATGAAAATTCGCTTTCGCTGTATGGGATGACAGCCTGAATAATTTCTGTTGATAACATTTTCTTTTGTCGGTATTCCTGAAATGAGCGGCTAGAGACAATTGAAAAACGTAAATTAAAAAAATATAATGTAATACAATATTCCGGCAAAATAGTGCCTACTTAGCACAAATGATTTATTTAACTATTATTTTATTTAACCTCACCTATAATAACCTAACCTAACCTATAATAATCCAGCCTAACCTATAATAATCCAACCTAACCTATGTCCTAACCTAACCTAAAATAATCCAACCTAACCTATAATAATCTAACCTTACCTAAGCTTACCTCACCTATAATAATCCAACCTAACCTAACCTATATCCTAACCTAACCTATAATAATCCAATCTAGCCTAACCTAACCTAACCGAACCAATCCTAACCTAACCTATCCTAACCTAACCTAACCTATACAAATCCAACCTAACCTATAATAACCCAACCTAACCTAACCCATAATAACCCAAACTAACGTTACCTAACCTAACATAACCTGACTTATCCTAACCCATAATAATCCAACTTAATCTAACCTTACCTATAAACTAACTTGAACTATACTAATCCAACCTAATCTAACCTAATCTAGCATAACCCAACCTAACCTATCCTAACCTATAATAACTTTTTTTTAAATATTTCCTTACTTGTAAAAGAAACCAAAATACCAAAATAATATTTGCATAGAGTAAATTATGGTAAAAATTCTAGACACTCATATCAGGAATACCAAAAAAAGAAAATGTCATCAATAGAAATTATTCCGGCTGTCATCCAATACAACGAAAGCAAATTTTTATTTTACGTGAATAATCACGTAAAACAAATAAAAAATAATTAATTAATTAATAAATAATTAATTAATTAATTAATAATTAATAATTAATTAATTCACGTAATTAAAATGCTAAAATTCAAAAATTACCGAATGCATTCAGATTCCTTCTATATTGATTAAGGTAAATCCGAAGGTTTTACTTAAAAATAGGTATTTCGTATTATCCTTGTCCAGCGTTTCCGAATAATACCTTAATATATATTATATAAATATTTATACCTGGCAAAATGATTGTTTTATTATACATATAAGTACATGTCAGATTAGAGATTTGTTGGCTAATTTTACAATCAACGAAGCGTTTCTATCTTCCGATTGTCTTTCATGTTATTTTATTGGGTTGGCAGTGCCTATACTTTCGCGTATATCATATCGGTGTTCTGTCAAAATAATGCGAAATTATTATTTACGTAAATAATATTAAATATCAATATTTTTCAAAATCGTACATGCAAAGAGTTGTTGTTTATTGTCATTAAGTTGAATCAAATGTTTGTTTTAGAAACGATGCCATTGCAAAGTTTAAATAAACTTCCAGAAGAAATCTTTTTATTTTGCATATTTAAATATTCGCGCCAGCCCCTCGGTTCGTTATTTCACCGCCAGAGGAGCGCTCTGTAGGCTATCTTTGACGCGGTGCGTATTACTGCGTATCGGCCATGTTGAATGAACGCGTGCTTTTTTCGTCAAACGTCAAACGTAATCACGTAATTGTGGATAATTTTCACTGTAATGTAATTAATCCAATGGATCATGAACTTTCTAAAACATATTTACTTCGATATTATCCAAAAATTGTATGAGCAGAAACGATATTTTTGAATAAATATCGTATTACATGTGGCGATTCTATTTTAGTATGAAATCGTGTCTTAATCTTTAAAGTCTTATTTAAACACAATTTGAATTTGACCAATCACAGGGCCTACACCGTCCAGACGCTGGAGTATTAATAATATCAGATTCCTTAAAAAAGAGTAGACTTGGAGACTCGGTAATTTGTAGTCCACGCCAGGGTATCGATTCTCCAATCCAGGCCGCTCTCAATTGAAGTCGAAAGTACATACGAGGGTGGTCTGAAAAGTTTCCGACCTCAACGCAAAGATGGCGGTACTCGTCAATAAAATGTATGTTTTACTAAAGCCAAATTGCGATACTTTTCCAGTTATTCCAAGTAGAATTAATTTTGAAGACAACAATAAACTCACTACTAATTACTCTATTATAATATTTTGCTAGATTATGCATGTTAAAAAGTCACTTTTAAATACATATTAATATTCTGTTCAAATAAAATATTCTCTATTATTATAACATTGTAGGCCTTAATAGAATTTACTTTATATTAATTACTATTCATTATCATAAACACCTCATACCTCGATTTATGTCAGGTCTTATACAAAACTAGTATTCATTCAACTATTACTACACTAGTAGATATTTCTTTTAATTATGTATTGTTTAACTGCACTTCAATTAACAACTGTATCACTTGCAATAATATTTTTGTGTACATATTACTTGTTCTGTAATCACCCTATTGTATCAATCTATTGTAAAAGCCATTTTATAGCGTTTAAATAAATAAATAAATAAACACTTTCCCTGATGGTTTGGTAAGCGAGACATTCTGTTGGAATATCAACGAAAACTAAATGGCTGATTTATATCGCGCCCTTTTCGTGAATAATCACTTCAAGGGCGTTTACAAGGCGCTAATAACCTCGGTTCTAAATCATTGGCGTAGAAGTAAAACTGCAAATATTCCTAATCTTGAAATGCGTTCAGAAATATTAGATTTATTTTGATTTAACCTAGAAGCGGAAATACATACAAAATCTCTGACTTTCTGACAGCAACTGTAATAAATATATTACGGTCAATAAGCCAGAGATCTGACCTGAGGTTCGGCAAAACGGGGAAATAACAACAAAACAGCTGTTGCGTTAGGTTAGGCTGATAATTATGCGAATATCCTTGATATTTTTCCGTTTCATTATGCACATTAATATTAACACTATATGGTCGGGCATTTTACCGCCAAATTGGGGGCGAAGCGCGGGTGTTTTGTTTTAAATTTTAGCGCCATAGTTAGGCTTTCCGCAAAATAGTCATATCTTGTGACCTATTTGATATTGTGATCTACATAATTAATATAATCTATTGATTACATTAATTATGTCAGTTTGATGAATCAATTGCATCTAATAACACTGTCTGACAGGAGAATTATTTCAGACCTGGTTGTGTTACACAGAGTCATTAACAACTTAATTGATAGTCCTGCCATCCTTGCCACTATTAAACTACATGTGCCGACTAGGAATACAAGGCAAAATATAACATTCTTCTGTAATACATACTCGACCAACTATCAGACACACTCACTGACCAATAGGATGCATGATCTGGGCAACAAGTATGGGGGTGTTATTGATTTATTTATTGACTCCATATATAGAATTAAGCATAATCTACATCAACACTTTGTTGAATCCTACAAATTAGAGTAGCTTTGGTAAATTAGTTTTAATGATTTGTTTTATATGTAATGTTGTTGTAATTTCTTTTTTACTTTATGTTATTTTTTTCCTTCTTTAAAATGGATTACATCTATTTACTGTCAATATCTCCTGTATAATACATATTCTCTTATTGTACTGCATCATGTATCACTTCTATGTAAAAGCCTTTTTAGGCGTATATATATATAAATAAATAAATAAATATTTTTCGATGAAACTTTCAGTATTTTACTTTAAAAAGATGTCTCTATTTATTTACTTAGCAATGTATGTGTAATTCCTTTTTTTATGAACAAAAACTTTCTACTTTCTTGGGAATCATAGAAAAAACAGTATTTCACAATCGAAATAACATATCGAAGTTTATTCATACAAAATTACAAGATTATTTAGAAATTTTCAATACATATAAAAAAAAAATTACCTAAAGTGCTTCAATGTGTGATAGCGTTTGAAACACTTTCCTTTATGCAGGGGCACATTGCAAAACTTGCACATGTACCGCGTTTCACTGCGTAGTTTGTGAGCGGAACTTATTTTTACGTATTTTCATTTTCATTTTTTTGTTTTGTTTCAAATTCATTGTATTGACAGGTAGATAGATCGGGTACCGCCGACAATAGAAAACACATGACCCCGCACCCATTTAGAACCCCTTGTTTTCTCGTTTCCCGCAAATAATGTGTTAATATATTAGTATAATATTACCAGAATCGCCTGACGCCCATTGTATTACAGTAAATTTAAATCTCCCGGTGGAAAATGAACTTCAATCTACGTCACGGAATCCTAACTAATTACCGCTCTATCCCCTCGATTAGCAAACCTTCTTAAGAGGAAGCTACAAGCAAAAAATGTGTATATTCTTGGTATACCTTATATTGTAGGTAATAGGCAATAAAATCGCTTGACAAACGGAGTCTAGAAACGTTCGATTTCAAGCACAAAACTGTTTTTTATTTATTTTGTAAATAATATTGTAAGAAAGCAAAAAAAGTTAATCAAGTGAAACTGTCACAGATAATCTTAGCCATAATACTGTATTTTTTAAAAAGTTGTTTCCTTTACGTGTTCATACATTTCTATTGAAAAATGTTTTTTTAGAAGCTTACATTTATATTTTTTATAGAGTAATTTATTTTTTATATGTATTCTAATCAAGCAAAACGATAGGAAAACCTTCAATTTATCTAAAATATGTTTTTTGGTATTCATAATGTACACCAATTCGTTATAAAGATTGATCAAAATAGTGATTTAGCATTAAGGTGACACAATATCCTGACGGATATTATAACGGGGATTTGCCCCGACGCTCACATTATAATTATTTGTGATGTACGTATTACTAAAATCTTAAATGTTACTAGAGGGATTCCCAGGGATGCAAATTATTTATATATAAGATTAATAAAAATAGGACCTTACCATTAAATATCTTATGTAAAACGGTTTGCCAATTTTATAAAACGTTTTTCAACTATAAGATGAGCGGGAAGCACCAGATTTTTTTTTATTTTTTTATAGTGAATACCTCACAAGAGTCCCAACTGCTCCCGTCTGGAGCCAGTGAGACTATGGCATCCCCAATTGGGGGATGTTGTGAGGCTGAAAGTAAGTGGGGAAGGGAAAGAGGAAGGTGGGGAAGTACCTGGCTATTCAGATCTAGTCACTAAACACGGCTAAAGCCATTTGGAGCAACGTTTCAATTCTGAATGGTGGTCTTACACCAGGGCGATACTGGTAGTATCTTCCACTCTGATTTAATTTAATTTTTGTAAACGATGAATTAGTAACTTCCCGAGGAATCTCTCTAGAAAAATTAGCGATTTTATTAATGTATTCATAAGAATGAATAAAAATATAACACTCGGAAATATCAAACTTCTGTTCCGATAAAGAAAACGCCGTACGTTACTCCAACACTCTGAGGCGCACGTAACTGTATTCGTGTGTAGGTCCCCAAGCACTTACAGCGTTATTCTTTAGTAACGGCCACAGCTTAAGCCGGAAAGGTCGTCTGACTCCCGGACGGTATGTCCAGTAATATCTATTACGTATTTTTTTATTTAATCAAACGATTACTTTTAAAGTTATTAGTGAAATTTTCCGTTTTTTATAATTTGACCTCTTCCACAAGTGAGTAAAGGTTTTTTGTATGTTTCACCAATAAAAAAGAAAACATTATATTTTAGACATAATTTGAACTTAAAAAGTGCACGGTGGTTAAGTTTCAGAAAAAATTTGGACATAGTAAAAAAATATGAAAACAGTTTATTCTGTAGATTTTTTTAAAATTCTTAAGTTTCTTTATTTTAATAGTTAAATATTACGTTAAATATTATTTTCAATTAAAAATTCCGCTGTTATGTGTGATTGTTATTTGTAATTGGGGCGCCTAAAAATGATTATATAGTAGAACTTTGTTTTCATGTATTTCAAAGTATTTCAAATATAATAATTATAAATAATGTTTTTTTTTCTTTTTACATATAAATTATATTTATTTGGCTTTCAGTCACGCCAATTTTTGGGCACAGAAAAATTGGAAATGAATGTGATGAATTCAGACATGCCATAAATACCCTTCTATACCTAATATAAGATTTTAACATAAAATTGCTTTAGTTTAAATTGCAAACAGATTTATCAAGAATTCTCAGGGTCTGCCCTAGTATAAGATATTACAAAAAGTAGCTGGTATAAAATTTACAATAAAGTTTTTAATAAAGTACCTAAAGTCATTCGAATATTAAAAACGGTTATTCATCTTTTAAATTGTACAATCGTGTAGATTGTTAAATTATTTATTGTAGATAGAATTGTAGAATTATCTCCCCAAGTTACTGCATTTAATTTCGTTAAAATGATATTCAAAATTAAGGGAAAATTTAACCAATTTATAAAAAAATTGTTTGCTAATATATACGTACGTTTCAGTTAAATATTTATTTATTTATTATTTATTTATTTATTTATTTGTAAGAAACAAACAGCTTTGATATAATATGCAGTGATAGATATAAATATACATAAATAGTCAAGCCACAGAAGTTTCTTATGTTACAGTGCATTAGAAATGAAGTTTTAGTTTCTTAAAATTAATTTAGTGTTAAAGGAAGGGGAAAGGAAGAGGAAAATAGGAAGAGGATAGGAAGAGGAAAATAGGAAGAGGATAGGAGATGCTGCCGATACATTCCATACTCTCATATTAATAATCGATCGTACGCATTACTTCATATCGATATTTCTTTAGGTTATTACCAAAAATGTCAATGCTGTAAAAAAATTTATTATATTGTGCACATATACGAGGAATTGGGGAATTTTTTCGAATGTTTGTTCTACACGAGGGTAGATAAAATAAATCAGATTGTCGGGTTAATCTAGACGGAATATGAAAATTTATTAAATTGGTAAGTTCCGGTGAGTTCAGACAATTATTTAGGATTTTAAATAATAGGATTTGATCAAAAATTAGACGTCGTGTTTGGAGGGAGTTAAAATTATGAAATTTAATGGATTCAGTATAATTTGAGAAGTGTAAGTTTAGTTTATAATTTATGTGTTTATTCTTTCGATATGGGCTTGGTATAAAGGAGTCCAGATCGGTGTACAGTGTTCCAGGTGCGGGCGAATATATGAGGTGTAAAGGGAATATAGAGTGTTTATGTTGTGGAAGGGTTTTGCTATGCGAATTATAAATCCCAGCATTTTATTGGCTTTGTTAATGATGTCATCAGTGTGTTGGATAAAGTTTAATTTAACATCCAGTGTTACCCCAAGGTCCCTAATATATTTTACTTCATTGATGTGTGTGCCGTTTAGTGTGTATACAAAGGATATTTTATTTTTATTGCATGTAAATGTTAATTTATTGCATTTTGCGATGTTAATAACAAATATGGGAAAACAGAAGACAAAATGAGTTTTATCCCAATCAAAATGACGGCACCAAGGAAAATGTTTAACGGAATGGAGACGGTTCTAAATAAATAAACACTTAAAAGTAAATTTTTGGGCTAAATTTTCTACAGAACATAATTGTAAAATGTCAGCGTAATTAATTTTATACACCTATAAATATGTAGGTATATACATGTATACGCACTCGATAAATTTCCAGCGATTCCTGAGCTTATTCAATTTGGAGTATAAGAAGTACATTCATTTTGGTTTCCGATGACATATTTTTTCCACTTCAAAAGAAAAACAAAGCATTGGACGGTGAAGGTTTTTTGATATCAAAATACTTATATAAAATTTTACCTATTAAATCCCACCTATGTATTGTAAATTCCTCTCGTCCTACAATGAGTTATGTAACTCATCGGGATTGCTCTAGTACGAAATAAAAAATAATTAAATCTAAAATCTGAGATGTAAAAAAACTGAAATGTACAAACTATTTTCTATGTAAAAGTTTTATTAGTAAAAATATTATATTTTTTTATTTTTGTACTGTTTCTTTTTGTACCTGTTTATTTTTGTACCTATTAACTCCCACCTATGTATTGTAAGTTCCTCCCGTCCTACAATGAGTTTTTTAACTCATCGGCATTGTTTTATCAAGAAAAAAAATAATAGCCAAAAAAGGATTTGTGATTTATGATTATTTGGCATGTCTTACATACTGCAGATGATTATATAACGATTTTCAAAACACCATGCAAATTATGCATTTCATTAACTGATGCCAACAATAATGAAAATTATTATAATCATTTTAAATTTATAATTATAAAAGTTGTCCGTGTGAAATGAAAGTATGTCACACTGTGCGACATTTTGACCGACGCGGGGCGTAAACTAAATGTTTTGGGCTATAGCCGCGCCCGCGCCCACTAGAAACGCCCATAACTGATATTGTTTTGACGTCTTATTTCGTCTTAACCAATTTCTACCGATTTATAACAAGTTTCTCTTTAAATCTTTAAGTTTTTAAGTTCCAAAAAATATATATATATCTTATTTTTGAAGATAACTGGCAGAAAAAGGATGAAAGTAGACTGAATGCTGTAGAAATGAGATCCCTGAGGCGAATGTGTGCTAAATCCATGTATGGTCGTGTGAGAAATGAGGAGATCCGCAAAGAGTGCAAGGCTGATGTAGGCGTAATGAGTTAGATCAAGAATAATGAAATGAGTGTAAGAAGAATGTACGATGCAAATGTGGATGGTAGCAGAAGTCGGGGACGCCCGAAGAAGGCGTGACACGACCAAGTGAATCAGATACTTGAGTCGGGCCATGTCAAGAGTCAGAATAATAGAAGAGTATGTATGAGACGATGTATGAATGTGAATGAGGCAAGGAGTGTGTGCCAAAACTGAGGTATTTGGTGGTCCGTCATCTCTGCCTACCCCTGCGGGGAAATGGCGTGATGGTTAGTTAGTTAGTTAATATCTATAGATTTACTGTGTCGAAACGTTAATTATATGAAATTCTATGAAAATTATTTAAAACACGTTTTGTTCTGTTATTTAATATGTCATAGGATTGAAAAAATTCGCAGTGTATCTTTAAATGCAACTAAAGCATCAACTAAACTAGAGCGTCGAAAGATTTTTGCTCTATTTTAAACGAGTCGTGTTTTATTAAATCTTTTCACAATTTTCGCTTAATTATTATCGTTTTTTTTTAATATTAGCGCGCTCCCTTTAACTTTCGTATTAACATATTTCCCTTTCAAACCATCTTCGTACGCTTACTACGGGGCCTTATATATATATTTTCTACGAACCTTGGTCCAATTTTCTACGAGAAATTATTATTAATTCAATAAGCGAACATTTATTGTATTCTGACCGTAATTTTCTATGTGTATGATATGTACAATAAGTATGTCTGATATCCGTTAAAAATCTGTTAAAAACGTGATTGCAATCCCTGTTCTTATAAAATATTAGACCATTCAGAATATATCGGAACACGTGTTCAAGCAGCGGCGTTTTTCCTGATAAATATAACTCTCAACATCCTCATAACACATTCATGTTTTACTGATAGTTTGTTAGGAAATTTCTTAATGCATTTCTTAAAGGCCTGTAGTCCCGTTTTTAACAGGAATAAGAATAATTTGACCAGATTAGTAATAATTTAGCAAAATATTTTGTATCAGTAAGTTTACTAGATAATATTAAAATTTTGCGATGGTGTTGAGCGATGCATTGAACACTATGCAGTTTAGCCATAGTTTAGCCAACAAAAATGTCATCTTTAATTTAGTGTCATTGGTGAAAACAGCTGTATTTTTTCTTAACTTCGAGCAGATAATACACAATAATTTTATCTGTAATAACTGACGAGTCTATAATAAAGATTTTGCATTCATAAATAAATCTGGTTACTGTTTTTAATAAAAGGGCATGGAAAATAAACGGACTTAAATTAAGTTTCCAGTTTCAAAGCAATTATCGTCATTATACTACGTGATTTTATCTGGTATATAAGGAATAGCAGCGGGCTTAAAGCGTTATTTAGGCTTAAACATTTAAGCCAGCTTGAAACAATTGAGCTTGAGTTGAAAAATTGAAAAAAAATAATTGAAATGAAAAACATTCTTTCAGAGGACCTGGGCCTGAATGATGGTAAGAACTTTAAAAATAATTTCTTTCTTTCTTAAATATATCACAAATACTCACGTAATTATCGCATACAGATATTTTACTTTGTTATATGACTATTAAATTACATAAATTCAAAAAACAATTAAAAAAAGTTTATAATATTATTTACTATTTAAAATAAATCATTTATCATTATATGTGTGTTTTTTCGAAATCAATAATTTTAGGTCAGTGTTTAGACGAAAAAACATGAGGCGACGCGACGTTTGATTTAAAATTATTAATATTTCTTACAACAGAATTTGCATAAAGGTAAATATTCGAGTAAAATAACATGTCAAGTGTTTAACAAATACCGGTTTTTCAGAATTTGCCGAACACCTAATTAATACTAATCATACATTTAATAGAACGACAGGAGTTCAAATACTATATAAAAATAAAATAGGAATACGTCTCAATAATTTAGAATCATTGGAAATATCAAAAGCAAATAAAAATAAAAAAATAATTGCCCAATTTTAAACAAACAGATAGAACTAACTAAAAGCCCTATTTTAAAGATGTTTCCTTTCTCCCTGGGTAATTCCCACCCCTCCCCGACCCCACTACCTACTCCGCTGCCCTGATGCTCTCTCCCTCACATTTATATACTTTCTCTTTCTTTATTGTTTACTTAATAATCTTCCTCTGTATTATATGTTAGTTTATATTTGTACTGTCCTGATGAAGGTTGAGTTCAACCGAAACCGGTCGACGTATATAAATTTAATAAAGTGGTTTAAAACAAAGATATTCTTTCATTTGTGTAATAATATCAAGCCACAAAGTGTTTGCTTCCTTCGATAAGATTTATTTTGATTTAACCTAGAAGCTTAAATACACACAAATTCTCTGACTTTCTTACATTAACTGGTCTGAGGTTCAGCAAAACGGAGAAATAACAAATAAACGGCTGTTGCGTTAGGTTAGGCTGTATTGTAGGCTGAAAAATATTAATATTTGGTTTTTGGAATAACTTTATTGAGTAAAACCTCTAATTGTAATATTTAATTATTGAAGACAATATTAGCGATTTCTAAACGAAAATCTGAAACAGAAAAGGATACGGTCACATCTAGGAAACGAACCTTGCCGGGCCACGCTCTACCACTGAGCTAATGGGATATCCCCTTCCGTCACTTTTAACTGTATCATACTTCGAATAAGAATTACCAACATTGTCTTCATTTTTTTCAGATGTCCTAGATGTCCTAGATGTTATGTCCTAGACCCAGAAATATAATTTTTTGTCTGATTATATTTTGCTTCTGTGTAACTTTTCTGTTCTGTGTGTGATTTTAAATGATATATCATGAAATATATTTCAAAAAATTTTTGAAAATTTGAATTTGGGATAAAGGCCTCGTTATCACCTGATTTTTTTTATATTTCAGAATACTTTCAAATGACATTCGAAGAAATATTTGAAATACCATCAATTGGAATGATCATGAGTGGGATTTATCCAAAAAAACTAAACAAGAAGTTTTGGAAATTCTACTCTGACATGCTTGTGGCTGTACTGACATTTATCAATTATCTGTTTATTTACGCTTGCTATGTCGACATTATAAACGAGGATTTTCCTGATTTGGCTGTTCAACTTGCTTTGTTTATACCAGTCGAAGTTTCCTACATGAAAATAGTGTATTTCAAATTTGTGGAAGACAAATTAGAGCAGATGCTAAGGGCCATAGAAGCAACATACAAATCATCTAAATATCACCCTAAAGAGCACCAACAGTTATTAATTGAAGGAATTAACAAAGGTAGAAGAGGATCAACTCTTTGGTTCGTGTTAGTTATTATGAATACTACTTCTATTTGGTTGCGTTCGATCATTGGAATGATTGTTAAAAACTTGATGAGTAATTTTCGCGAAAAGGTAATGTTGCACAAAGTAAATTTGCCATTTTTCAATCAATATCGGTATTCGTCTCCGTTTTTTGAAGTCTTTTATATGTTGAGTTTATCGGTGCTGGGGGTTGCGATGGCTAACTTTACTGCTGTTGATGGGTTTTTCATTATAGCTGTTACCCATAATGAAGCTCAGATGAAGATCTTGAAGCTGAAATTACAGCACTTGTATTCAGGTCTAGATTCGTCAAAACCAAATTTGGTTATGTCAAGAGTTAAAAATATCATCAACCACCATTTTGAAATTATAAGGTAAGTTTCTCCCTATTTTTTATATAGTCTTAATCTGAGATCACATTAGCTTATTATTGAAAAAAAAACTTTTAAATACTTCTTTAGTGTGTCCAAAAAGGGTAGCGGGTATTTGATAGTTGAATAAAACAAAAAATATCAAAATTCGTTTGTTTACTCTTTATTTATGGACACTGCTCTGAAAAGTTATTTGGCTAAGTTTATGTTGGCGCTACTGGCACTCCTCCAATCTTGAACTAAGATTGGCAACAACGGCTTGACATATAGCTCTTGAGATGCACTGCCATTTCTGATCTGATAGTTTGCTTCAATATTGTCAAATTTGTTGGTTTGTTCTCGTATATATATTAATTTTTATTATCCCCATAAAAAATAATCCAGCGGACTGAATTCAGGGCTCTTGGATTACAAAAGTGCCTCCACAAGAAATCACAATCGGGAACAGATCGTTCACAGATTCAATTGATTTGTCAGATTTATGGCAAGTTGCCCTACCTTGTTGGCACCATGTTCTTGATTTAAAGCCTTGAAATTCTTGTAACTCTGGGGTCTGGGTCTTAGTGCTCGCCCTCGTTGATCTTCATTCAAATATGGGCCAATGATGCCTCGTTATCACCTGATTATGCTGCCTATCAGATCAGAAATGGCAGCCATCTCAAATGCGTACGAGATTAAGAATTAACAACGAATTTTTAAATTGATTGTTTTTATCCAACTATCAATTACCCGTTGCCCATTTTGTACAGTTCTACTAAACTATGTTTTTTATTTCAGTTTCCATGAAAAATCGCAAGACCTAATGTCTCCGGTTTTTGCCAACATGTTATTTCTCACATCGATTCAATTATGCGTCGTTGGATATCAAATTACAGACGTAAGTTAGGCAAAATTTTGATTTTTTTAAAATTATTATTTATTTATAACTTTTTCGTAGGCCCTTGAGGATGTTTTATGTTTATTTTTTTTAACTCTGAGAGAAATTATTTCTGGGTGGAGGGTCTTGGAAATGGAGAAAAGGAATTTCTGAAAAGGAAACGGTATGAGGGGTGGGTATGAATCTAGGGATTATTGTGTCCATGTGACTGACGTATGAATCCATCTGTCCCGCTGAGAGAGTCCTGCTGGAGAGGTCTAAAAGCCTCCCTTAACCAGTTTCTACCTACAAGAAGTAGGTAGGAGACGCACACGCCACCAAAACCTAGACAAACCTCACCCATGAACCCGGGCACACTTGCTGAGTCACCAAATGTAGATAACCGCTAGGGGTGACGTATGGCAGAAGTGTTGGTTATACAATAAATGGTTCCCGGGGCGGCGGTAACCCATAATCGCCTCTCGAATTAAATGTTTATATTTTAACTATATTATTTATTTATGACTATTTCATAAGCCCATGGGGTTTTTAAATTGGGTACATATTTAAAACTTTTCACACAGAGATTAGTAATAAACAATGGTTTCATGAGGTTTACAATTGCATTTTGTGTTCTAGTAGGTACTCTTATATTAACTAGACTTTCACAACAGTCGAGCTCCAAATTAAGATTTAAAATAAATAAACATCAGTTGCTTTTCATTCGTCGATCCTTAAGTGTATCTTTAATTTATTTAATAAAAATAGTGTAGTTTATGTGATCTAAGGGAATATTCAACTTAAAATTAAAAAAATGTAAAAACTTTCGCTGATTTCTTTCGAATTTTGTTTTAGTTTACGATGGGTTTTTGCAGGGTCTTGAAAATAACACATTAAAATTGGATTCGTTGGTGATGTTGATAGCCACATTGGTTCAAGTCTATGTACCCTGCAGTTACGGATCTGCCATCAATGAAATGGTAAGCTTTATTTTTATTTTAAATCGTTTTTAAATATCCGGAATTATCCAAAATACAAATTGATTTTTCTAAACCTATTATTTATCCTCTGGTAGTTATAGTGAGTTGATCATCACGGTCCTAAGTCCCAGAATGGGATTTGGCCTCCTTTACATAATATTCCGTGTTAAAAGAACTATGCACCTCATCTCCCACCAACAAATGTTCCTGCATTCCTTCACCATTCATTTTCTTACTCAATTACCTGTCCCTGTCTGACAGTTTGGAATACCTACATGAGTGGCAATTGCAACATTTTATTGATAGTTCGTCACTCTATTAAGACAACCTGTGCAGTGCATACGTTAAGTGACGCCCAGTGTGTGTAATATCATGTCTATTAAGAGAACCAGGAGAGTTTACGTGTGCTCTCAGTCATGTGTAGTGAACTAGCCGCGGTGTTCCCTAAGGACATAATAACGATTCGCAAGTAATTCAGAGGTTCTGGGGTAAGTCGGACTCCTTTCCCAATTGTAGTAGTTGTTGTTAATTTAAAAGGTTAGAAACATTGATTTCATTTAATCCCTTGCAATTTGAGACCACATGTCATCAACCAGTTTCAGATGTTGTTGGTGTTCTATTACCTGGCATCTTTTCCAAAGTAAAGGGAAAATAAAGAAAAGTTTTCGTAATTAATTTCTATATTGTAATTCAATTTGGATGTCGAGCGGCGAGAGGCTCTAACAATTCATCGGATAACCTTCTCCCCTGTCATTGATCACCACAAGTGGTTTGCTACGTTCGGTGACATAGTATAGTTTGTCCAGGACTGTTGCGTCTTTCCACCAACTGCTTGGCAAGCAGGATCGAGATCGGCAGAATCCGGTTGAGGAAGCCCCCTTGATCTCTCCAGTATCCAGTATCTAGGACTATCTCGACCCATTGCCTGCACTCAATTGGGAGGGATAGATTCATACGTCCGTCACTTCTAGACACACTGACCCTAGATTCCCACAAACCCCTCATACATTTTTCCTTTCCAGAACTTTCTCTCCTTTCTTTCCTTTAACATACAATCTACACATCCCAAAAGATGACATAGGCTCTGTTATAATTATTTTCCTCGAGGCCTCCTGTATGAAGTTAATGTACGAAAAAAATTGAGACTAACAGAATCCTTTAATGACCTCACGCTGAAAAAGATTTTCTTATTCATTTTCATTCTGCATTTTTTAACGTAGGTCTAATAGATTATTCCTTCGTTTACGCACTACGTCTCACAACCTTAAGAAATTTCTGATCAAATTTTCGTGTTGTGTATGAGAAATCAGCTTCTTTTGCTAGCATACATTATCGAGACTAGTATTTCCTTACATGTATAGCAGCTATTATGCGGATTTTGAGTTCTTAGGTAATCCTGTTCAGTATCTTTGAGTTGTGTTATTAGTTATAAGCTCTTTACGTCCTTTTACAGAGTGAAAGCATAGCAGACGCAGCCTATTTCAGCAATTGGCATACAAACCCAGACTCATCCATTAACCGCAGCATCAGACTTCTAATGACCAGGGCGCAGGCGCCTTTGGTCTTTTCTGGAGTTGGAATGGTTCCTTTGACAATAGAGACATTTGCATCGGTAAAGAAAAATATGGTTTTACATTCAAAATATATCAATATTTCCTACAAAGGGACTTTTTGTGAATGTATTTAGAACTTTAAGCCATATTACGCTTCCTCGTCCTTTTTTAGGCGACGTTTTGGAGAAGTATAAAACACCGCTTTCTTTATTAATGCAGGCCACGCTGTGAACTCACAAACAAACTTCACTGACAGAAAGAGACATGTTTTCGGACTACTAAGCATCAGGGTTACTTAGCAGGGTTTAGTACTAAAATCTGCTAAACCCAGTGCAAGAAGTCCGAAAACATGTATTTTTAACTGTCAGTGCAGTTTCTGTGTGCCTGATCGGGAGAAGCTGGGAGACCCTCGATCTCTCCAACTGGTCTCGCTTGACCCAAAACCTTGCTCTGCAACGAGAAGGGTTTATCATTCGTTGTTCACTCCTGGACATACCTCAAAAACTGGTATTTTTAAAAGTCAGTACAGTTTCTACAGCATGGCCAGTATTAATATAGATGGCGGTGGTTATAGTGCCCATCACAAGTATATATTTAATATAGATATGTGTAGTGATAAAGGAATATAAGTTTGTTTGTGTAAGTGTATTTTTTGCTCCGGTTTACGAATTATTACTTTTTGGTGTTAAAATTGAGAATAGGTTTCAAGTAACCATTGTAGCCCGTTTTAAAAGGATACACTAATATGACACAAAGAAAAATTAATAGTTTTCAACACTATATAAAACTATATTCATTAAAAATCATCAACGTAATTTAAAGCAACTTCTTCTGCAGGCTAAATCACTCGCGGAACTCACTAAAGCGTGCGTCAATCTTATGAGTCTTAATTTGTTGTTGAAAGGCCATGGTCAAATTTGCGTATTATAGTGTAAATGCACTGAAACCTGCAGAGGTAAGGGGTGAAAAATGAATGGGCAGTATTTGAATTATCAATTTGTGTACAGCTGCCCCGGGACCATTTATTGTTTAACCAACACCTTTGCCATAGGTAACCCCAAATGGTTCGCTAAGTTTGGTAATTTAGCAGGGGTGCCCGGGTGAAGTGTGTTCAGGATGCACCTGCCACCAGCTGCGTGGCGCGCCGGTTCGGGAGATGCTGGTTTGGGTGATACTTTGATCTCTTCAACTGGTCTCTCTTGACTCATCGCCGCCACATCTTGCACCGCAGCGAGAGGGGTAGATCATATCATCAACACACTGATCCCTAGATTCCTACCCACCCCTCATACCTTTTCCCTTCCCAAAACTTCCTCTCCTCCCTTTCCTTGAAAAAATGTGTGGTTGATATAAAAAAGACAGGCTGCAAAAGTATTTTGGAATTGTGGAACATACAACAATAACATATTCAAAGTATACTGTACGGGCTTCTGTAAAAAGTCCGTAACCTTGTCATAATAAGGGAGATAGAAATACAACACGGCTTTATACTTTATTTTTTTTTTTTTCAGATTGTAAATTCAGCCTTTTCTCTGTTCAACGTGGTGAGAAATTCCGGCCAGGTTTCCTAGGACGAACTTCAGCAATGTTTTTATCATTTTTACACACGCACATCAAATTTGAAAACGCCTATAACCACAAGAATTATCTTATATAGAAAATCAAACTATATCTACCTTTATACCACCATATTTAGTTACTTTGGAACCAACATTGAGCAAATAAGGTTTTCATTCTTAGTTCGGATACTTGTCGCTAGACCAGTTAGCTTTTAATCGGTTTATATTCTTGGTTCGGATACTTGTCGCTAGACCAGTTAGCTTTTAATCGGCTTATAGTCTTATATGATTTCTATGGCATGCTCTGGGTTACTTTTTAATGGATTTTAGAATTAAACTTATTCCTTATTACCTAACTAACTAACCATCACATCGTATCCCCGCTGAGATAGGCAGAGAGGATGGACCGTCAAATCACACTTGGAACACACTTCTTTGTTTAAGTAACATTTATACATTGTCTCATTCATGGACTTTTCTTATTTTAACTCATGTATTTGATTAGCTTGTTTGTGCGATCTCGGACGTCCCCGACTTCCGACCATTCGCTTTTGCCTCATATCACTATTATCAATACGTTCCTTAATCTTTTTACACTATCTCTAAATTGAAACTGATTGTGTTAAGATTTTTTTTCATACAAGCGATAAAGTAGATATTAATAGCCGCTTTAAAAATTGGAACTGATTTCAATACCGTTGTTCCGTCACGCCGTTTGCTTTGACAGGTCGTGTGCTAACCAATCGTATCGTCAGAATTTGAACTGTGTAGTTTAAATTCGCATACGTCAGCTTTAACCATGAAGGGCCGTGAGCCGAACTATCGCACAAAAACCGTTCGTCCTGTCAAACCCAACGTGTACACCATCGCCGGTTATCTATCGGAATAATCACTTAATAGTATTTTATCGCAATTTAAGTTAAAATAACGAGTGCTAACGAACCACGATCCCGTTCCAGTGCTGACAGATGAGTCTCACCATGCAGATTTCATCCGCCACCTGGTAAGTTGATTGTGAATTAACGTTACGAATTGTGTTTTCGCATTCTCCTGTCACAAGCCATAGACTTCATTTGTGGAATAGCCCTTTAAAGTACGGCTATTCCAACCCTTGTTCGTTCCTCGAACAACCGTACTATTTAATTGATAAATCGTAGATGGAATAAAATAAGCTAGGTGAAATGAACATCTTTGAAATAAAATTTGATCTATAAAGAAGAATATTTGCAAATACGAATTTGAAGGGAGCACGTTAAAAAAAGGATTATATTCATTATATTAAAATGAATGAAAAATATTATTAGAGGTAAGTGAAAATATTTAAATAATGAAGACAATATTAGTGATTTCTAAACGAAAATCTGAAACAGAAAAATCAGAAAAGGAAACGGTCACATCTGGGACTCGAACCCAAGACCCCTGTCTTTCCGGGACAGTGCTCTACCAACTGCGCTAATGGGACCCTATCCCCCTCGGTCACTTTTAACTGTATCATACTTCGAATAAGAACTACTAACATTGTCTTCATTTTTTCACCGCACATTTTTATTGGCAACTATCTTTATGTATGATCGCAAGATTCAACCCGAACTAAATGCAATCCAGACAGCGTCTTTTAGATAAACCTATCTTATTTTTTATTTAATGTGCGACATCTGTTGACTTTTCTGCAAGTCTAGAATGAACATTTATTTTTTCGGAATAACTTTATTGAGTAAAACCTCAAATTGTAATATTTAAATAATGAAGACAATATTAGTGATTTCTAAACGAAAATCTGAAACAGAAAAATCAGAAAAGGAAACGGTCACATCTGGGACTCGAACCCAGGGAAAGAAAGACAGGGGTCCTGGGTTCGAGTCCCAGATGTGACCGTTTCCTTTTCTGATTTTTCTGTTTCAGATTTTCGTTTAGAAATCACTAATATTGTCTTCATTATTTAAATATTACAATTTGAGGTTTTACTCAATAAAGTTATTCCGAAAAAATAAATGAAAATATTTAATACCGCATGACTTATTTAAAATCAAAAACTGTGAATCAGTTAATTCGTTCAATATAAATTTATCATTGATATATTCAATTCATTTCAGTTTACGTTCCTGATAGAGTCACACGAAATAAAACTACATTTCACTGCGACAATATTGTCATCACTGATTCATTTATAAACTACGCATATACAGCTTAGGTAACCAGCATGCAGAAGTAGCTGCCATTTTTAATAGTGCCAAAAGAACTTTAAAAAAAGAATTCCACATATTTAAAAAAAATAGTTTTAGCTAACACGCTGTTTCCTCTAGCAAGGACGATCGATAAAGTTCTATGTCAGTACACTATTGACTAAATTCGCGATCTATGGTCAGTTAGCAACATTCGCTAGCACGGTCAACGACGATGGACAAAAAAGCCAGCCAAATCTGACGTGGCTCCTATTCTGCCAATTAAATTTCGCTTAATTTTTGATGTACGCAACTATGTTAATAATATGGATATTTATGCAAAATAACTGGTTTATTAATGAACGAAATGATGTGTTGAATATTTAATTTTATTAAAATTACTTGTTTGATAAAATTAATTAGAATTGAAATAATGCGTACACACGGGGAGTTTTATCTGTTACATTAAAGAAATTTTTTCACCTTAAAAGTTGTGCATAAAGACTCCTATTCTAGTGCCAAAAAGTAAATACGGACTGCCAATGCGTATTTAGGCTTGTATTTGGATTCAAAATTTCCAAATTATTAATATTTTTACGTACCTGTATGACGTTTGATGTTTCAGAAAGTCAAATATCTCTAGTGTTGCCAGTATATATCAAGGACTCTATAATAACTGCCGATGATTTTGCAGCAATCTAGCTATCACGGTCGCACTGCAAATCGATATTCACTGGCAATACTGTACGTCATACAATACGTCAGATGGCTAGGTAAAAGTAAAAAAAATACTAATAAATTGACAATGTCGAATTGAAATAACAAATTAAATATACACCGGGAGTTCACATGTACCTTTTGACACTAAAAAGGAAGTTAATTAGTTATCAGGTGTTTAGTTATGACTAACAACTTTTGTTCCTCCAAGTTTGAACGACATCAATTGATCGCATCTCGATCGGGTATACAATTTCTTTCAATTCTAAGAGCTTCACCTCCATTCATTAATTATTATTACCAGTTATTTTGCATAACGAACGACATTATCCAAAAGTCGTGCAAATCGACAGCTTATCTGACACCTTGGAGGCCTCGCTAAAAGCAGCGGATTTTTTCTACCGACTGTCGGAATATATTAATATATACGTGCTCGCGAACATCGCTAACTGACCATAGATGACGGATTTTATCAATATCTTATTGGCTTTATGGGTCGGTATAAAATCGTCGGTAGTTCCGCCTATCGATTCGACATTGTAAAGATATCGATTTCACTGAGCTAGACCCCTTGGTGAAATTTATTGGTGAAATTTGGTTGTCTTACTGTCATACGTCTACAATGTTAATTTTTTATAACCCTTTTTTTGAAAAATGTATTATTCTGTATTTAAAGGAACTTAAATAAATATAACATGTTAAGAAACAAAAGCATGTGTGTTTTTTTAAATTTTTTTTAGCGTTGGGATGATTTTAGATTTTCACGGCCAAAAGAATTATAGTGATTTGTTTTTGGGGTATTATGCCGTGTTGCGGAGGCAATCGAAATTCACAAAAATCCCGTAAATATTAAAAGAGACGATGGAGCTAAGCTTAGTTGTTCTTGGTATCCGGTAATTGATGGCTACACCAGAACTAAACGCAAAAAAACACTTTAAAATTGTACGTTAATGTCAGCTCTTAGAGGGTTGGAGCTGGCAACACGGTATCGCATCTTCATACATAAACACACATTTCACGTCAACCTTAGATAACACATTTGCCCTGATGATGCACACTGCAATGCTGTCCGAAACGTTGGCTAAAGAAGGAGGTAGCGCAACACGGCATAATACCCCAAAAACAAATCACTTTTATTTTTTGAGCGTATTTTGCAATTTTTTTTCTGTCTTTCATCAGGGTGATAATGAGAGTATCTACCACGCTGGAAAATGTTATTGAATTGAATTAGTTGAAAAATTAATATTAAAATCGTATTTCCTACCATTATTCAATGCCTTAATTTACTGTACAACTTACACTGGTGATTTATTGAATGGTTTATGAATAATTTTTAACAAATTTACTATTAAAAATAATTGCCATAGTAAAGCACAAAGTAAGCCTTGTTATATAATCATCTAATTGCCGATAATGAAAGAGCATGTAATTTTTTTAAAGAGGAAATTATGTTTAACCTAATGACCTTTTCCAAGAGTTTCTTTGAAGATTTATTTCTTTTTAGTTTCATACTATTTCTACCATTTTCTTTCGTACATCATCTTTATGACGTCGATGCAAGTAACAACTAACGAAAGGTAAGATTTCAACCACTAAAGCCATGTACTTCTCTTAAGAGAACGGTCAGTATTCCGTGGTAAATATTTTCGCATTACATTCGATTTCAGATAATTTCGCTGCTTTGGTGGAACGTATTCGAAAATAAAATTCTACAAATAATATAATATATTGTCACACCTCAAAGTATGTATTTGCTTCCTTCGAAAAAATCTTATTTGTTTGTTTGACCTATACCACTATACCGAAGTGCCAATTATTTTTCTTTCATAAATCTCGTTTTGTACAACGCCCATCGCCTGTCAAATCCGTCGATTTTTAATTAAAAAAATTCCCAACATGATAAATGATCTGCTTTCAATATTTTCCATTCATCTGACCAATTACAGCAAAAGCGGGTGGAGTGGGCACACGGGCTTTAAAAATCCTTGTGGTAGAAAAAAATTGCCTCTAGATACCGAACAGAAAATCTCTAGTTATAAGATATATTTTTAATTTAACTGAACACAGGAGGTCCTGAGGCAAAAATCCCTCAGGCCTTTTGTCGTCTATTGGGATGTTTCTGGGAAGTTTCTGTTGTCTAGAGGCATTTCTGGGAAGGAAAAAGGTATGAGGGTTTGGTAGGAATCTGGAGGGCCCACTGTGGTGCAAAGCGATGGGTCGAGAGAGTCCGGCTGGAGAGGTCAAAAGGTCTCCTTCATCAAGTTTTTCGATCTAGCCCAAACAAGTAAATGGGCAAATGAATCCGAATCCCACGACCTAACCAAACCTCATCCTCATGAAGCCGGGCATTCCTGCTAAGTCTCCAAACGTAGCAAATCACTTTGGGTGTCCTATGGCAGGGGTGTTGGTTCTTCAACAAATGGTTTCCGGGGCGACCATTTATTATTTCTCTCTGCCAATTCCTACTAGCTTACGGCATTATAATCTGGGGTGGCTGTTCACAATCTACCATCGAACCTCTTCTAAAAGCTCAAAAAATGGTAATACGTGTCATTAACAAGCGACCGACAAGATACCCCTCCACTCGAATCCTCATAGAGTATAAGGTCTTAAACATACGACAACTCCACCTAAAAACCTAATACATTTCCTGTTCAAATATAAAAACAAAACTTTCTTACAACACAACTACACCACCAGAGCAATAACCAACGGTCACTACAAAGTACCTTCACTACATACCACGTCAGCTCAAAGACAATTTTTCTTCCTAGCTCCTAAAATCTTTAACCTTATCCCTGAAATCCTAAAAACCGTGAGTCAACCCCATTCCTTTAAAAAACAAATTACAATACCCATTCATTTTACACTCTATCAATTTAATCACCTTTCAGACAAAACATAATATATCCTTATTCCCTAACTTAGCGGTACAGTATGAATATAATTAATTAGTGTGATCTATATACTAATAATTTCTCAAATTTTTCATCTTCTTATAATTCTTTAACTTCTCTATCCTCTTCTTGCAACCCAAACTAGCTGCACATTTTTCTCTTATTTTTCTTTTTTATACTATAGTAATGTATAGATTCTTTGTCCGCAAACTGTAAAATTCACCCGCCATAACAGAGGGTCATCCCTAGCATGGAGGGTGAAATATCACAAAAAACCACATGTACTCTACTGTAAAATATAAAATATATACTACTGTAAAATATGCATCATGTAAAAGCCCATCAGGTCATTTAAAATAAATAAATAACTGATATATCTGAACACATGTTCATGTACCTACCTGCATTAGAATTTTTATGAACACGTGTTCCGATATTCGTGTTTTACTGAAGGTTTATTAGAAAACCAATCAATTCATTCGTTAAAAGCCTGCAATCCCATTTTTAATAGGATTACGAATAATTTGATGAGGTTCATAATAAATTAGTAATATTTTAAATCAGTAACTTTTCTCCGTGTATAAGACGATGTATGAATGTAAATGAAGCAATGAGAGAGCCAAAACATTGTTGAGTAGTTAGTTGCTCATCCTTAAATCCCGGGAAATATCTTGATGCTTAATTAGGGAGTTATCTATGAGTATTTTGATAATCAGTGAATTGCAAACCCAATTATGTTTTGTAGGAACCCTTCAAATTATATTGAAATCGATATATTCAGGTATTCTGTGAAATGTGTGTCAAAAGTTCAACTGAATTGTAAAATATTATCCAAAATGGGTTCACTAATGAATCATTATGGGAAATTGATTGTAGAATGTACATTATAATTTGCGATGTTTAAATTAATTTATTACTTGTCATGTTATATTTAAATTCATGTGGCTTCATTTCCGTCTATGGATTATTTTAATTTAAGCCCCCGTATACCCAATGTCTACCGATTTATAACAAGTTTCTCGTTAACTCTTTAAGTTTTTAAAGTTATTTTTTAAGATTCTATCTCGATTTGTTGGGCCGAAACGTTAATTACATGAAATTCCCTCGAAACATTTTTAATTTTATTTATTTATTTAAACCGGGTTTTTACAGATGTTCTCACTTACTCGTACGTGAGAACTATCTAGTTATAAAAACTCAGTTAAGTTGCAGGCAAAAATCTACAAATTACATACATACAGATAAAAATTCAATTTAATACAGGTTACGTACTAAAAATCGCAAAGTAAGTTCCGAAAACTATTAAAAACACGTTTTGTTCTGTTATTTAATATGTTATAGGCATGAAAAAAATCACAGGGTATCTTTAAATGAAACTAAAGCATTTTTCGAGAGATTTTCGCTCTATTTCAAACGAGTCAAGAAGAGGTAGAAGGAGCGGGGAGGGGTAAGAGTGGGGGAGTGTTATTCAAAGTAGGAATTAAAATTTCACTAGACGGGAAAGACCGGGTAATTGGAAAAATATTTAAAATGGGGTTTATAAAAATTTTTTGTTTATTAATAATATCTGCTTTCATATTCACGTGTTTTCTTATCTCTAAGATTTCAAAATTATTGATTTGAGATACCTTGTAACCAGAATGTAGTATTTTAAAACCTGAATTAATATCGAAAGTATGGTCGTTATTTAATAAATGATTGTAGTAGTAATGATTGTAATTCCTTTTATATAGGAAAAACTAATAGAAACTTTGAGATCAGAATTAAAGAACATCTTAGGGCTTTAAAGGGAAACTGTGAATCAGAATTTGCGGATCATTTATTAAATAACGACCATACTTTCGATATTAATTCAGGTTTTAAAATACTACATTCTGGTTACAAGGTATCTCAAATCAATAATTTTGAAATCTTAGAGATAAGAAAACACGTGAATATGAAAGCAGATATTATTAATTAACAAAAAATTTTTATAAACCCCATTTTAAATATTTTTCCAATTACCCGGTCTTTCCCGTCTAGTGACATTTTAATTCCTACTTTGAATAACCCTCCCCCACTCTTACCCCTCCCCGCTCCTTCTACCTCTTCTTTCTAGACCTAATTTTAATTATAACTTTAGTATACTTGTGCTCCTGATGATGTGAACTTGGTTCACGAAACATGTTGAGATTTTGTATCGAAATAAAGTGATGTAAACTAAGTTATTTGTGTTTTAATAAAAAATAAATAATGCCATCACAAAGTGAAAAGCAGTTAGAAGAAGTTTTCTTCGAAAAATATAATTACTATAATATTAATAGCCGAAAGTTTAAAAACTTTTACATAAATTACTTAAAACTGTTTGGCACCACTGTACGGCATACAAGTTCCATGTACCTACTGTACCACCTTAGCTACCAGCTGACTAAACCACCGTAACAATAATAATTGACTCCAGTGTTCAGTGTAATTCGCCGGACTTGAAACATGAATTCTAACTTTGATTTATTTGTACAAAATTGCTGCAAAATAATGTACCTACCAATTTAATCAAGCACATATAGATTTCCATAGTAAAAATAATCCTTTCTCATTTGCCTACTCTATAGTACTATGTTTGATTTTATAACTGTATACTTTTTATATTCTTTTTTATGTATCTATTTAGAGGGAAATCAACAGTTTACAATGTGGTTCATTAATACATATGTAATTTACCTAACTGAGATTTCCTCAATATACTATTGTATTATGTATCTAAAAATAACACTTACAACAACTAAAAAATATTATATTATTATACTATTATATTATTATACTATATTATATTATTATATATATTATTATATTATACTATTATATTATATTAATATTATGCTATTATATTTTTATATTCTACTGTATTCTTCCATACTTCCTTATATTACTATAGTCATTTACATTATTCTATGTTCTTAAATATTCTTTAATAATATGTTATTTTATTTTATATTCCCGCACATTCCTTATATTAATGTATAGAAAATCGACCACCATAACACGGGCATGTGCCTAGCATGGTGGTCGAAAAATTCCTCAATGCATGTAACTAATAATTTTTTGAATAAAGAAACTTAAAAAAAAAAAAAAAAGTTCCATATATGAAAATTGTCTTTGTATCATTTTGTCTAAGCTTAAGAGAAAGTCTCAAATCATTGTTTTCACGGATTTTGAATTGTCATCAGTTCCTTGCTAAAATTCTTCCAATTTCATTACTAAAAACCCCGCAGCCAGCATCTAACATCATCTCACCTTTATCCAATTGAGTATTCTCGTCAATAAATGGAATATGAGTTGAGTTATTCTTTTTCGAGTTGTAAATTTTTCGCCCTCATTAAAAAAAATCATTATATTATATCAGCGCTATAATCAATTGATTATAGCGCTGTAAAGCCAATGATTTCACCTAAATTTTACCGCTTATCCTATATTTTTAAGATTCATAAAAAAAATATTAAAAAAAATTTAAAAGCGCGAATTCTGCAAGCCAAAAATGGCATATTATGGCGTGCGATCGCTCGAGTCGTTTTGCAAACTCGGCATTATACGTCAAAAATCACTCGAGTACTTATTTTAAGTTCATCTGCAATATTTATACGCTATTTGTCAATATACAAGTAATATAATGCAAGCGTTTACACTTCCTTTGTTTGGAAGACAAAGAAGTTATGAAGACTCCAAACCTCTAGATATCAACACGGGACCGTACAATTATAACTAAACAGAGATTACTGACTAATAGTAGAGAGGAAACGAAAAGAGGGTGCAATATAGTCGTGAATGATGAACTCTTGGATCAGGAGAATGAATTTGTGTATTTGGGAAGTATTTTTACGAGAGATGGGAAGGCTGATAGAGATATTGAAAGAAGGGTAAATGCAGGTAACTCCATTAATGGGGGACTGAATCCTGCTGGAGCTGACGAAAAACTTGTAAAAAGAAGCGAAGCTAGCAGTCTACAATGGAGTGCTGATACCTACCCTGATGTATGGAAGTGAGGCATGGAACTGGCAGAGGAAGGATGAAAGTAGACTAAATGCTGTAGAAATGAGATCCCTGAGGCGTATGTATGTTAAGGTTCCATGATAACTCCTCAAAATGACAATTCAACACACCTTTAAAAGATGATATAAAGTCATTAAAAGTGATGAAACAAAAACTAGGTTAAATAGTTACATTTGTAACCCATTTAACACTTTTCATAGGTGTTGAATTATCATTTTGATGAGTTATCCGTTCACCGTATTGTAAACTATGTATGATCTTGCGAAAAATGGGGAGATTCGTGAAGAATGCCAGGCAGATGAGCGTAGTGAGCAAGATTAAGAACGGGACACCTAGATGGTTTGTGAAAGGAGGAAGAAATGCATGATCAAGTGAACCAAATACTTGTGTCGGGTCATGTAAAGAGTCACAATAACAGAAGAGTATGTATGAGACGATGTATAAATGTGAATGTGGCAAGGGGTGTGTTCCAAGACCGAGTTGTTTGACAGTCTATCCTCTCTGCCTATCCCTGCGTGGAAACGGCGTGCTGGTTAGTTAGTTAGGAAATACCGATTTGTAAGGATAGTGCATTTAACAATTGACATAATAAATCTTTTCGGCTCTTAAGAGGAAGCTACAAGCCAAACATGTGTATATTCTTGGTATACCTTAAATTGTAGGTAATAGACATTAAAATCGCTTGACAAACGGAGTCTAGAAACGTTCGATTTTAAGCACAAAACTGGTTTTTGTTTATTTTGTAAATAATTTTATCAGAAAGCAAAAAAGGTAATCAAGTGAAACTGTCACAGATAATCTTAGCTTTAACACTGTATTTTTTTTAAAGTTGTTTCCTTTGTGCGTTCATACATTTTTTCTATTGAAAAAATATTTTTTTTAGTAGTTTACATTTATATTTTTTATCAAGTAATTAATTTTTTTATTTGTATTCTACTCAAGCCAAACGATAGGGAATCCTTCAATTTATCTAAAGCATATTTTTTTGTATTCATAATGTACACCGATTCGTTATAAAGATTAATCAAAATAGTGATTTAGCATTGATAAACCAAATACTAAGGGTGTTGATCGCGCTTTCGGAGCATCTGGGCCGAAGGCTTGGAATAAACTCCCTCCGGAACTAAATTTAAATTATTCAAAATGTATCTTATACTGAGGGACGAATCAAATTTAGGAAAGTGAATTCTGATCAAAACATTGTACTTTTGTACCGCCCAGCATAAAATTTGCTTTTGCTCATTGAATAACGTAAATGTATATTATTAAAATAAATACTGGAAGTCCTGCGCGTGAGAACTGTGTAGAAATTTCGATAATAAACAATGAAACGGTGTTAATCTCATGTGACCTATCAGGTAAGTATGGTATGGTATAATTATCTCTGTATATAGTTAGTAATAAGATAGATTATTATAGAAATGTATTATATATTTGTGCAGCGCCCTTGAGGTGATTTTACACAAAAACGGCGCAATACAAATCATAAAAATATTATTATTATTATGGCATCCCAAAAAATTCTGTTATATTCATACTTCATACTTTAAAATTGATTCACTGAGTGTACGGAGGAATCATAAAGATGCACTATTCCTGTATAAAGTAGTTAACAAAAATATTCAATGCCCAGAGTTGCTAAACAAGATTCCATTCAATGTACCTGCGCGTTCAACACGCTCTTGTGCCCTGTTCAGGGTTGATCAATGCAAAACGAACTCTAAGCAGAATTCTTGGCTGAACAGACTATGCAATAATTACAATAGCGTATTATCCAAGGTTGATATTTTCAGTTTTGAACTTACCAAATACAAGAGTTCCATAAAAAAATATTTCTCTGATAGTTTGTGAATAATGTTTATGTCTCTATTGTTTATATCTCTATTATGATTTGATTTATATTTACAATCTCTCTCCATGGCTATAAATGTATTGTTTTGTAAATTTTTCGTTTTATATAATCTTTGTTTTGTATAATTTATTTAAATAACTTATTTCATATTATGCTGTCTCAGTAGAGGTAAAGTCACAAGGAGGAAATCAATAATTGGTTTTATTTTACTATATAATACTTCTGTACAAATTGATTAAAAGTAAACAGTCGATTTCCCGAAAATGAATAAATAAATAAATAAATATATATACGGGTATAGTATAAGTTCGGATACTTGAAAGTACAAAGCAATAAAATACGTATTTTTTAGATAAATAAACATCTGCGAATACAGCCATTAAAAAAATCAGTGTCCGTTAAATTTTCAGCTCAATACTTCAAACTTTTTAACACGTAAAGAACTTTTAGAGAGATTATTGGAAAAATGCGGTAAATTTTAAGCCAGCCGCGTTTGTTTTTGACGTAGAAAAGTCCAAAAATGTTCGTAAACAAGCTTTTTTTCATTAAAACTTTGGTTTCAATGTGAGGGAAGCAAAAATAAAACACATTTCTAGGTTATTTACATTGACTGTTTTCAATAAGACGAATATACACTAGCAAAGAGTTAATGGTAGCAGAAGCAGACATGAAGGAAGACATGGCACGATCAAGGGAATCAGATACTAGAGTCGGGCTATGTCAAGAGCCAGAATAATAGACGAGTATGAATGTGAATGAGGCAAGGAGTGTGTGTCAAGACCGAGTTGTTTGGCGGTCTGTTCTATCTGCTTACCCTTGCGGAGAAACGTTGTGATGGTTAGTTAGAAGTTCAAAATTAGAGAAAAATCATGTGATTTAAAAAAACTCTGCTTAAAGCCCGGAGAACGCCGAAAACTTCACCTGGTAGTTTGATCTTCCTCTTACAAAATTCACATTAATAACATTGAGCGAATACAATAAAAATTTCTACGTTTTATAAATTTTAAATTAAATATCCCACTAGAAGACTTACAATATCATTTCTTATTAAATACTCCAAAAATACACACATTGGAAGACAGGCGTAAAATAAACGACTTAACTTTTTTATTCAAAATTCTAAACTCTAAATTCGACTGTTGCGAACTTTTGCAACTCATAAACTTACGAATACCTACAATAACAACACGACAAAATACACTATTCCACTGCAACACACATAAGCGCAATTACATTGCGAACTCCCCAATACAGTGGTCTCACACTATGGGAAACCAATACTTAGGTGATGTCGATATCATCATCATCATCATCACTTTTGGCTCTACAACCCCTGGTGGGTGTTGGCCTCCTCAAGAGTCTTCCTCCACTCATCTCGGTCCCGCGCCAGCTCTCTCCAGTTTCGAAGCTCCAAGGCAGACAAATCGTTGTCGCTCCATCTTAACCTTGGCCTTCCCAGGCTCCTTCTCCCTATCGGTCTTGAGCTCAGCAGGGACTTTGGTTCTTGATGCTCGGTCATTCTCTCCACATGACCTAGCCACCGAAGTCTTCCCAGTTTTATGAACTTTGTGACGTTTAGCTCCTTAGACAGAGTATAGAGCTCATTGTTATAACGTCTGCGCCAAAATCCATTTTCTAGAACCGGTCCGAAGATGCGCCTCGAAATTTTCCTTTCAAAATCGTCCAGTGCTCGCTCATTCTTCTTAGTTAGAACCCACGTCTCGCCTGCGTACGTAAGCACTGGTCTAATTAGTGTTTTGTACACTAATACCTTGGTGGTTCTGGAAAGCAGTCTGGATTTTATTTGTTTTTGTAGGCGGAAATAGCAGCGGTTTGCATTCACGATGCGCTTCTGGATCTCTTCTGTAGTGTTGTTATTGTTTGTTATCAGGGAGCCCAGGTATGTGAACCTTGGTACCGTTTCAAAATTTTGGCTTCCACATACGAGAGATGGGGTTTGTTGGGTATACCCTACGGCCATGTGTTTGGTCTTCTGCTGGTTTACTACAAGACCCATATTTTTGGCAGAACTTTCAAGATTTATGAAGGCGTCTTGTAAATCATCGGGATTTTTCGCAATTATGTCGATATCATCAGCGTAAGCCAATAGTTGCACAGAGTTGTCAAATATCGTTCCTCTTTTCTCAATGTCTGAGTCACGAATAACTTTTTCTAAGGCTATGTTGAATAGGTGATGTCGATATATTTAATATTAAATTTTCGAATTTTGTGGATCACGTAAAAGATTTATTTTAACACTATTCCTAAATGGAAGTTGAATTTTTGTATACCAGTCAAATCGCTGTATTTTTTATTTTGTGTTCTTGTTCTTTTTATTTTTGTTTCTTGCATATATTATTTCTTCCTCATGTTTCAAAATTGTACCACCTACAGGTAAAAGCACTCTGGGCGTTAAATAAATAAATAAAATTACGATATTAAAATATCGACGAGCAAAATACTTGGTCGGTCCACGCAAAGAGTCAGAATAACAGAAGGGTATATGTTAGACAATGTATGAATGTGATTGAGGCAAGGAGTGTGTGCTAAGACCAAGTAGTTTGGCGGTCTGTCCTCTCTGCATACCCTTGCGGTGAAACGGGATAGTGGTTAGTTAGTTAATAGATAAAATATTGAAAAATCCTTTTTTTCTAACAACATTTTAAAATTTAAAACAGCTCTTCTGAGCAATAGATACTATGGGCCTTACTAATAAACCTGTTTTAAATTTGTTTACAGCTGATAAACAACTTTTGATCTATGGTAAATGATTTTTAATCAGCTGTGAAACATTTAAAACACCCTTATTATTATTAGTAAGGGTGTAAATGTTTGCTAAAAATATTGATAAGTTTAATTGGGTATTTTGACCTCAAATTCAAAATGAAGTTTGATAATAAAAAGGCCGCATAGCCGTTCCTCTTAATTAACCTAGTTTTGCGACAATTTCCTGGACCACTGAAAGCGACATTGTTATCACGGTGGTATCGGTTAGCAATACACTGTCTCTCAACGAAACCGATCACTGCTAAATATATCTCGAGAATTTTTATTAAATTATGATCATAAAATTTTAACTAGAAACTTGGTTGAAATCACGTCATGTCCGGTCCGTCCTCTCTTCCTATTGTGACGACTTTTTTTATTTATTAATTTAAAGACATGTTTTTTTTTAAATTTTATTCCTGATAAATCACATTTAAAATTTGTTTTTATGAAAAGCAAACCAACTTCAATTCTTCTTCTTTTTAAAAAAAATCCACTTGTTAGTTTTTCTCTGTCGCAAGGTTACAACTAGCACGCAAAACATCATTACGACCAACACCCTATAAATTAAAAAAATTAACAAACAACCCACACTAACATCAAGCTACTTTACAATCAAGACATCCACAACCACAATACTCGGAATAACAATAAAATCCACATTCCTCTAACACACACTACAAAATATGGAACAAAATCTTTTTACTATATTGCCTACACACTCTATAACTCTCTTCTAGATATGTATAAAAACATCCAGCATAATAAAAAAAATTCAAAGAAAGGCTTTAAAAGAATATTTTTTTTAAACATGTAAAAACGAAAATACGTATTTCTTGTCGTGTTGTGCTTTATTTTGTTTCTTTCTCTCTCCTCTTCTATCACCTGTGTTTGTAATCGAGCATAATCTATTTTTACCAATGTATTAGTGGGTAAGTACCTTCTTCTAAATTTCTACCTTGACTCTGTGCTTATATGTACGAGTATATCCCTGTCTGTTTCCTTTTTTTGTTTCTTCTTGTTTGTTCTACTTAACCCCCCTTTTTCTATTTGCGTACTGTTTTGTATGTGACACTTATAATTATGATATTTTTCTATTTTGTACTGTTTAGTATGTGAAACTTCAATGTAATATCAAAATATCAATATAAAATTATACCTATTAACTCCCACCTATGTATTGTAAGTTCCTCTCATCCTACAATGAGATTTGTAACCCATCGGGATTGCTATAGCAAGAAATAAAAATAAATAAACATTTTTTTGAATAAGTATAAATTAGTGTTATGTGCAACAGATTAAGGATTTCATATGTAACAGATTAAGGAACTCCAGTCCCATTTTTTTGTCATAAGTGTGCTTCTATCTTAAATACCAGTCTATTTTTTTACTGTTATAGTTATGTAGTTTTAGTAGTTAAATTGATTTCCAATTTGTTAATTTTTCAGGTTTCCTGAAATCGCACCAAATTGTGGTTGACTGTGTGACGTCATCATTTTTTCAACAGGCAGTGCATTTTGAATGGCGGCGTTAATAGTAGAGACGTTTTTTAATCTTAAGTTTAACCGCTTTTACTATTGAGGAACACTAGGTAAAAGATAAACATTTTATCACTACTGTTATTGTATTCTACCAAAGTGCAAAAATACATTTATTCCAATTCGCGGATATACATTCGCGCTCCTATTCTTGCATCCCTATCTCACTCTAACTTATCCTTGCATCCCTATCCAAACTCACATGCACTAGTGATAAATCTATTTTTCGGTGGCGTGCTTTCATTGTTGTTCAGTGTATAAAACGTATATGGTTTAGGTTGGCTACTAATACTACCTGGTAATTCGACCATAGGCCATCAGCCTAGAAACGTCAATCACTCCATCACCTGGCGGAAACACATTTGTCCGCCAGAAACGTGTTGGAAACATGTCCATTTATTACGCTAGCCGCCAGCCTGTCCTAATTTCCTTTACCTGAGCAGCGGAATAACGACCAGAACGCCATAGGATATACCTACACACGCATTTATGAAAATCGTTTTATAATTATGTTAACATTTAAAAAAATTTGAATACCGCAAAAGTGTAACAGCTGCTCCCAACCGTCCGGAGCCAATGATGCTATGGCATCTTTAATTGGTGTAGTTTGTAAGGCTAAAGGTAGTGCGGAAGGAAAAGAGATGGGAAGAAGATAGAAGGTGGGGAAGTACATGGTTATTTGTATCAGGTTATCAAGAATGGCTAAATCCATTTCAAGCAACGTTTCGATTCTGAATGATGATGAACATTGTATCGCCTTGGCAAAATACCAAGCCAAAAATCGTGATGTTACTTGAAATGGCTTTATCCATCTTTGGTGACCTGATCTGAATAATAAATAACCTACTTCCTCGTCACCCAAGGGAGTGAGCCTAAAAAATTTGAAACGTCAAAATTTTTTTAAAATTTGATCTCGACAACAGCGCCACTTATCGGGTCCCAAATAATACTATGTTACCTATGTTACGAGCTAGAACCAACCGTACAGATTCATAAAATTTCATTGAAATCGGTTGGGCGGTTTCGGAGATTACCGAAATTACTACACTGGAATTAGATACGGAGTCGAAAAAAAAATCGTCATAATAATAATAATAATAATAATATTTGGATGATTTATATAGCGCCGTTTGTGTGCAAACTCACCTCAAGGGCGCTGTGAAAATATATAAAATACACTTCTACGATGATCTACTAACTATTTATGGAGATAATATACATTACCATACTTACCTGGTAGGTCACTTGAGATTAACACTTAATTAACATTAACTAATTGTTTATTAGCGATATTTAGATACAGGACTTAGGACATAATTGGATATAACTGGACTTTCTCTCAGGAATGGTATATTTAATTTAAGGGTATGACAGTTTAAAAAGGTAAGTTTTTAGTTTAGACCTGAATTCTTTTGGACTTGTCATAGATCTTAGTTCCGGAGGAAGTTTATTCCAAGCCTTCAGCCCAGATGCTCCGAAAGCGCGATCACCAAACTTAGTATTTGGCTTGCGCTTAGGTTCCATCAGTCTGCCTACAGCTGATGATGTTGCTGATCTAAGAGTTGACTGCCAAAAATATTGATTTCATTGTACTACATTAAGTGAATGGTATAAATAGTCCGGGATGTAATAATGTAGTAGATAATCAAATAGTTATTTGTGGTAAGCGATGAACGAAGAAGGATAATGTGTAATTTGGAAATTAATGGTTGAAGATGTACGCATTAAGTCAGGTACTCTAGAATTCACAAGCTCAACTCGATTCACAAGTCCCAGAGCAACTGACATGTCAGTTAGTATATTATAAACATTATTGTCATTTTGTAATATATTAATAAATAAATATATTTGGGCGCACAGTTTACGTCGGCACTGTGCAAGCTGATTCCCTACAGAGCGTCGGACCATCCCTTATTATTTTCGTTCCAGTCACCGTTCGATTGTGTACCTGTAAATAATATTTTTATTCTTCTACAAAATAATCAAGTGCCGATTCAAATCGCTAAATGAGATTTTCCCAACAAAATCAGCTTCAACGGTAACACCCACCGCTGGGAGATAGCTTCGGGAGATGTAAAGTAGGTAATTTATTCCAACATTTCACAGAGATGTGGTAGAAAATAAGACACGAAATAATAAATAAAAGATGAAAATAAAAATTTCTGAAATATTGCTTTCTCGGTGGAATTGAATAATGTCAGTTAACAGTTGTGGAATATGAGGCGACATTTGAATCGGCGGAAATTTGGATAATAAAGAATTTTAAATTTGTAGCGATGCTACGAGATTCATCTAGAATGTCTCGCCTATACAAAAAGCATCGTAACAGGAATACTCTAGACAATGCCAAGCGTTCCTACGTACCTACCTGTCTACGGGCTACCGACGTCTAGAACTACCTACGACAATACGCTAGAAGGATTGGATAACCAAAACCCCTACCATTGGTCACTCCAAGTGGTACGCTACGTTCAGTGATTTAGCAGGGGTGCCTGGGTTCATTGGATGAGGTGTGTTCAGGGGTGACAGGGTATCTCATCAAAATGACAGTTCAACTCACCTACAAAAAGTGATGAAACTAAAACTAGATTAAAAAGGTTACATAATTAACTATTTAACCTAGTTTTTGTTTCATCACTTTTGACTCCATATCACTTTTTAAAGGTGTGTTTGTCATTGTCATTTTGATGAAACATCATGGAACCGTGTTCAAGATGCGCCGGCCCACCAGCTGCGGGGCGTGCCAGATCGGGAGACCCTGTGACCTCTCCAACTGGTCTCTCTTGACCAATCATCTTGCCCCGCAGTGGAAGGGATATATTCATACGTCCGTCACTCCTGGACACACTGATCCCAAGATTCCTAATAATATTTGGCTAATTTATATAGCGCCGTTTTCGTGTAAAATCACCTCAAGACGCTGACCTACCCACCCCTCATACCTTTTTCCTTCCCAGAGCTTTTTCTCTTCTCCTTCAGAAAGAAAAAAATCTTCCTTCGAAAAGTTTTTTTAATTATTTTTTTATTAAGCTAAAAGAAATTTACATTTCACTTTCTTAACTTAAATATATAACATTAAATAAGTAGTTTTCTAATATTGTTCTAATAACTTAAGATTAAAAAGTTTTTTTTAAATACATTTATACTCTCCGTTTTAAGTTTATCTGGAAGGAGATTGTATATTTGTACACCCTCGTAGCCAATGCCTCTTTTGCCACTTTCAGTCCTTACAGCATATGTGTACAATTTGTTATGTTGCCTAGTATAACGTTCGTGTACTTGTGACGTTTGTTTAAATGTTGTGTTTGTGTGTATAAGTCTATTTTGGATTTTGTAGATTAGGAGGCATATGTTGTATTCGTACAATTTTCTTATTTTCGAAAGTTTCATTTCCTGATACAGTTTTTTTGTGGGAGTGTCCGGGTTATAATTGAAGAGTTTCTTAATAACTTTGTTCTGTATTGTTTGTAAATCATTTAGGTATGTAATGTATGTGTTTCTCCATATTTCTATTAAATAATTTAGATGGGACTGGATTAAACTAAAGTATAAGCCCCTCTTTACCTCTGTTGGTAGGAGATGGGAAATTCTACCAAATACACCAATTAGTGGGATGATTTTTAAAGTATAATGGCTTAAAAAAATTTATTCATACAGATCAACAAACACTGATTCTGATTTAGTTTTATTTTATACTAGCTTACGCGTACCGGGCTTTGCTCGGGATTGGATGAATTGTTTGGGTTAAAGTTTTTGTGGTTGAGAAATCTAGTATATCTGTCAACTGGGTGTATTTTACTGGAAATATTTTTACTGTATTATAATAAGTATTTGTTTTCCCCGATTTTGCCATGTTTTCCTCGGGCGTACTCGGCTTCCTTGACCATCTACCTCTTCCTTCGTTCATCAAGTACGTCTCATTTCAGAATAAATAATTATTTGTTTCGTGTGTTATTTACCATTCACTAAATATTATTTTACTGTTAAACTACTTTATATCGACTATACTTCGACTCAATATCTCATTTCATTGCAGAAATAAAAGTTGAGGCGAAGCTTAAAGCTAAATAGTGATTTTTGATCAATCTTTATAACGAATTGGTTTACATTATGAAGACCAAAAAATATGCTTGAGATAAATTGATGATTTTCCTATCGTTTCCCTTGAGTAGAATTCAAATAGAAAATGCATTTACTCTATAAAAAATATAAATGTAAACTGCTAAGATTATCTGTGACAGTTTCCATTGATTAACTTTTTTGCTTTTTTATAAAATTATTTACAAAATAAATAAAAACAACATTTGTGCTTGCAATAGAGCTTTTCTATACTCCGTTTGTCGAACGATTTTAATGACTATTACCTATATTCGTGACGAAATAAGGCATACCAAGAATATACACATTTTTGGCTTGTAGCTTCCTCGGGCGTCTCCGACTTATTTTACCATTCAAACTATTCTCTAAATACTCTTGGCACTAATAAGAACAAACTTTGAAATTTTCAGCTAAATCGGTAAAGTTTTTGAGTCTAATATATTAAAAAATGAATGTTTCACACGTAGAAATCGTAATTTAAAAACCCTTTAAAGGCATTAGAGATTTAAACGCCCTGTGATTGGTCGACGGGTATTTTAATTATATATTTTTTAGTTCTGGCAGAACTTACACCGCTACCTCACTTGTTGAAAGAATTGTGATAATTTTGTCCAAGCTGCACTGCGTAGACTCGCACATGTATCACCAATGCGGTATCAAAATTATTTCAAATGAATTTTTCTTTTGGAAATGTTGCTAAATATTTTGATTGGGATTCGTTGACTTCATACCGACCCGAGTGGGATTGATCTTACTATTAACTGACAAAACCGAAGTACGTATGACGTCACGCGAATCCTTCCAGATTTCAATCGTTTTGAACGTGATTGATGCTAATAAAACAATGTCCTAAGAAGCTAAGCTAGCGGTCCACAATGGAGTGCTGGTACCTATCTTGATACATGGCAGTGAAGCATGGAACTGGCAGAGGAAGGACGAAATCAGACTGCATGTTGAAGAAATGAGATCCCTTAGGCGTATGTGTGTAAGACGATGAAATGTGAAAATTGGACAATAATGAGAGGCTGACGTAAGCGACGCTTTGATGGCTTGGGTATGAATGGTAGAAGACGTCGGGACGCCCAAAACATGGCACGAACAAGTTATCCAGATGCTTGAGTCGGGCCACGTCAAGAATCAGAATAACATAAGAATATGTACGAGACGATGTATGAATGTGAATGAGGCTAGGAGTGTGTGTCAAGACTGAGCTGTTTGGCGTTCCGTCCTCTCTACCTACCCCTGCGAGACAACGGCGTGATTTTCTTCAATGGCAAATGTGTCAATGGCGAAAATTGGTTCAACGATAATGTACTACATTGGATATCTGACTCAACTGGGAAAATCATTTCTTGGCTTAAGGGATGAACACGTCACTTTTATTAGGGGATGTATTAGTGGAACCGACTAAGCCTCGGGGCTGGGGGATGATCGGAATTGGATTTAATATGGATTTCTCAAGGGGAGGTAGGGTGGTTTTTGATACGATGAAGTACGAATCATTTCTCATTGAATTACAACCATAATGATGGGAATACGTGAAAAGGCGGTGGAGCCTACATAATATATCATAAAGGCAACGCTGTGAATTCTAATGCATTGCTTGTATACAACACGTTTCAAAACTTCTTATTCGAGTTCAGGAACAAATTAAGAAAACATTTAATCATGTCAAATGTACAAATTTAGTATAGACCTTCGTGAAATCTGGTTGACAAACTCAAATTTGCTTTGAATCTAGGGGTTTTTTTCAAAATTGGAACTGATTGTTTGAAGAATTCAGATAAGCAAAAAAATTATTTCAATTAACATTTTCAAAAGTGGCTTTTCAAGAATTCTGACTATCCCGTGATTTTTAAAGGGTCTGGTGTGGTAGATAATAAAATTAACAACTTTACAGTTATTTAAATTCGATGTGGATAATAAACGCGTTGTCTCTTTTTCAGACGTAAGAAAATGATGTTTCTCAGTGACGTTTCGAAATATCGCAATCGGAAATATTAGGTATGTGTAGTTCTTGTCAACTTTAATTGTTTGACAATATTTTTATATTTATGAGAGTCCCACATTCTCCCAATCGTCTGGAGTCAGCTGGCTGGAGGTGGTGGGGAGGGTAAGGAGATGAGGAATAGGAAGTTGGAGAAGTACCTGGCTACTCAGAACTGGTCATCAAACACAGCTAAAGCCATTATAAGAAACGATTCTGTTGTGAATGGTGGTCTTTCACTAGGGCGACGCTGAAAGTATCCACCAAAAAACGTGCAGCAAACTTACTATTTATTATTTTAACTAACAAACGTCAGTTATAATTTTCCGCTTATTTAGAAGTGTGCAAAATTTCATCAATATGTATCAAAATACTGTTTTTAAGGGTGGATAAAGGGGATGAGGGTAGTTTTCCAAATCACACGTAGACAGTGACCATCCTCTTGTTATGATACTTATTGATGAAATTTTGCACACTTCAAAATGTCATCAATGATTATCAAAATACACCTTTTAGGGGTGGGTAAAGGGAATGAGGGTTGTTTTTTGAAATCACATGTAGACAGTGACCTTCCTCTCTGTTTTGAAGGACCACGCCGCCTGCCACAGACACTCTTCTTTATATAAATAGATGGATAAAAGATTAATGAATTGTGAAAAACAAAAAATTAATCTATTAAAATTTACTTTCGCACGCCGAGATTAAAACCCGCGACCCCCGGATTCATAGCCGAAATATCGTAACCAACCAAGGATGTCGCCAATATACAGAAAATATTAAACGTTTTTTTTATGTAAGATAAGAATTTGTAAGTACATTATAAAGAATACCGCAGAAGAGACCCAACTGCCCGATGCCAGTGTGCCCTGATCCACCTAATGTTTGGGATACATCTGGCTCTTCAAATCTGATCACCAAACTTGCCATTTCATGAAATATTTATTTTTGTATGATTGTTTTTTTCACCAGGGTGATTCTGAAAGTATTTCCAACATCACGTACGTTTTCTCACACAAATGTTTTTGGTGACCACCAACGGAAATGAAAAAATATGTTATTTATTTTAATTTTCCAAAAAGCGAGTACATGTTGTTATTGTGGTTTCCAAACGAATAAATCTTCTTGGAAAAGTGAAAGTTTTCCGCGAAAACGGATAATAATTTATGTATTAAGTTTAATATTGCTGTGATTGATGTAGCCGACGGTTTAACCCCTTAGTCCGAGTGTTTTCTAGGAAAACATTCAACCCTTTACTCACACTCACTGAACATAAACGATGATAGAATTGTGCTGTGGGCGTGTCCGTGCATCCATTAAAAAATGATTTTCATGAGTCATCCAAATAATTATCAAAATAATTGTTAATAATTGCTAATTGCTCTATTATAATATTTTGATAGAATATACATGTTAAGGCAATGCACTACGTAGTAATGCAAAATCATGTGTTTTTGGTTTGAAAATTTTGTCGCCTAGAAATGTTTCAGATGTTTTAATTAAATACTGCGAGTAGAATACATCTTGGCCTTTGAAATAATCGAGTATTTTTTAGATAAGTCTTTTTATAAGCCCAGAAAAAAATAATGTATAAGGCCTGTGAAAACTGCTTTAAAGTTAAAAAATCTTCTACTTACGGACCCATTTTCGGTAATGATTTTATTGTATAATGTGGCAAATTAAGTTATTTATAAAATGATCGAAAAAAAATTAAATATTTATTCCTGAACACCCACAAAATAAAATAAAAGGCCCTTTTTGGCCATGTTTTTTTCTTGCATAAATCAAAACAGGCGGATGGTGTTAAGCGGGAATTTAAACCTTATCGCCATCTACGTAAGGGGTGTTATTGATAGCGGCTCGATTTAAAATATTACACGACGTATGGCATCGCCTTAACAGAACTGTAGCCCGAAAAACTGAAACCGTAGTACGATTGTTACAATAATACACAATAAGGAATATTGTTTTAATCTTATGAAAATTGCTGACAATGGATTTTGCTCTTCTAGAAATTAAAACATATTCAGTGCCTTTGCTGTAAATTTGGTTTTAGTCTAATAGTTTAATTATTCAACATGTGGACTTAGAACAAATTTCCGGTGAATTAACTTTTCTAACGAATTTCAGATTTAAAAAAAAAAATCTGTTAACTGTAAGTTTTAGATTCCACCGCAAAAGGGGAGAGAGGGGAATAAAACGAGGATGGGTAGTTTTATAAAAATAAACAGTCTTTTGACTAACAATTCTAACAATTTTTTCTAACAATTCCTTGGTCCTTCTTTCTTTTTCTCTCGTGCATAGCACAGAAAATCCTTTAAAAAGTGATGTATAAAAATTTCAACTCAGTTTACATAAGTCCTCAAACAGGCCAATGAAATTGAGTATCTTTTCATGAAAGAATTTCGATATTTTTGAATGTATAATAAGATTCCAGACAAAATTTTGGTCATTCACACACTTTTTAAAATTCAATTTGGGATGCGGGTATGGGTACCGCCATCCCGGGAACTATTCGATGAATAACCAACACCTCAGCCATAGGTCAGCCTGAGTGGTAAGTCAGGCAGAGCAGTGGTAACCGGTTTGCTGGGGTGAGGTTTCTTCAGCGAATGACTCTCTGATTCCCACCAACCCCTTATACCTTTTTCTTTCTAGAACTGTCTCACGTTATTTTCTTTAAAAATACCCTCCACACAGCACACCCAAAGACTAAGACAGTAGGCACCGAGGAAAATTATTTTTCTTTATGTAAAGGAAGGAGTGCGCATGGGTCTTGAAGCGTTGTTGAAGGGAGGAAACACAGAGGCTGGAATATCGTTCCACAACTCAAGAACAAGTCGTAGAAACAACCCGTTGTAATATGACAAATGTCGATTGCATACCCATTTTGTCGTAGGGATCACTGACGCTTGTTCCTCGGAGCATCTTCAATTAAAATACCTGTAGAACAAGGACAGCATTCCCACCTGACGCCTATAAATCTATCAAACGGACTACACGTTTCTGCACAGATTCAACGATGTTTTTGAAGTATTTTGGAGCTCCAGGTCAAAGGTGGCTGCCCAATTCAATAGTGGGGCGCTCTTGCTATGTGTACAGGGTCAGCAGTTGCGTACTATCTGCAGTATCCGCGGACCCTGTACAGAACACCTGGCTTCTGAGAGGCTAACTTGACTCTGGCGTCGATAGAACCTCCGTGCTTGAACCGGTGGAAGTTTGGTCTGTACATCAATTTCATTTATTACATATAAATTTTGTCAATTCCACGTTACAAAGTTCACGGAAAAAAATTAAAAATACAATAATATATTCATAGCAGTGGCACCTCGAGTACTTTTTCGATGGTGGGGACTCATATATATATTTTTTTTCACACATATTGTACTGAAATATCGCTTCCCGGAGAGTACAATATAATTTTACAAATATCTATACACAAAATAAATTAAAATTTCTGATCACAAAATAAAAACTGTGTCAATTATATACCAATTTATAAAATAGTATAATTAAAATATTGCAATATCTTTCAAGATTATCACCAAATTTAATTACAACGTACGCGATAACTTTCTAGGACTCAAACGGTTCAATATTATTTGTCACGGTGTAATATATTGAACTGTATCCTAGATATTTGAAATTCACTTGCGTGCGCATCCGTGGTTCTCACATTGCCAACGATCGATAAAAAAACGCAAAAATGTACCCATGTGCCTAAATGGACATCTCGAATTATATCCGAAGTGCGCTTTAGATTCTGCGCACCGAGAAATACATCAGATGAAGTTTCGTGCGCAAGTCACTAGTTGCTGGTAATCTTCAAGGCAAGAAAAAGATCCAGAAAAAAATTTCATATTATATTTCTACAAATGTTTGTAACATTTTGGTGTAGACAAACCATTGACTGTATTTTAGTAGGTTTGGGAATATTTGTCGAGCACTGTCCCCACTGTACCCCACTGTGAAGAGCCACCTCTGATTCACATTATGTATTATTTTGAGCAAATGCAAGATATTTACATAGTATTTTACTTACCGACATCTCGACAGATGGATGATCAATGAAGACTAATTCAGACTCTTCCCCGTCCAGAAGAACGCTGACAGATTTCTCTCCAAATTCGTCATCTGCAACAAACAAAAGTTGAAAATAACCTAACCTCAAAAGAACGTTAAATATAGACAATGTAAATAGAATATACTGATCAGATAATCCGAACAAATTGTGATCTATATGGCATGGAAAGAAAACTGACAATGATGAAATTGATTATTGGTTCAAGAAAGAATTTTGGGATTTGAAAATGTTTAGTTAATATTTTTTTCGTAGGCGGGTATGGGTAACGCTTGTACCATTCATTTGATAACCAACCTATCTGCCATTGGTCACTTAATGTTATTCGCAAGGTTTTGGTGCCCAGGTTCATAGGGTGAAGATTGTCCAGGTCTTGGAGGCGCATGTGTCTGCCCACCAACTGCGTGGTGAGCTGGAACAGGAGATGCAGGATGAGGGATACCCTTTCGATCCATAGCCATAGTGGAGGTATGGATTCATAAGTCCGTCACTCCGAGATACACTGACCCCAGATTCCTATCAACGACTCGTGCATTTTCCTTCTGAGAACTTTCTATCATACCTCTCCTTAGAAAGATCTTCCACACAACATTATATTCAAATCAATTCAATTTTGTTTATTCATTTCAAAAACATTACAAAATTGTTAATTTCAAAGCGTTTTTAAAATATTTTTATAATGAGAATTCTCAGATTAATATTAACAGTGTGTATATCAACTATACCAGTGATAATAGAGCTTGCCTTTTAAAGGAAGCTTCATTGATGCAAAACATGTCGATATCCGAATTGATTCTGTTCAACAGCAAGATTGCTCTCCCCACAGGCATGGCCATTGGCAAGTTAGTTCTGCAGGCCGGGAGATAAAATAGTCTATGTTGTCGGTGATGTAGATAACCATCGGGAACATAGAAATGAATGCTCTCCATGATGACCGAGTTTTCAAACCATCCACGAATCAGTCTAAAGAAATGTGCACATCCCTCCTGACCCGTAGATAGTTCATTCCAAGCATACCCAAAAGAAAGTATTATATATATATATTATAGAGCAAATACGACATTAGACGTGAGATACACAGACTTATATCAGTCACACAACTATGTGATAAGTGAGAGATTAATACTCTTAATGGCAACGGATTTGATATCGTAACTAAATATTATGTAGATTAATCTGATAAACCCGTTATGTAAATCTGAATTGAAAATATTTTCAAAAAGCCTGTTTGTTATGACAAAATTAAGAAAATACTCGTGGATTCAAAACGTGAGACTACATTATTTTTAACCCAACCCAACAAAATGAAATAGGATATTGAAAAATTTTGAGATCAAATTTCGTTACATAAAGTTCGTTTACCAAAAAGATTGACAAAAAACCTCGGTTATGTCGACGATTTTTCTGAGAAGCGATATTTAATATTGATAATCTTAGCATTTACGTAAAAAGAAAAAAATAAATAGAGCAACTTGAGGTAGATAAAACATTTGATCGGATTTTCAAGGCGTTAAAATAATTTTTTTCAAAATATCAAATTTTGTAACTTTGATGGACTTTGGGGTTTCGCTTTTTATTATAATGGGTTAATGAAGATTTTTCACAAGTAAGTAAGAACAATCCTTTTATAAAACCAACCTACAAAATCCTATTTTTAAAAGGAACATAATTCAAAGAAGTTAGAAAAAATATTAATAAAAAAAGGAAACAAAAAAGACATTAATGAAAATTTACAAGAAAAAAAAGAGAATACAAAAAACAGAAGCGAATACAAGAAAATAGTGGAAAACATTACGATCAAGCCGAATTATACATAAATTAGTAGAAGAGAATAAAAGTCAGCATAAAAAATATAAGAACATAGCAGAAGAGAATTCAAGCAAACATAAGAGAATACAAGAAAAGAGCAGAAGAGAACATAACCAATCAGACGAAAATAAAACCAAGTAGATTAGGATACAAGAAACTAGCAGAAAAGAATACACGCAAACAGAAGAGTACTCAAAAAATATAAGAAATATAATGGGAGCAAGTAGAAGAAAATACAAGAAAATAACAGAAAAGAATGCAGAATAAAAAATACAAAATATAGCAAAAGCGAATGAAAGAAATAAGCCTTATTAATCCTTATTACTTACCCAAACTAGCGTCATATGTGTTCATGTATTCAGAAGTCATGAATTGAGACACGAGGGCAGTTTTTCCCACCCCTGAGTCTCCCAATAGCACCACCCTGTATTTAGGTATCTGAAATGAAAAATACCAATTTCAAATTAATAAAGAAAAACGGAAGACATGGATATCAAAAATACTGTGTAATGTCTTAAAGGTCCTCACTAAGAGTTCCTGTGCTGAGCGGGACTTAGATAGAGGAGAGATGATTTTCAGTGACTTCTATAGTGCAACTTCATGGTTTGAGTAGGGTATTTTCAGTAACATCTATGACGATGTTTTTAAAATACTGTCATTTCTTTTTCCGATAATTCCTTATCTCTTCAGGCTAATTTGTTCGGTTTTTGGAACAGCTCATATGGTCTCATGGAGATTGTTGTATCTTCCTTACCGTCATAGTTATAAATATGAAATAAACGGTGTTAGAAAGAAAAAAATACAAGGCTTAATATTAAAAGTTGACCACAAAATAATTAAAATGTACATCAAAGGTTTGTCCTCTATGAAACCAAATCTGTCTATTAAACATGTGTTCTTTAGTTATCAGTAATTTTTCAGTATTTAGACGAAAAAACGCAAAATGAGCCATTTTTTAAAATATTTTATGCTAGCAGAAAGAAAATTGAATACTTATTATATGTTTATCTCTACTAATAAAATTTGAAAGCGTTTATCACCTTTCAAAAACAGCGAAGCATACGTTCAGAAATATTGCATTTATTTGGAATTTATTAAGACGTGGAAATTAACACAAATTCTCCATCTTTCTGACAGCATCTAAGAAATATAAAGGTCAATATATCAGAGGCCTGAAGCGTAAAACAAAGATAAATCAATAATATTTATTTTACGAATTATTTTAGTTTCAACACAACATTACAAGTCTCCCTGGAATGCTATTTTATATAGCCAATAGTCCTACGTCGGAAAAATAAAATTAAGTATCTTCGATCGAAACGGGATTGGCCCTACGGCTATAATCGTTTCTCTAATATGTCTCGGTTGCGTGAAATCGTCCCTAATGGCGCTTATGTTCAGCCTCGGAAAAGATAAAAGACGATGATTGCCATCTACATAGCTTTTACAGAAAACTACACGTAATATCACCACTTCACGTTATATCTTTGGGCATAGAATACAGAAGAATACTAGAAGTGTCTTCCATATAAATTTGAATGGAAAAAAAATCCTCAATTTGGGAGGCAGGTACCCGTCCCGGCAACCATTTACTGGATAATCAACACCCCTGTCATTATTTTTTTTAAATGATAAACTAATGTTCATAAGACAAGGTATTTTATGCATAGCACAAAGGATAACAAATTATTAAAAGCAATAATTAGTCGCCTGAAATATCCATACAAATTGAAAATTTCTCCCGTGTAAAAATAAATGCCGCCGACGAGATTTGAACCCGCACCTTCTGATGTCCGGTCAGGTGCTCTGGACCACTGAGCCACGTCAGCTTATTTCCAACACGACAAATAATCCAATATGTACTCAACAATTACTAATTATTGTATTGTAATAATAATTTGTTACTCCTGTCGAAGGTCACCCCATGTTTGGTGACTTTTGAGCAGGGGTGCCCGGATTTGTGGGGTGAGGTTTGTCTATGTCCTTGCGACGGACGCGTTTGCCCACCTACTGCGTGGTGGGCCGGATCGGGAGTGATTAGTTGACGGAGACCTTTTGACCTCTCCAGCCGGACTCTCTCTATCTATCGCCTTGCACCGCAGGGGGATGGATGGATTCATATGCCCGTCACTCCTGGACATGCTGACCCCCACATTTCTACTCACCAATCATACTCTTTTCCTTCCCAGGACTTCCTCTCCTTCATTTCCCTAAGAAGACCCCCCACACAGCATCTCCAAAGATGACATTGACCCTGAGGGATTTTTTCCCCCAAAAGTACCAAAGTAAGCTTATATTTGGATCACGAAACACGCCCACAAGGCATTTTTTCTATTCTATTCTTATTCTATATTTTTAGGGTGCAGGCAACCAATAAAACTGTAATTATTGAAGACAATCGGACAATATTAGCAATTCCTAAACGAAAAATTGAAACAGAAAAATCAGAAAAGATACGGTCACATCTAGGATTCGAACCCAGGACCATTGCCTTGCCGGGGCGCCGATCTACCAACTGAGCTATCAATCTTTGTCATATTTAATTGAATCATACTTCGAATAAGAATTACCAACATTGTCTTCATTTTCTCACCGTACATTTTGACTGCTTCTTTTAAGTATAATTGCAAGATTTTACTCGAACTAAATGCAATCTATACAGTGTCTTTTATAAATATATCTTATTTTTGTCCTAGATGTGAGCGTATCTTTTTCTAATTTTGTCTGTGCCAAATTTTCGTTTAGGAATCGTCTTCAATAATTAAATATTACAATTGATATGAAAAAAATGTATGTACCTTAGCAATTCTTTAATATATCAGAAATGGAAACGGATTATCCACACTGCTTACGTAAGAAACGCCTTGAATATTTCATATTAGGAACATTTAACGAACGTCATTACAGAAATTACAAATCACAGATTATTTTCTAAATTATAAATATCCATTTAGAATCTTCTCTCTTGGCCATAAACAAAATTAATTTCAATTACCGTCAACTAAGAAGCCTTGAAACTTTCCATATTCCTTTCCAAGCGTCGATAATATGTTATATTATCAAATAAGAGTACAACATCGACTGAAGTGGGAAGATTTTGAATAAATTTTGCGATAGCACCCAGAACTTTATATCTTGTTCTTGACTCAAAATTGATTGTATCTCGTTTTTTTGTTGTTTTGCATACGTATGACCTTACTAATAAATGTGGTGAAAATTTTATTCAATTGATAAAAACAACCGTGTATTCAAAAACCTTACTAATAAACTACAATCCACAGTAAAATAATATATTTATATGTGCAGTATATTTCTTTTATTTGAAGATGTCGTAAAACGAATACAATTTTAAGAAGCTTTTTAAATTTTTGTATTTGAGTTATTCTTAAATCTTTATAAATTGGAATATTTTAAATTCAAACACGACAAACGTTTAAAATTGTTGAGAATACGAAATTTTGAAATAACATTCCTTTGATTTAGGAAATCTGCAAGAAAACTGTCATCTCTCTTTTAATCTCGTATATACAGGGTTTTCCAATAAGAGGTGTTATTTTGATATTCAATCGCAAAAGATCAATGGTTTCGTTGCTTGTGTGGCAGGTAGCGCCGTTTTGTTGAAAATGAACGTTGTCCAAATCAATACCATCGAATTCCGGCCATAAAAAATCATTAATCATCTCTCGATAGCGCAATCCATTCACCGTAACTGTTGCTCCAGCCTCGTTTTCGAAAAAGTAAGGTCCAATGACTCCTCCGGACCATAAACCGCACCAAACAGTCACACGTTGAAGATAAAGAGGCTTTTTAACAATAATTCTTGGGTTTTCCGACCCTCAAATGCAACAATTTTGCTTGTTGACGAAGCCACCGAGGTGTAAATGGGCCTCATCACTCAAGATGATTTGCATTTGATTCACTCAAGTGAATTTTAATAATTTCAATGCGTTGTTGAAGCGTGTATCGTTCCATTTTTATTAATGGCGTAGTTTCTACTTGCCAAATTTTAAAAAATGACAGCTTCAAAAGTAATATCTACCGAAATAGCGGGCTATTCAAAATAACATCTCTTATTGGAAAACCATGTACAATAAAATTTTTGAAAAAAAATTGTAGTAATTCCCAGAGAATAAATAAAAATTACATTTTGGATTGATTGATTTTTGATGGTTGATTTTTGGGATTTATATTTACTTACGCGCATAAAGTATTTATGTTATTAAAAAAATATCACTTTCATAGAATTCTTGTTAGAATTCACGCGGCAATACTCTCTTCAAAAATAATATGTCGGAAATAACTTTTCCAAATCCGGAACCATATGTGTCATTCTGCCAAGATGCAACGTTGCTAGCTCTTTAGCAGCCAGTTAAAAACAAATTTTATTAGTAAAAGTTCGAAACAGAAATTGTAGTTTTTATTCAATGCGCAACTAAAACACCGTTTATAGGTGTTTTAGTTGCACATTTATAAGTGTTTTTTTGTATTGGTAATGCTGTTATTTTATTTCATGCTTTTCGTATTGTTACACAGCATTATTGAACGGTTGGTATTTATTCATAGTATTTTTTTTAATTTTAACAGTCTGTTGTGTATTAATAAATATAAAATAAATAATAAAAATATATAAAAAATAGTATACATAATACATGTAAATTTTTTTTTTCAGATTTTATGTCCGTCTTAAATCTTCCCCATAAGAAAAACTAAACCCTTCCACACACTTTTCCACAAATGATCATCTTGTCAATCAACAATATGCAAGTGCATTATACACGGTGTCCGGAAACTCGCAGTACATGCGGGAAACTGGAGAATCTACACCACATGGGGAACCCAAAAAAACATAAAGTTTTTTGATTTGAGCATTTTCAAAAAAAAAAAAAAAACAAAAAAAAATATTTTTCGGCTATTTTAGGGTTAAAGTTTTTTCTGGTGTTTGGGTTGAATAACAGATGTTTTAACCCTGCAGAGCAGAAATATTTTATGATTACACCGGGTTAAATGAAGGTTGATTTCAAAATAATGCTTCAAATCCGAGTTTTTTCATTATCGTTTTGTTTTACTTTCAAATAGTTTTAATTAGTTGGGTACTTTGATCTTCAGTAATAATTTATAAGAATTTGATTAAAAAAAAAAAAAAAAAAAAATCAACTTCAAACTCAATTTACTCGATAACGAAAGCTCAAATAAAAAAAAATATACTACAAAATCGACTCCAAATGTGATGTAGATTCACCAGTTTCCCGCTTGTACTACGAGTTTCCGGACACCCTGTATAAGCAAAATAAATACAAAACAATACAAGAACAACACGTCACCTCACCAGAGATCAAATGGGAAAATAATTCACCGACTCCAGATATTTTCATATCAGAGGGTTCGGCTCGGTAGAACTTCTAACAGGGCCTATAAATCCTACTGATCCCTCAACATAAATATTTTAAAAATCTTTCGTTATCCTACATGTATTCAAAATGACCGACTTTTGCATCTTTATATATAAGTTTGATGATAGATCTAATACGCCTAAATTTTTAATGATAGAGCTAGATATAATGCCAGTAGCCGAAATAACAAATGGTAATATTTTTATAGTCTGAGCATTAAAATGAATCATCAACATTCAAAAGTGTTTTTTTCAACTTTGAGGATTTAAAAAAAAAAATCACAAGTTGCGCCACAATACGAAGTATGTCAAAAAAAAACTAATAAATAGTAGTATATCTGTGTGTAAGGATGGAATGGCCAACCTTATGATTCCAGAGATAGCCTCATTTTTAATGTCAGTGCCATACAAATTTTTCTTAAAAAAATGATAACTCCTTCATTTGTACACGCAATGGGTTCGTACGAAATTTTATAGCATATTAATGATCAGCAAAATCCATTTCTAGCCAAAAAAAATACTCTTGAAAATTCAAGTCTCTATGTCTATGAAAGGCGATTTTCAGCCCACTGTGCGGCGTAGTCCGGTGGTAAGGCTTTGGACTCCCATTCCGAAGGTCGCGGGTTCGAACCCAGTGTACGCAAATAAATTTTGTTTGATTGATTTGTGTTATTTCAAAATTGATTAATTAAAATAATAAATACTATATATGCGGCACGTTCCAGAGTGGAAGATACTCCCAGTATCGCCTTGGTGTAAGACCACCATTCAGAATTGAAACGTTTCTCCAAATGGCTTTAGCCGTGTTTAGTGACTAGATCTAAATAGCCAGGTACTTCCCCACCTTCCTCTTCCCCATCTAAAATAGTTATAATAATAATATAAAATGAAATGTCAGGCTTTCTGTAAAAATATTGAAATACATACAATTAAATTAAATGTTACCTTGTATATATTCGTTTATATTCTAACGTAGTATAAACTAATTAAATAAATAATTCAAAAAAATAGTGCCATCTGGTAACTGAAATTCATAACTTTTATAACGATGATAACGAAGACTTACATTACCGCCATCTTACTGTTTTCAGGCAAACGTTTTTAAAATAAATTCCAGTTAGAAAAAATATTGTTTTGGAAATGAACAACAGAGTTCTTGTGTGTCGAAAATAGTTGATTTTGACAGGTCTACACTCGGCCTTAATAATTAATATTATTATTATTAATATACATTATTGAAACAGTGACCGGTTTCAGCTTATTATAGCCATTTTCAGACTATATGTGTATATTTAAGTGTTGGATGTAGTTGGAACTAATTAAATTATAAAGTAACTACATTCAATATAATATATTAACAAAAATATATTTGAAATTTGGTTTTCAACATAATATTTGGCAGATTCGTATAGCGCCCTTTTTGTGAAAAACACCTGAAGGGCGCTGATGTTATAATTTTTTTCACGGGTCTACGCTTGTCTTGAATATTTTCCAACAGCCTTCTCAGCTTATCCAAAGTGACACAACGTAGAGAGAAAATTGCCCATTAAAAAATAATTTTAATTATTCACAACGCGTACGAAAACAGATTACATTATTTAGCGCGTGGGCATATACAAAATTGCTGTTTAAAATGTATATTAATATAAATACATTTTGTTCGGCCGAGGGGTCATGAACTAAATACTAATTAAACGCAATTTTTTTTGTATTTATTGCCTCGTGTTTGAAATTGCTTTAAGGCCCCATAGTAAGCGTTCAAAAATGGTTTGAAAGGGAGATATGCAAATACGAAAGTTAGAGGGAGCGCGCTAATGTTTTAAAAAAAACGATAATAATTAAGCGAAAATTGTGAAAATATTTTATAAAACACGACGCATTTGAAATATAGCAAAAATTTCTGGTAAAAATGGTTTAGTTGCATTTAAAGATAAACTGTGAATTTTTTCATGCTTATAACATATTAAATAACAGAACAAAACGTGTTTTTTCTGAGCTTTTTTTGCGATTTTTTTCTAACAAGGGAATTTCATAAAATTCACGTTTTGGCATAACAAATGTATGGATTTTATCTTAAAATATAACATTTGTCTGTATATAAGATCGCGATATTTATGTAACCTATGTGACATCATAGATAATAGTAATAAGGGAGATGTGACATGAACCGCGCAAAGCGTATCGCCAAAAACGTACACGTCATAGAACCAAATAATACCAAATCGCATCCACGCACAGCAGCACCCATCCTTTATAAATTTAAGCCTTCAGTACTTCAGTACAACATATTTGTTCAGTTTGCAATGTTTTCTGTGTATTTTAAATGCGCTATATACATCTTACTTATTAATTTTACGTAAAAACAAATACTGTTTTAGAAACTCGATAAAATTATCTTTACGCTGTATGCATTTAAAACAAACACTACTCTTTCTAAATAAAAACATTTCAATATCAAACGTGAAAAATGTTATATTATATTACATTACTGTAAACTCACTATAATAACTTTTTTGTTGTTTGTTTTTGGGGTGTTATGCCGTGTTGCGCTAACTCCTTCTTTAGCCGACGTTTCGGACAGCGTTGCAGTGTCCATCATCAGGGCAGATCCGGTAGATCCGAAGATGTGTGAATTTTGGTTGTCGAGTTTGTGCTTATTTATTTGTGGCCTGGGCCCATCCAAGTGCGAAATGCCAACGGAAGTGGCGACATCTTGTGGCGAATTCTGAAAGCTCAGTATTTATGTTAGCCTGGGTCCCGTCCAAGTGCGAAATGCCAACGGAAGTGGCGCCATCTTGTGGCGAATTCTAGAATTAGAAAACCGATTGACAGCGATTAGAATAGATGTACCCAGTATCAAGGTATAAATGCAATGGTTTTATATTGTGTTATTATATGGTATTGGAGTATACTTAGATGTGTTATTTGCGTTTAGCTTTGGTGTAGCCGTCAATTACCGGATACCAAGAGCTGTTGAGCTTAGCTCCGTCGTCTCTATTGATATTAAATGGATTTCTGTAGATTTCAATTGCCTCCATAATCAGGCGTGATCTATAAGTTTTGGGTCTTCCCAGGACCTCGGGAGCAAATCCAAAGTAATGGCCGGTTTCAATTGTTTCAATTGACGGCTACACCAAAGCTAAACGCAAATAACACATCTAAGTATACTCCAATACCATATAATAACACAATATAAAACCATTGCATTTATACCTTGATACTGGGTACATCTACTCTAATCGCTGTCAATCGGTTTTCTAATTCTAGAATTCGCCACAAGATGGCGCCACTTCCGTTGGCATTTCGCACTTGGACGGGACCCAGGCTAACATAAATACTGAGCTTTCAGAATTCGCCACAAGATGTCGCCACTTCCGTTGGCATTTCGCACTTGGATGGGCCCAGGCCACAAATAAATAAGCACAAACTCGACAACCAAAATTCACACATCTTCGGATCTACCGGATCTGCCCTGATGATGGACACTGCAACGCTGTCCGAAACGTCGGCTAAAGAAGGAGTTAGCGCAACACGGCATAACACCCCAAAAACAAACAACAAAAATGCTTTTGGCCGTGAGAATCTAAAAACTTACCTCACTATAATAACATTCATAATGAAAGAACCCGTAAGACAAACTGCTAAAAAGCAGTTTATCGGGACTTTTTTGCCTAACATTTGTAAAGTGTATAATATATAATAAAAATAAAAAAACTATATTTATTTTCCAATATTGTATTTACTCCATTTAATATTAAAAACATCTTTGTAGAAGCGCTTTTCAGTTAAATATTTTAGATGAAGCTGTTAATTCCAAATTATTTAATATGTACTGGTATTTTTTATTCAAAAATTATTGCTTATTGGGTTTTGAATGAACCAACGTAGCGCAATTGGTAGAGCACTTGACCGGCAGTCAGAAGGCCGCGGGTTCCATTCCCGTCGGCGGCATTTATTTTTTTTTATTTTTTTTTTTTTGATTTTTTTTTTTTTTTTTTTTTTTTTTTTTTTTATTAAATATCAAAATAATATACAAAAATCAAAAAGTCCCAATAAACTACTTTAAAGTAGTTTGTCATTGGGTGCTTTTAACTTAAACAGATTATTCCGGCTAATCATTGCTTACAAATAATAAGCTTACAAATAATTGATTCCGGCTAATCATTGCTTACAAATAATAAAAAAATATGATTCAGTTTTGTTAAGTATTTTGGCCGCAAATCTAAAAATAAGTTTGGTGCAGAAAACGAATCAAATAGAAATGATGAAATTTTTGCGTTATTATCTGGCGCCTATATGCTAGCTGCTCTAGGCGCCATTTGACTCAGTCCGCTCAAAGGTGACATAAGCCCTGCGGTGAAATCCAAAGGCCTCTAAAAATAACATAAAAAATCTCGCTTAAAGTTACCCTCAAATATCACGTTAATATTTCGTTTCCATTTCTTTCATCGATTTTTCCAGCACAGTAAATCACATTCCAACACAGTGAACACATCATTCCTAGAAGTGGGATTTATACCGATTATAAATAAAAAAATTGTCACAACAAATAACATAAAAATTGACTATGTATTTATTTTATTGACTAGTAAATCCAAACGAAACATGAAACAGAACAAGACACAAAATAAAAGATAACGGTCTGAACTGCAAAATTGCAATTTTTTAAAAATCTCTTCAAATTATTCGTATTAATGAACTGATAGGTTTTCAATTTTTTGTCACAATTTCGGTGGTGTCGATGAAACTTGTTCATAAAAATGAGACATTTTTGCATTTCGTCATTTTCACGCCATTTCGTCACGCCGATAATTGGCTGTTATGGCCTTTCGACTCCGAAACTCCTTACCATACATAGTCCAGTCAAAATAGCACAACAAACGGCAATTCCTTGCAGAAGGTCGGGTAGTTTTGAATTTTGACATATCGTTTGGGTGGTCACAGTATTCTTAAGATCAAGTTTTCCACCTTCGCGAATCCCCGCACCCGGCGCTATCCGGCAAAAACAGCAAAACGTACACTTAAACAGATATCAGAAGGTACGGGTACAATTACCGTTGGCGGCATTTATTTTTACTCGGGAGATATTTTCAATTTGTATTGATATTTCAAACGACTAATTATTGCTTATAATTAAACGTACACTTGTTTATAAAATACTAATAACATTCAGAATAGAAAGTCAAGTGCAATTTGCTCCGTATAAAACACTAAAAATAAAGTGCAAAACGTATGTTTAATCAATATAAAACCTGTGAAACAGAAGCATAAAAGTGTTGCTGTAAAACTGAAGCAATTACTACGTATGTACATGAACTATATCTAAGAAAAAATTGATTTTAAAAATTTAAATCACTGTGATTTTTTGACATTTAATGATTTTATATCGAATACTCTACCTACATACGTTCCACTTATCGCTAACTGTCAATAGATGGCAGTAAATGCATAAATTTAACCATAATCGCAAAATAAACTAATAATTTGCGCTAATAAACAACAGATGGCTGTTAATACATAAATCAATTAAAAATATATTATTTACCGCTATTGTTCAATAGAGGGCAATAAGTGCATACAATATCAAATTCTGTTGAATAATCTTTGAAAATGGAAAAAGGTAATAAAACACCTAAATCAAAAAATGAGGACCCGTTTACAAAATCCTGTCTGACCCCAAGATCTCCAAATCAACACGAGGAGGATCCTTATTCAGATTCGGAGGATAAAAGAGAAAATGAAGAAGAAACGTCCACAATGATAGAAGCAAACGAGGTAAATAATGCCCTGAAAAACTCAAGACTTACCATAAATAATATTAAAAAAATAATAACGGAAGGGAAAGGAAAAATCATTCTAAAAGAAAAAATAAACGAAGGCATGGATAAACTATTCGACATTATTGCCCACTTAGTGGCTGAAAATAATGAAATGAAGGGCGAATTAAAAATATTACGACCACTAATAAAAAATTTTACCCAAAATATTATTGAAGTAAAAAATGTAATGAATGAAAACAAGTCGCTTCTCGTAAACATGGCAGAAAAAAATGAAGAATTTAAAAACAAATTGCATCTCACCAATATTAATAACCAAAATAAAGAAATTAAAACACCCCTTCCGGCACAGGACATCACACATCGCAGAATTAAAACAGCACAACTTCAATGGAAAGAAATAAAAATACGGATCTTTGGAGAAGAAGCAGGCCACCAAATAAGAAGAAATCTGGAAAAAAACTTTAAAGATGTAGATTGTTCCAGCTATATATACCCTGGGGCAACACTAGACTGGTACACGGCAAACATCATAAGAGAAAGTAAGAATTTAAACAAAAATGATTTTGTAATTTTAATAGCCGGAGAAAATGAGACATCCCCTAAAAACTTTCTAAGCAACTTGTACTACACTCTACGACAACTAGCCCATACTAATGTCCTAATACATCCAGTTACTAAAAACAACTATTTAAACATCTATAAACTGAATTCTGAGATTACATCTCACATCTTCGAATTCAAAAATTATTGTAAATTTACTGGGCCCATTTTTTATGAAAAAATGAATAACCATACAATTATCAAAATGATGAGCTTAACAAGGGCGTATATAAAAAATGAGATCAATAAAATATCAGTCTACAATTTTGAGCACCCACATCCATCAGAAAAAAACCCAAAATATACTCATTCATCCATTCCTACACAAACCCGAGATGACAGGAACTCACCTTACCCGGAACAACAAACTATTTTTTTATGAATAATACTCGTACTCCTAAACTTGACGACATCAAATCCACCTTCAATATAATGCATCAAAATGTACAATGCATTCGAAATAAAATGTTAGAATTAGAAAATATTCTATATGAAAAAAATATCGATGTACTTTGTGTTAGCGAACACTGGCTACAAAAGGATGAAACGACATCTATTAATTTTAATGGTTATAAATTAGGTTCAATTTTTTGTCGAGAGAGTCATATTCATGGAGGTGTCTCCATTTACTTAAACGAAAACATTGTATTTAAAGAACTAGAATTTGTTAAACAAATAACAAAAGAATTTGTATTTGAATGTGTTGGTATTGAAATTCCAAAACTTAAAATGATAATTTGTACAGTCTACTATAATGACTCTGATATAAATATTTTTTTTGAACAACTTGAACTATTATTAAACAAAATTTGCAAAAACAACAAAAAACAAATAATACTCTGCGGTGATTTAAATATTGATACAAGCTACAAGAACAAAAACGCAGATTCACTCAAAAACACACTAAAATCTCACAACATACGCTTGATTATTGATAAACCTACTCGTATACAAGGAAATAAAAAAAGTATAATTGATCATATAGGTACAAATATATCAAAAAGCTCCTACACATGGGAAGTCACAGAATTAGCTGTATCAGATCATATGGCACAGTTAATACACGTAAAAACAGAATATAATATAAACCAAACGTGGTATACAAAAAAACAATTATTTAACACAGAAAACACAAACATTTTTAACAATTACTTATCGTGTATATGTTGGGAACCACTGAATTCCTTTGAATCCATTAATGACAGCTACGAATACTTCATTAATGAAATAAATAATGGTATGAAGCTTTGTTTCCCCTTTAAACAGTATAAATATCCTCAAAAACGCAAAATAAATTGGGTAACGACTGGTATTAAGATATCTATTAGACAAAAAAGACATCTGTACATGAAACAAAAAAACACAAATGACCTCACAATCATAAACAATTACAAACAATACAAAAAAATTCTCAGTAAAGTGAAACAGGTAGCTAAACGAAATTACAATAGTAAACGAATTCAAAACGCGCAAAATAAAACCAAAACATCGTGGAACATAATAAAAGAGAACTCAAATAATTCTAATTCTAAAAGTAAACCAAAAATCTGTCTTAAAATAAATGATAACCTGGTATCAGAACCAAAAAACATTGCAAATGAATTTAACATTTTCTTTGCACCACCGCCACCACCACAAAATACATCTCTACATCCACAATCTGCCAAAACAGTCAAAAACAAACAGTCGCGATCATTCTTTATAACGCCTGTAAACAGGGAGGAAATTATTAAAATCATCGTAAAACTGAAAAATAAAAGCAGTGTCGGCACTGACAAAATGCCTATAAAAATTATAAAAGCATGTGCCGAAGCGTTAAGTTACCCGTTGGAAATATTAATTAACAAATCTTTTGAATCAGGAACCTTCCCAGAACAATTAAAACAATCTATTATTGTACCTTTGTATAAGAAGGGTCCTAAACAGGAAATCTCAAACTACAGACCGATATCCTTATTAACAAACTTTTCAAAAATATTTGAAAGAGCCATGTACAATCGCATTTATAACTTTCTCGAAAACTTTGAGATAATATGTCCACAACAATTTGGATTCCGTAAAGGCCGTTCAACAACACAGGCAGTATTCAATTTTTTGAACAAAATTCTAGAAAATATTAATATTAGTAAAAAAACTGTAGGTATCTTTCTCGACCTCTCAAAAGCATTCGACAATGTTGATCATGAGCTTCTTCTAATTAAACTTGAACATGTGGGTATTAGAGGTTTAGCATTAAAATGGTTTGAATCGTACTTAAAAAATCGTCAGCAGAAAGTTCAAATTTCAAATATCAATGAAAAAATGGTCCAGTATATGGTAGAATCCAAATGGAGAACAATAAACAAGGGTGTGCCACAAGGAAGCATTCTTGGGCCTCTCCTCTTCCTTATCTATATAAACGAACTTCCAATAATTGCTGGCACAGAATGTTCAATGTTTGCTGATGACACCGCTTTGTTGTTTGAATGTAATGGAGACGTTGACGAATTTAACAAACAAGTTAACGAGACTTGCCAATTAATAGCAAACTGGCTGTTATCGCAACATCTATCACTCAACACAAACAAAACCCAAATTTTAAAATTTTGTCCAGTGCAAGCTACACCTATAAATATAAATGTAAACATTAATAATAATATAATCGAACCTTCCCAAACCTGTTCACTACTGGGAATAGAATTAGATACAAACATAAACTGGAAAGAACATGTCTCAAAAATTGTAGCAAAAATCAGTAGTTTTTCTTATGTTCTGGGTACCTTGAGAAAAATATTAAACACCGAATCAGTAATAGCCGCATACTATGGTTATGTATATTCAATAATAAAATACGGTATTATTTTTTGGGGAAACTCGGTAAACGCTAAAGATGTTTTCATCATACAAAAGAGATGCATAAGAAAAATTACAAACTCTGATCGTTTAGATTCATGTAGACCTATGTTTAAAAATCTGAAAATTCTGACAGTCACAGATATATATATTATGGAGTTATGCATGTTAGTGCGATCATCTACAGACAAGTTCCCACTAAAAAACTCGACACATAAATACGCTACAAGGCTCACAGAAAACTTACTAATACCAAAAGCAAACAAAACAATATTCCAAAAAGGACCATACTACATGGCCATTAAAGTATATAACAACCTTCCACATAACATTAAACAAATACAAGATACACACAAATTCAAATCGTTACTAAACACTTTCCTTGTTAATAAATGTCACTACACGTTGAGTGAATACCTCACGTAAATGAAACGCCTATTTTTATTGGTATATATATTTGTATTTTTTTATTTTTTCATCGGTATATTGTTATTTTATCTGTATAAACATTGTACAAAAAATATTATATAAACATTGTAATTAAATAAATGTGGTTAGCTGGAAGAAATGGGGTCTACCCATAAGCTACACCTTTTGTAATTTTTATTTTACAATAAATAATTTTTGATTTGATTTGATTTGATTTGAATCATAATATTTGGATGATTTGTATAGCGCCATTTTTGTTCAAAATCTCTTAAAGGGCGCTGTTTATAGTATATTTAAAAAAAATTAAGTTCTGTCGAAAAAATCGTTGATATCTTTTTTAAAGTGGAGTAAATTTGTTACAATTGGAGCACAAAGATATAATATCGATTTTTAAAAATGCTTGATCAATTTTACCAGGAGTAAGGACAAATTGAGCTTACTTTGGGTACACAACAAACTTCCATCAGTTTATACCTTCAGTGGCAATATAGCTAGGCTGTTGAGGGGCCGAAGGGCACCACCCGCGAATATATACTTCGTAATTGATGATGGAGATATAAAACACAAGTATAATAATTTATTATCATCGAAAAGAATAATCGCGAAGCTTGGGGGATTTTTTTACAAAATATCGCTCTTTTTTTCTTTGGGCGAAACAAGACATAAAATCATCATATATCTATAATTTATTTTATGTCGTCTAGTCTAATACATACTTACTAAAATATTTTAACGTTTTGCTTGTAGCATATTACATTTGAGTGTTATTTTGACTTCCTCCGTGGTCTTGGAGGCAAGGCTCTCGACTAGCAAATCGGAGGTCGCGGGTTCAAATTTTTGCAAATTTTTATATCAAAATAATATTTAGTAAGCTTGCAGAACGATTCAGAGTGGAAGATACTGGTGTTAGATCACCATTCAGAATTTAAACGTTGATTGAAATGGCTTTAGCTGTTTTTGGTGACCAGATCTGAATAACCAAGTACTTTCCCACCTTCCTCTTCCCCATATCACCCCCTTACTCTCTTTAGCCTCACAACATACCTCATAGGGATGCCATAGTCCTACTGACTCCAGACGGTTGGGACCAGTTGGAACTTTTGTGCAAATTCGCATAAAAAAAGTATGGCTTAATACAATATTCTTCTTGTAGGTCAAATTGGTTTAAGTAGATTTCTGCTTTTTATGTTATTGAAATTGTCGAAGTTAAGATTGTTTTATTGGCTTTATGTGACTTTGTGTGAATTTATACGAACCAGGAAACTACTCGATATGGACAGAAACTCGCTGAGGGAACTGGTAGGACTACTATCGGGACACTGCCATCTCAGGAGACACGTGCAGATATTGGCAGTGGAAAACACCAACAGATGCAGGAAATGTGAATAGGATGAAGAGACTCCAATTCACCTATGGTGCCAATGTCCTGCCCTGGTGGGAACTAGGCTCAGATACCTGGGGAGACATACAGTAGAACCAGAAGACATAGCCACATACCCAATGACAACCCTGGTGAACTTTATTAAAGGGACTGGGTTGTTGTTAAAGTAATGAGGTAAAATGGGAGATAGCACAATGGGCCTATGGCCTAATACGATACGAAACTCGAATAGATTGGTCTTCTTTGGATTAAAATTAAGATGCTGTACGTTTATGAAGCTGCCATTTTTTCGAGATAAACGAAGTGAAAGATAAATAGATATAAATCTCTTGAAAAATCCGATAATAAAACGAAAAAAAATGATTTCTATCTTTTTATTCTGTATGATGGTGTGAGTTAGAGATTTCACATTTATCGACACTGAAATAAAAATAGGTAAGTATGAAAAATAGAAACTAAAGTCTTAGTAGAATTTCTGAAGCTGAAAGAGAATATTTATTAAAAAAATGCTTACATCAGGATCGTTGCCTTTTAAAAGAATAAATTTACATTTCAATGCTGGTAAACATAATAATTTACGACGTTTGTCATATATTTAAATAAAAAAATACACATTTCAAATACATAATTATTACTAAATGAAAAAATTTTGGTACCTACTTTATTGGTTGTCTGACATGATTTAGACTTATCAATTCCAATTATGAATATTACTGAACTTTAATAATTTTAGGCAATGTACAAGAACACAATCTCAGATCGCGCAACAGTGCACAGATATAATATATTTAATATGTTTAATGATATAGAAGAGTAACAATAATAAATTTCGTGTGGTTGAAAGATCGAATGTTTAAATATCGCGTGGTTCTAAGGTTGAATGGTTCAAATATTGTGTGGTTCCAAGATCGAATGGTTCAAATATCACGTGGCTTAATATCGTGTGGTTCTAATATTGAATGGTTTAAATATCGTTTGGTTCTAAGATAGGATGAAGAATACCGTGTGGTTCTAAGATCAAATGGTTCAAATTTGATGTTTCGAAGATCGAATGGTTGAAATAATATCGTGTTGTTCAAAGATCGAATGGTTTAAATATCGTGTTTTTCAAAGATCGAATGCGGGTTCCCACTCAGGCGTGGCTGGTTAAATCTACTTTTTTTATTAAATATCGATCACTTGTGAAAGGGATTGATTGGGAGGGTGAAGAGGGGAAAGAGAGGAGAAAGTTTATTTGAATTAGGAATTATAATTTGATTAAAAGGGAAAGACCGGGTAGGTGATCATACTTTAAAATGATAAAACTTTCGTTTTAAATAAGGGGTTAGAAATACTTCACACGGATTTCAAGGCATCGCAAATTAATAATATTGAAATATTAGAAATTAGAAAAAAGTCACTATCATTGCAGACATAATTAGAAGCAATATATTTTTTTATAAATCCTCATTTAAATATTTTCCCACTTAACTGGTCTTTAAATGACATTATAATTCCTAATTTTTTTCAGCTTACTGTGGTGGTACATAGTAGGAGATTTTCAAATATTGTCAGGTTATTCGTAACACGGGAATATTTGTCTTTCTTTTAAAAAAAAAAAAATAAATAAATAAAAATAAATTCAAATAAACTTTCTCCTCTCTCCCCCCTCTTCCCCCCTCTTCCCCCCTCCCTATACCAACCCCTCTCCAAAGGTGAACGATATTTTATTTATAAAGCTATTGTGCATTTACTCCTAATGAAGCAAAAATTGTTGGCGAAACATGTAGATTGTGTGTTGTTAAAGAAAAAATATGTAATGTATAAAACTCTCGCCATATTTATTACAATCTCAAAGATTTTCAGTTCCGGGCATCTCTCAAGGAACCATCAAAATGGAAACACTTCATAAAGTTATACTGATTGGCCATTTATTTGGCAACAAAGTTATGCATAGTATTAAGTCACTGGCTCTGTTTCATTACGTTTGTTAGAGGTACCATATATTTAAAAGCGCTTATTGCTATGTACCGATGTGGAACGTTTGGGTTGCTTCTCTCGTGGTTCAACTCTCACTGTGTGGGTAATAACCCGCACATCAGACATTGGATCGTCTCCTGAATCCCACCTGAAGTCCACGGCTTTCTGAACTGAAGTGCCGAGTTCTCCCGACACAAGTTGCCGTCTCCCGCTCTGTGTGTTTTCCTTCCCTCCGGTTTCGTATCTCCCCCTCGTCCGTAGTTAATCATTCCTTTTATGGGCATGATTTTTGCGATAGCGCTTATTTCTGTTTATATTCGATCACCATATTTATTTATTTAAACGCCCATAGGGCTTTTTATATAAGGCGATCCTTCTGATTGCACGTGACCAAGACATATTTTACACTATATTGCTGCGTGATCGATGTGGTAGTGTACCCTCTATGATTCGTAATCGTGGCGATGATTGATTAAGGTTTTGTAAATTAATTTATTTATCTTTCTAATGAAATAAATAATTATTAATCTAAAAGTGGATTGAAGGTTTTTCATTGAACATTTTTAAATCTTCTGCCACCTAAGTCCTCTATCATTGAACAAACAACGTTTTCCGCTTACAATGAAGGTGGTAGGAGAAAATCAAATAATGTCAGATTATTTGTAATCCGTAAATGTTTGTTTTAAAACCGAACAATTAATCATTTTATTTTTTTCATTGTAAATTTGTTAAAAAATGTTTAACTCGACAAATAAAGTCATAACCGATATGTGAGTTCTGCTAATTTCCAATTAAAACTTCAATTTATCACCATGTAATTAATCATCTGCCCCCCTCTGTATAAAATCCCTTCGGGTTTCGGGGACATTGCTAATCCGCACATTAAGCATCCCAAAGTACACTGTACGGGCTCAGACACAGAACCACTGTAAACACTATCGAAGAGTGTACATAGTGAATGCCATCATGATAATGTTTTCCATCCAATATATATATAGCAATGTGATCAAAGTTGCTTGAAATGACTTTAGCCGTGTTGTTTGACAAGATATTTATTTATTTACTACTGGGCTTACTGGGCTTTTATGTGTAAATTTACTTTTACTTAGATACAGTACTAGCTGAGGTGTACCCGGCGTTGCTCGACTTTTCTCTGCTTTCAAAAATTAAAATATCCATGTTTTATATGGTTCCATGCTAACTCAACACAGTGACTATTCAACACACTTTTAAAAAGTGATTTAAAGTCATTGAAAACGATGAAAAAAAAAACTTTTTTAACCTAACTTAACCTAACCTAACCTACTTAACCCAGTTAATAAAGATTTTGTTTCGTCACTTTCCATGACTTTATATCACTTTTTAAAGATCTGATGAATTATTATTTTGAAGATTTATCCGCTCACCGTTTTATATATATATATATATATATATATAAAGCTTCCAGAAAAAATTCTCTGAATGAAAGTGAAAACCCTATCAAATAGCAGATACTTACGTCAATTCTCTTAAAATAAATCACAAAACAATAATTAGAATTATGTTTAAAAAACCTTACCAACATCCAACGGAACAGCTAATGATCAAAATCAAATTACTAGACGTAAATAAACTATTCATAAGGAAGATCATTTACAAAAACTGTATCAAAACTTCACATCTCCACATACCTCACTCGCAAAACAAAAGAGCAAAAATTAATAAGCACTTTCAAGTTCCCCATATCAAATCAACTTTTGCAAAAAAACACGAATCTTACCTAGCACCACACATTTTCAATACCTTCCTAACACAAACAAAAACTTACGTCACACCAAATAATTTGAATTGGCTGTTCAAAAGATTTGTATTATGGCTGAATGAAAAGGAAAGAACAGATATTCAAAATATTCTAAATAAATAACATTTCATACAATTTCTCACGAAATTATATAATATTCAAATAAAACAAATGCGAGAAACTGCAATTTTGCAATACTAATTATCATGTAACCGCTATATCTATATTCAATTGTCACAAAATTTAATTTAAAAAGTATGTATGTAAATATTTAATATACCATCACGTAGTTGTATCTTTTTGTCTTTTTACATACATATATGTATATATATTTTTTAAATACATACATTTCTTTTGGAACAAATATAATATGTGATTTACCCGCCTCGAAACAGACTTTGTCTAGTGAGGCAGGTAAAAGAAAAGAAAACAATGTAAACAACCATGAAATTAAATAAACGCCCGGGTTGCCGGCACTGAAACTGAAAAAAAAACTGAAAAAAACTCCGTTGCATACCTTCTTTAGAAGAACTAAGCGCACAAACAGACAGACGCGGATAGCAACTTTATTTTAGTATAATAGAGAAGTAAGTATACCATTATAACAAGAATAAAAGGATTGGAAGATAGTTTGTAAACTCGGCAACCATGGAAAGCATTCATTTCTTTGTTCCCGATGAAAGCAATCTTGCCTTTGAACAGAATCAATTCGGAATTTGGAGTTATCATTAGGAGATAGACAGATATCGTTACTGACTTTGCAGGCCTTTTAAAAATATAAATCCGTGGTACATTATTATTATGTATTTTATAAGGTTTATCCAGCGTTATCAATAAATATTTTTTTACGACTTGATTACAAAACATCGACTTTTCTTTACTTTGTATAAATATAATACGCATGTGTCATATTTATAAACCTTCTGGAAAAAATTCTGTAAATGATAGTAAAACCCTATCAAAATTCGTTGCGCAGTCTAGAAGAACTAAGCACACAAACATACAGACGTGAATAGCGGCTTTGTTTTATACTATTTAGAAGATATACTCGTAAGCTAAACATTTAAGGCCCCGTAATAAGCGTTCATAGATGGTTTAAAAGGGAGATATGTAAATACAAACGTTAGAGGGAGCGCGCTAATATTAAAAAAACTCTACTAGTTCAGCGAAAATGGTGAAAATATTTAATAAAACACGATTCATTTGAAATTGATTAAGAATCCCTCTATAAATGATTAAGTTGCATTTAAAGATACACTGTAATTTTTTTCATTCTTATAACATATTGAATAACAGAACAAAACGTGTGATTTATAATTATCGGAGCTAACTTTGCGATTTTTTTCTATTGAGTGAATGTCATATAAAAAACGTTTCGGCATAACAAATGTATAGATATTATCTTCAAAAATAAATTTTTATTTTGGAATTTAAAAACTTAAAGATTTAACGATAAACTTGTAAATAAATCGTTAGAAATTGGGTATACGGGGACTTAAACAAAACTGTAAAACTTCTACCTTTGATTCTGAAAAGAGAGAATGACTCCCATTCTGAATTACCGTTTTCTTACTTACAAAGGCAGTGGATACCAACTTTATATATTTATATAATTCTCTTTTAAACAACGCAATAAAGTGAATAATTACACAATCTTAACGACATCACTAAGTGCGAGCCGATGAGAGCGGATTTAATTTAATTATTTATTTGCTAACAAATTATTATAAGCCATAATTATTAGCATGAACTAGAAATATATATTGAAAAAATCTTACGAGAAAAATAAATGCCGCCGAGGGGAATTGAACCCGCACCCTTCTGATTGCCGGTCAGGTGCACTAAGCCACTGTGCTACGTCGGCTTATTTTTAACCGCCCAATAATTCATTCAACAAAGTACTAGTATTTTATTCAACAAATATTGCTTATTGATATTTTCACCTGAAAACAATCAAATTTATTTTTGTAGGAAAACAAGGCATTGTTAATTATTCAATTTTCTACTAGGTAGCGTCGAATTATATTATATATTATATTCTATTTCGAAGATTTATATTTGTGTTTCACGATAATTATTATTATTTTGGTAAACTAATAAATAAATAATAATCAATATTTGACAAGTTCTAGTATCTTCACCAAAAAAAATGTAGACAATTTGTCTCGACGCCATCTACTGAGAAAATTAGCACTTACAATGCCTTTCTCATATAAAATAAAGTTGGTTGTTTTCAGGTGAAAAAATGTAACAAGCAGTAATTGTTGAATGAAACACTAGTTTACATTGAATTACTTCGCGGATAAGAGATAAGCCGCCATAGCTCAGTGGTCAGAGTTGTCGACCGGAAATCGAAAGGACACGAGTTCAAGTCCCGTTGGCGTCATGTCATATTTTATCAGGAGATTTTTCAATGTGGATGAGTGTTTCAGGCTAAAATAATAATTATTATTATTGCTTATAATAATTTGTTATCTTTTATGCTGTGCATAAAAACTATGGCTTGTAAACATAAGTTTTAATTTAAAAAATAAATATAATTATTTCCAATTTGGGAGCAGTTTAGTGCGTTGTGTAGCATAGTCTTAATGTAACGAAAATAAATATCAAAAACAGATAACGAACCTGGGACACCTCTTCAGCCTCAGGGGAAGTTGGAGAGTTGGAGTCCACCTGTTGGTATCCAGAGCAGCATGAACCGTCAAACGGTGATCTGTCACTCGCCCTGGAAAACAAAACATTGTTTTTAATCACAAACACATCTGAAATACCATGGCAACAAATATAAACATATTATTTATGTGAAAAACCTAACCTTTACGTAAGAAGTAGAATTTTTGCTTGACCCTTTCAAACCCGAATTAAAACTTGCAGTGGTAGAAAAAAATTGATACTTCATAAAAGAAAATCGTAGACGTTTGACAATTTTCGACGTTTTTTTTTTGTTTTTTACCACTAGTAACTTCCATGATTCACCTCTATATACCACAATGTTACTGTTGAAGAACTACATTACATTGACTTGAATTCGACTCCGTATCTTAATAATTTCCCTCAAGGCATATGTCATCTTTGGGGATGTTGTGTAGAGGGTATTTTTAAGGAAATGTAGGAGAGGAAGTTCTGGAAAGGAAAAAGGTATGAGGGGTAGGAATTAAAGGATGAGTGTGTCCAGGACGAATGATCTATCCCTCCCACTGCAGTGCATGGCTATGAGTCGAGAGTGACCAGTTAGAGAGGTCAAAGGGTCTCCCCAAACCAGCTTCTCCCGATCTGGCACGCCAAGCAGCTGGTGAACACACCTCACCTGATGAACTCGGGCACTTGGAACCTATGACAGAGTTGTTGGTTTTAAAATAAATGGTTCCACCACGCACCCAAACCCGTATACAAAATAAATCTAATTCTTGTGCAAAGATATTGCATTAATTATTCCTCGGACGTGCCCTACTTATTCTACCATTCAAACCTCTAAACACCCCTGGAACTAATAAGAACAATCTAGATATCGATTATTGCGAATGCAAACATACGCATGCTGAATTTGTATATATTAAAATATTTTGAGGTTAGTTTCAAAATCAAAATAAATAATATTTATACTAATTTAATTGTTTTTTCAAATTAGATCTCAGAAGGCGTGTTTCACATAAAATGAGAAATCGTACACTGTATACAAAAAAAATATCTATTTTTTAATAAATAAAAAAAATACATAAAAAAAAGATTACCTTCAAAAAAAAAATCGAGTGAAAAAATTTGGTCGAGATTATACCCAAAAATTATAAAAAAATGTCTATTATAATATACTATTTTATAATATTAGGACATAGGTAAATAAATTACTATTTAAAAATAACAAATAAATAAATAAGTTATTGTTGGCCTTATTTGGAAAGCTTATCGTAATACAAATAGTAAAAATATTTTTTAATTCCGTAATGTGGGTTTTATATTCGAGAATAAATATTTAAAATGTTAATCAGAATTTTATTTTTCATTTCCTTTTCAAAAATTTTGATGAAAAAGATCCGTCTCGTTTCGTATACCCAGTCCACCTGGGATGAAATAAATCGTAATTTTAAAACGTTTTCAGAGGAAAAAAATACATTTTCACTTCGAAGCAAAGTGCTACGCAATGTTATAATTTTTTTTAATTTCAACCTAAATATTAAAGTGGGGTATTTTCCTAAAAACAAAACATTTTAACAAAATAAATACAGGGTGTAACAATAATACTTTAACGGCGAACTTAAACAAACGATTCCTGGAGGTCTAGCATGGAGGACGATCGATAAAACCTTATGTCAATACGATATCGACTAAATTCGTGATCTGTGGGTCGGTTAGCAAATTCGACAAGAAAATCTGTCATAAGAATCCCGCTAAATCTCCTTGGCTGTCAGTTAAAATCCGCAACTTATTTAATAAATTATTTTTTTTGATACATACGTGGATAGTTACATAAAATATTGAAAACTGTATAAAAAATATTGTAATTAATAAATGTACGTAATTAAAAAAAAACCCACGAAGGCGAAGCCTGAGTGTGGGTATTATATGTATTTTTATCTTATTTCCATGGTTTAAGTGGAGATACAATATCAAATATAAATTTAAGTTATTTTAAAAGAGTTACTGTTCAGATGCAACACAAGAAACAAGCATAAAATATGTAAGAATTTTAAAATAACACATAAAATAAGGTAAATACTAGTTTTTAAAAAAGACATCTTAAAAAGTGAATTAGCAGAAAAAGTATTACAAACAATAAAATATATCCTCAAATAATAATATCGTTCTTTATGCAAAATTACTGATTTAAATAAACGCAGACAGATTATGTCAACCGATATCGGTAATACATATCGATATTTTTTTTAAATTTTTTTTTTAAATTTTTATTAGTAAAAAAAGATACATGAATTACATTACACAATATTGAATATAGTACAGTTATTAATTACATAATATAAGTTTTTGATGTACCCCCATAAATAAGCAGGGCTTGTGTGCATGGGGGTGTTGTTATATTGGTTTATATTTGATATGATTCAGTTCAACTGTTCGGAATACTTTTTAAGGTGGCTTTTGAATTCGTTTATATTTGCAAATATGCTTGCAATACTAGCAGCTGGCAAATGAATTAAAGTCAGATGGCTGCGCAAAAATAAAAATAATACTAATTAATTGACTTTGTCGAATTTAAATAATAACTTTAATAATTGGCTTATCCGACACCTTGGAGGTCTCGCTAAAAGCAGCGGCTCTTATCTACCGACTATCGGAATCATATTTTGACAGTGCACGCGAACAGCGCTAACTTACCATGGATAACGGATTATGTCAACATATGTATTGTATTGATATATGACTTTATGAAAATCGTCGGTAGTTACGCCTATCGATCTGACATTGAAAAGTTATCATTTTCACCCCCAGAGCTTATTAACCCGTTAATTATTAGGAGACCAAATTTGGTCCCGAACATCATATGAATAGGATTAAGAGTTGAAATTTTGGTCTCCGGTAAGTTTAAGAATAGTAAGAATTAATGAAAATCTTGAAAGCGGAAATTAACTCATTTCCGGATATCATTCTATAACGTTTGGTGGAAATCGCGAGCGTGTACGCCGCGGACATTTTCGCATTTTTCTGAAATTGAATGACAGTAAAACAGTTAATATACGAAATAAATGTAAGTCCTACCCAATCGGGATTTGACTTAAATTATTAAAATCAATAATTAGTCGCCTGTAATATCAATACAAATTGAAAATATCTCTATAATATATAATTGAACCCGCACCCTCTGATGTCCGGTCAGACGCTCTGAACCACTAAGTCTCTTCGGCTTATTTCCAATCCGTCAAATAATTCAATATGTACTAGTACTTCAATCAATAATTAATGCTTATTGTATTTTTTCCCCTGTAAACAACCAACTTTATTTTTTGTAGGAAAGTCTTTGTTAATGCTAAATTTCCCACTAGATGGCGTCGAGACATATTATATGTACACGTGTTGGTGAAATATCAAAATATTTCACCAACAAATTTATCAAATATTATTATTTTTTTAATGATAAACTAATGTTTATAAGACAAGGTTTTTATACATAAAAACCTTCTCTTATACATTAGTTTACCATTAAAAAAATAAGGGATTTGACTTACCTTATATTTAAATCACCGTTTATTTAAATCAGTTTCAAAATATTCGCACATTTCAGAACACCTTCGTAACCTTCACTGGCTCAAGTGCCCTGAAAGAATCCAGTACAAACTGTGCTGGATGGTGTTTAAATCCATCAATGAAATGGCCCCACCCTACATCTCTGAACTATGCGTCCCGGAAAACACTGGTCTGAGGCAGTCAACTCTTAGATCAGCAACATCATCAGCTGTAGGCAGACTGATAGAACCTATGCGCAAGCCAAATACTAAGTTTGGTGATCGCGCTTTCGGAGTATCTGGGCCGAAGGCTTGGAATAAACTCCCTCCGGAACTAAGATCCATAACAAGTCAAACAGAATTCAGGTCTAAACTAAAAACTTACCTTTTTAAGCTGTCGTACCCTTAAATTAAACATACCATTCCTAAAAGAAAGTCCAGTTATATACAATTTTTCAATTAAGTCCTAAATCCTGTATCTAAATTTCACCAATAAACAATTAGAAAATGTTAATTAAGTGTTAATCTCAAGTGACCTACCAGGTAAGTATTGTACTGTATATTTTCTCCATAAATAGATAAGTAATAACATAGATCACTGTAGAAATGTATTATAAGTTTGTACAGCGCCCTTGAGGTGTTTTTGCACAAAAACGGCGCTATACAAGTCATCCAAGTATTATTATTATTATTTACCTAAGAAAATGGATTATTTATAGTTAGGTACTTATCTAAGAAAAACCTTTTTATTTTCATAATTCTTATCAATATCAATAATGGCTTTAATTTGAATCAGGCAAAAAATAGTTTCAATGGATTAGATATTTTAAATTTAGATGTAAAGTTCGAAATGAATAAATCCTTTACATCTATTTTACCTTAAAGGTACATTTTATTACTTTCTATACATTAATAAAAATCTGATCCTAAAAATAACCGACGATGTCCGTGGGCGAACGAAGCGAACGGCTGGAAATATGCTAAATTGGATCTTATAGTCCGAAAATATCTCATATTGAGATTTCCGTTTGACCGCTTATTCTCATTAGAGTTCACTTTGGCTGTTTAAATAATCAACCGTAAAAAAACATTGACTCCCCAGGGATTGGAGCCAACCGCGCTAGCCACTAAACCAAATCCCAATTGGGTAGGATTTATTTCGAAAAATAACTTCTGTAATGTTATCCATTTTTTGATTGCCACCAAATGTTGATAGAATGCATTGTAATCTGTCGAGTTTCAACTGGGTTAATTTCTGGGTAACAGAGACCGAGCTCACGCTAAAGGGGCTAGTATCAATAGTTTAATAGGTATTACGTCAGTGGTTTCTATTAAAATCTACGTGAAAGGCATTATGAAGTAGGTACCTATTATATCGTTAGTGATATGGCAAAGGGTTATATCTGCTGTTGACACAATTTTACAGAAGAGCAAAATTAATGTTTTCAAATTGTTTAGACACTTGGACGGGGTATTACAATAAATAAAAAAAAAATCAATCTATCCGAACACAAACTCGTTATAATTTTTCTTATTCATATTGTTTCTTGACATTTTAAGTAGTTACATCTTTTTGCCATATTTAACATTTTCACTAGTCACATTAAAGTAACATTTTGCCACCACCTGTATATGTATATGGACAACACTTATTGATAACAGGGTAGTTTTTATTAAAAGAAAATAACATAATTATTTTTAAACTTTGGTTTAGTTACATAAAAAGTGTTATTATTTTTTATGGCGAAAAGATATATTTGCACTTTTGTTATTTTTCCACATCACTTTGAAAGCATTTTTTTAATGGCATTAAGTGACATCTCTTAAAACTTAATATAACATTGGCAACATTTTTATGAAAGTAATTTAAAAATTACCAAAACACTTTGCCACCTCAGTACCGATACTTTGGGTAGTTTTACGAAACTTGATAATCAGGAAGGAATGCTAGAAATTTATTTTTTCTTTTCATAGATCACTGAACAATCTTTTGTATTTATTTAGTGATAATAATTGAAGGTTTCCACTGACTCGGAATAATTATTATTTCCCTCCACGAGCAGCGCATATTTATAGCTTTTAGTCCCAGAATTTCTGCACTGCAATAAATTCCAACTTCTAGAATTACGTAATGGAATGCAAAAGCTTATCAATGTAAGCAATTCTAGAAATTAATGCAGCAGTAAGAATTTCAATAGAACAAGTCTGTGAAAATCATTTTATACGACAATTTAAGCATATTCAGATCTCAAAAGAATGTTGTTGTTCAAAAGAATTGCTGGAATACCTATTTTAAAACTAAGAAATATTTAAAATTTATTTATTTACATGCTTGCGGTTGTGCGCACTGTTTTATTAGTATGTTTAATGTTAACTCCAGGAGGCCACGTGGAACATAGTTTCCCTCTTCATCCATATCATCTTTTGGGAGGCTATGTGGAGGGTCTTTTCGAGAAGACGAAGGAGTGAACATGGAAAGAAGATACTCATATTTTTTTTAATTTTAATTTTTAATTTTTTTTATTTATTCTTTAATATATTTGTTATACAATGGTATAGTATATTGTCCTCCACGCTAGGAGTTCACCTGTGTTGTGGAGGACTTCAACTTCAACTTCGACTCTGTTGTGGAGGATATTCACAGTTGTAGAAACGATCCGTTTTCGTGCGATAAATGTCAACTGTATTGGGAACACATTGAGTCCCAGAGTTATTAATGACAATAGTTCTTAGGAGCATCTTCTATTAAAATGCCGGTAGAACAGGAAGAGCATTCCGACCTGATTGTGCTCTCAAAATTGCAGACAGGGGAATCTTTCAAACGGGCCGCCCTTTTCTGCACAGTCATGGTTTTTTAGGACTCAATAACAACAAGCGGTGCTACACAAATTTTGGTAGCTATATATATATATTAAAATATTTATTATTGTATATAACTAGGGTTGCCACCTCTAAAATTTGGCAACCAGGACAAGAGGCGTGAAAACCCCGGATTTTAGAGCCCATAACCCGGACATGTCAACAGGTTTTTTTAAACACAGTCAGTGTAATAAAAACAGTTTAAAATGTCATAAATCACCTTTTTATTTATTTTCAGACCTTAAAATTGAATTTTGTCACCTTTTATCATCATTTTAAATGTATCTAATAAAACAGAATCTTATTACAGTTTGTTACACATTGTTTTCAAAATCAGTTAGAATTTTTTCATTCTTGAAATAAAACAAAAATTATTAATATACTCTGTTATGAAAACTAAACCTTTTAAAATATTAAAATTAACAAAATTCAATTGAATTTTTAAACAAAAATCTTAAAAATACTGAGACCATTTTAGTATTCAGTCTCACAATTTTTGAGGTAACTCTTTTAACTGAATCATAATTATCTTCTTTAAATTTGTATCAGAAGCCATTTACACAACAAAATACCTCTTAACATAATATGTACTAAATTCAGTCTTCTTAAATCTTTAGCAACAAAACTGACCCTTTTTGAAGTTTAGACTTACTGGAATGTAAGTTACATTATTAATTTTTTAAAACATAAAATATCCAAAACTATTCTCATTTATATCACCTTAAATTTTAATCAACAGCCATATTACCTTCACGGGCATTATCCTAGTATGGTTGTAAAAAAAAAATAACAATTGTAATTTCAAGAAATCTATGAAATAATAAAAATTCTACGTTTCTTTTACGTAATAAAAACAATCATAACTTTAACTACAAAAATGAATAGAAATTATAGCACTTGTAAGTACATTATTTGATTATCTAGCTATTAAAGATTTTTCCTCAGCCTCTTGCCTTTTTACTTTTCAGTTTTTTTGTATTTATCACTCTTTCCGATAGCTTTTAGAATATCTTCCCTTTTTAAAAGGAATTTGTAAAAATCAATGCAGCTGTATTCTTGGAAATTGAATTTAATTTTAATTACTGACGAGATTGTTTCTACGTTTAGTAAATTTCTTTCTTTTGTCCACTGTTGTGAAATTAATGAGAATATTCTCTCCACGTTGACATTATGAGCCGGAATGCAAAAAAATACTGTGCAATTTTCAGCAATTCCGAATATAAATTCGCATTTGGTGTTTTAAAAAATTGTACCCAAAGTTGATTTGAATTTAAAAGCTTATCTTGTTCAGTTAGGTTTTGACTAAAAGCCTTTAAATTCACCCACTCGTCAAATAATTTTGGTTCGTCGCGGCGTGCAGGCACAGTCCGTGTGTGGCGGGCGGCCCAAGACTTTAATTTTTTAAACCCGGACTACAAATGAAACCCCGCCCGGACGCTCCCCGGACGCCTTCTAAACTAGGACAAATCCGGGGAAACCCGGACGGATGGCAACCCTATATATAACCGATTTGACTAACAGGCAAAGTTTTACTGTTTTGTTTGAAATCTGTACCAACTTTGAAACTTCGAGAAAACCATCAAAGTTACAGTTGAAACGACGAGCTAAGTAAAATTACGGAAATTAAAAGTTATATATTTTTATTTATTGGAAATTACTTAAGTTCGATATTGATTTGTCGTGGGATATTTAGAAAAAGCAACTCTCGCATGTGGAATGATTTGTCAGCCTATGTATTTCCTCTCTCCTACAGTATAGGTCATTTCAAGACCTAGATTCACTCCTTCTTTACCCCAAAAAGCCCTCCTCACAGCATCTTTATAAGTAACACTAGCCTAATGGAGATTATTAAAGGTAAGGTTAGGTTCGGTTTGGTTGGATTATGTGGATAATTTGGGGGGCGGGTGTGGGTACAGCCGCCCTGAGAAACACCTCTGCCAAAAGTCACCTCAAGTGATTAGCTACGTTTGGTGACTTGGCAGGGGTGCCCTGGTTCATGTCCTAGGTCTCTAGGACAGAGAGACTGGTTGGAGCAGATCTTTTCATCTCTTTAGCAGGATTCTCTCGACTCATCGCCTTACTCCGCAGTGGGAAGGATGAATTCAAACGTCCGTCACTCCTGAAAACATTGACCCCCAGATTCGTACCCACTTACCATTTTCCTTTCCAGATCTTCCTCTCCTTTTTGTCTTTCTTTCCTTAAAAAAACACTCCACACAGCATCCCCATAGTGTCATAGGTAACATAGGATCCTGTGCTGTACTAATTTAAACAAAAATTACGTTATTGATAGCTCATTGGTCTTGAATATATAATAAACAAGAACAAAAGAAATGTCTTGTGGGCGTGTTTCGAGATTCAAATATTTGCCTGATTGAGCCTTAAATTTCCAATACAAAACTGTGTTTAGGAAATTCAAATGGGACAGAGCACTACTATGTCAGGTGAGTGTAAGTTAGACAGAGCACTGGGCGATAGGGCTAAATGGAAAATCTAGTTTTCTTTTTTATTCTATACATGTTTAAAATACCGTAAAATAAATCTATTTTTAAACATAAAAAAAATAAATTGTTTGACTGAGTATTGAACCCCTCCTACCCAGGAACTGCAGCCAACAACTATACCAACCTCGCCTAATACCGATCGGGTAGGATTGACTGTAACGTGTTCTATTACACGTAAATGAACCCTAAATCAAATCCACAATAAATACGACAATGATGATCTCATTCAATTGGTTTTGAATAAATCACGGGAAAAAGTGGAATGAAGGAACAGCCTACCTTGAATTCCCCAGAATCCCGGCAATAGGGCTGTCGACGAACTTGCAATGTTCACAGGGTGAAATTTCCTCCAAAAAGAGATAATCTTTTATATGATTTTGATTTTAGCACAAAGCATGTGAATAATACAACGAGGAGACTACGATTGCACCTTCTTGCTACACGACACGAATTCGAATGCTGTACTTGCGACAATTTACAATGCAATAAAAATCTTATTATTTTCAAGTGTGGGTAAGGCTGTTTTTAAGGAAGGAGATGGATAGTACGTATGACATAAGGTATATGATAGGAAAAATGGTAGATATTATCCAAAACTCTTTCAATACTAAACATTGATATTTATTTCGTATATTAACCGCTGTAATGTCACTCAAAATCAGGGAAATGCTTATATATCCGCGTGTGTGTATGTGATTTCAACCAAACGTTGATTGAATGCATTACCATCAACAACGAGTGTTCCGTCACGCCGATTTGCTTTTGACAGGCCGTGTGCTGACCAATAGTATGGTCAGATTTTGAACTATACAGTTTGAATTCACACACGTCAACTATAATCACGGAGTGCCACGAGCCGTACAATCGCATCGAAACGTTCGTCTTGTCAAAACCAATGTGTGTACTATCGCCGGTTATTTATCTGAATAATCCCTTAAACGTATTTTATCGCAACTATCGCAATCCAATTCAACATAACGAGTGCTACCGTACAACGATCACCGTTCCAGTGCTGACAGATGATTCTCGAGATGCAGATTTCGTTCGCCACCCTGTAAGCTGACTGTGAATTAACCTTACAAATTGTGTTATCGCATTCGCCTGTCATAAGCCATAGGCTTTATCCATGTTTTATCTGTGTGGAATAGCCCTTTAAAATACGGCTATCCCAATCCTTGTTCGTTCCTCAAACAACGAGTCTATCTGCCGAATTTCAGCTCGATCTGATGCTGAAAAATGGGTTAATTTCTGCTTGAAAGATTTGCATTAATTTATTCACGAAAAACGAAATTCAAATAAATTAGAATTTAAATTAACTTTTTTACTGTCGGACATAAATTCAAACATAAATATTCATTTTGCAAAGCATCTATTATTACACCCATAATGACGTCAGTATACAGTTAACGTGCAATTGTGGGTACTATCCGGGAACCAAAGGCGTGTATTGATCCCGTGGCATATAATATATTATACAAGCGATCTGTACCTGCAATAGCGTTGCCAATTTCCACATAATATTATCGAAAATAGACCAGATACGCTGTCCGTGGGATACACAGCTTTATTGGCGGAAATATCAGAGGGTTCCGTAGTTACCGGTCATTTTTCATGGCTTTATACATTTAAATGATGATGTCAATGGTCAGAATAAAACACGGAAAACAAAATGAAAACGATTTTTTATCAAGATTCTTTTAATAATGTGACTGCATGGTCATTTCCTGACAAAATATTAGTTATTCAGAATATATATGAACACGTGTTCACGCAGGTGTCCTTGTCAATATTATTATTTTTAAAAACACGTGTTTCGCATTCCTCATAACATATTCTTGCTTTACTGATAGTTTGTTATAAAATTGGTCCATTCATTCGTTATAGGCCTACAGTCCCTTTTTTAAGAGGAAATCGAGTAATTTGACTTTTTTAATAAATTAACAAATAATTATTTATAGGCTTATTAGTCAAATCAAACGTTATGAGAAAGTTTTCTCTGTGCAGAAGGGTAAGTATCAAACAATGTATGAATGTGAATGAAGCATACAGTTTTTTGGCGTCTTTACCACCCCCGAGGGGAAATGGTGACAGATCGACAAAGCTCCTTGGAAAATAATGGAGTTTCAATATAAAATAATGTGATTTTACATCTCGTTTCAGAGTTGAAGATACTTCCAGTATAGCTCTGGTAGTCTGGCGAGAGATTCTGCTTCTTCTTTCGTATGGTGGGGGGGTCAGGGGTGGACATCTAGGTCTGCGAGCCAGTCTAGGGCCTCAGGCGTCGCCATGTGAACCTCATCAATCCCGCCGGGGAATAAATGGAGCGGACATTCGTTGACCACATGTTCGGTGGTCTGCACCGCACCACATTCACACATCGCCGACTCTTTAAGGCCCCATCTGTGCATCATGTTGGCACATCAGCTATGGGAGCACCTTAACCTATCGATGGCGGACCAGGCTGTTTCTCGGTGGGGTCCTGTATGAGATGGCATTTCCCACGTTGGCCGTTTGCCACTCAAGTTTCCACCTATCTTCTGGGGTGAGAGGTAATCAGAGGAGCCTCTCTCCTTCCGCCCAGAAGGGCTTTCGGGACTTCAAGCGGCATGCCGGGTGGGAGACGGCATCTTCGTTGGCGAGAGATAATTGTGCGGAAGAGAAAGTGAAAATGGAAAAAAGTGGCTTATTGGCTTTTGTCGTGTTTGGTGACAAGTTCGAGAGTGGTAGATACTCCCTGGTGAAAGATAATCATTTGGAATCTGGCCGCTAACAATAACATTGCATATGTTGATGACGATAAGATTTAAGTTATTACATATCATCGTCAATATTGATGTTGAAAACATATTTCCATGTCCAAAATTAAACATTTCCTTTGCACAAAATTACTATACATACCAAGGAAGATCCTTTTGCAATCAAATCCCTGGGGAAATCAGAATCATAAACAATAAAAACCAAGCTTTGAGCATTTTGAAAAAACATTTATATATAAAGATAAATTATCAAAAAATGAGTAATAAATATTCTACTTAAGAAGCAACTTCTTCTATAAATATAGTATACATATTAATACAAATAATAATAATAATAATGGTCTTTATCATAGAAACTAATAACATCACGTTTTTATTTATATATTATAGCTACTAATAGTACATTTTACTTACACCCACTTCTCTCGATTCTATATGTATATCTACAATAATATAATGTACACTCCTCTTCTAAAGCTAAAGCTTCTCTGGAAGAGTAGTATTAAATATTGTCATTGTAATTGTAAACATTATTACTTATTTGTACTTTTTCCTTTAATAAATAAAAATTTAAAAAGAATTTTTGTAAAATGTGTTTTGATTTTTTTAATATTTATATATTGTTGTATAATATCAATACAAAATATTAATATTTTTATTTACTAATTTTTTTGGAAAATTTCTCACAATTATATTAGTATTTTTTATCCCCTTTCTGAACCATCAAAGATTGTTTTTATATATGAGAAAAAAGCTGTATGGTCATTATGTTACCTATTTTTTAAATATTTTTTCGATTTTTGTAATTTATTAAGGAAAAATCTAAATAAATAGTATAAAACAATGTCGCTATCCGCGTCTGTCTGTTTGTGCGCTTAGTTCTTCTAAGCCACGCAACGTAAATAATACAATATGTTACGCTGGTAAATAATACAATATATTCCGTCACGCCGATTGATTTTGACAGGCCGTGTGCTAACCAATAGTATGTTTAGAATTTGAACTGTACAGTTTAAATTCACACACGTCAGCTATAACCACGGAGTGCCGTGAGCCGCAAAATCGCACAAAAACGTTCGTCCTGTCAAAACCAATGTGTGTACTATCGCCGGTTATTTATCGGAATAATCCTTTAAACGTATTTTATCGCAATCCAATTGAAAATAACGAGTGCTAGTTCGAGTTCCTCGAAAACAATACGAGTACTTAAAATGCTTGCAAACCTGTTTTGAAAATTTGTTTTTGCAAAACTCAAAAGTTTGCAAAAGTAGTCTACTGATATCGCTGAATTTACAAGTTTGTTCTTATTAGTTCTATTAGAGTTGAGAGAGTGGCTTGAATGGTAAAGTTCGGTGACGCCTGAGGAATACTTCACACAATATCTCTGCACCTGAATGAGATAGGGAGTCGAATTAAAGTCGATGTGATATAGTTTTTTAACAATAACATTGTGGTATACAGTAGGGAATGATGGAAGAAGTCGAAGACGCTCAAGAAAGACATTATCAATAGCGAAGCATTTCGGGGTTCACTAGTTTAAAATAAAATCCATTAAAATGTATGAAAGAAAACCAAGCCGCACAACTCACGCCGCTAGGAGGCGCTAGTGTAGCATGTTGCCATAAGAATGTATGGGAATCTTCAGAAGTTGGTGATATTATTTTATTTTATTTATTGTTTTTATTTTAGTAATTTGTACATTTAAGTTTACAAATGACTAATTAATTATTACATACAAATATACTATGTTTTTTTTTCTTGCTTGATGTGGCTCCTACACAACATCTTGAACTTTTCAATTGGGGCAGACTTAAGGTTTTCCGGCAGCGCGTTATAGTATTTCATCCCTTTATATAATATAGTATTCTGGGTATTCGCTTTGTCCTTCTTTGGTAGCGTAATTTGATTGTACGTCCTAGTTTTATGTTTGTGTATGTCCTTGTTGTATACAATTTTATTCGAAAAATATTTGGGTAGCAGGTTGTTTACAATTTTGTGTAAAAATATCATCGTGTTCAAGGTCAACATCTGTTTCACCGTTAGCCAATTTAGTTCGTTTAACATTTTATTTACTTTTGAATACCTATTTCGTCCGAGTATTGTTCTCATTGCCCTATTTTGGAGAATTTGAAATTTATTTTGCTCTCGGTCGTTACACAGGAAAAGGATAGTTGAGCAGTAATTAAAATGTGGAGCAATAATGGAGTTATAAATGGTGATTGCAGTTTTTTCGGACAGTTTTTGGCGAATTCTTCCCAAAAAAGATATTTTTTTACCAATTTTCTTTTGGGTATATTCCGCATGTTTGTTAAAGTTCAGTTTGGAATCTATTATAACTCCCAAGTATTAATATTATTGGGTATTTGGTTATACGTAATAAAAAAAAGATTTTTTTATTTTTTTAATAACGGGAATTTTGTATTTTCATAGCTAAGGATGGAAGTGACAGAGTGGGCAGAAAATTGCTTCTTCGCGAGTTTATGGGACAAGTAAAATACTATTTTAAATCAGAGTACGGAAACCACTTTGCTTTTGCCTTTACGAAAGCGCTACTTTCCAGAAGCCCAGATGAGCCAGAAAAACGACGTGACCACTGGACAAAAAATTTCTAGAAGTGTGATTTAAGCTGACGAGAAAAAAAAATTACTTCAGACCTATCGACTCTTCGACGATGAATGAAGAAAACTAACTGATATAAAATATTGATCATTTATTAAGAATCTCTTCAAATTATTCTTAATCCGGTTAAAAACGGGACTGCATGCCGTAACGAATGATTTGATGGGTTTACATAATGAGATTCGAATATATAATCACTGAACACGGGTTGTATATTATTAAAGCAAATGAATGTGCTTGAACACGTGTTCCGATACATTATGATTGTACTAAAAGCCTGCAATTTCAAGGAAAACAATTCTCCTCAGGGCCTGTGTCATCTTTGGCGATGCTGTGTGGAAGTTTTTTCAGGAAAGGAAGGAGAGAAAGTTCTGGGAAGGAAAAGGGTATGAGGGGTGGTATGATAAATCTAGAGGTCAGTGTGTCCAAGAGTAACAGACGTATATATTCATCACTCCCACTGCGGTGCGAGGCGATGTTCCGAACCATAGCTGTCGGAGAGGTCAAACGGTCTCTCTCAACCAGTCTGTTCCGTTCTGGCCAGACACACCCGCAGCCAAAACCCAGACTAACCTCACCCACCCATGAACCCCTGCTAAGTCACCAAACGTAGCAAACCACTTGGGTGACCTACGGAAGAGGTGTTTGTTATTCAATAAATTGTTCCCGGGCGGCGTACCCATACCCGCCTCCCATTAATTATATTATATTAATTTGTTCAAGAAAGAATTTTCACACTTGAAAGTATTTGATCATTTCTCCCTCAGCGCCTACGACAACTTTGGGGATGCTGTGTGGAAGTTATTTTTGAGGAGATTAATGAGTGAACACGGGTCTTAAATTTTATAGGAGGGAAGAAACACAGAGGCCGGCAAATCGTTCCACAGCCGAGCTGTTTAATTCAAGAACCAGTCATGGAAACGACCATTTCTCATGGACGTACAAATGTAATGTTAGACACATGTTACAGACGCTAGTTCTTTGGAGCATCTTCCATTGAAATACCGGTCTAACAAAGACAACATTCTCACCTGACCTTGTGCTCTAAAAACTGCAATCTGTTTTTTTTTTTATTTACAATTACAATCCGCCCGTTTTTGCACATCACGTTAGGGATTTTTCCAAGTATTTTGGGGCTCCAGACCAGAGGTGGCTGCCAAAGTCAGCAGTAAACATCCTGCTTGCGATTTGTACGGGGTTAGCAGTTATGTACTATTGTACTTTCAGCAGAAGTAAGGATTGATTTTGATGAGTTTATTTTTAGGCACACTACATCGAAAAGTTCTCGATTTATTGTGTAGTTAACCATAAGTGGATAAATAATGCCAAGATGTCCATCTCAAATCACTTATTCAAACCCGAAATTCCATAATTTAAATTATTCTGTTGTCAGGTTAGACAAAATCTTCAACAAACTTAATATCAAGTCTATTAAACAAATCAATTCTAAAACAATACTCCTTTACATTCATAAATACAAAATACAAGAAATAAAAACCAACACGTATATTAGAAACCTGTGATGTATGGTAATAAGGTTGAGTATTTAAGCGATAGATGGCGCTAGTCATAAAGCTTACTCCGGAGTCCGTCACATGTCGGTAGAGTGTAACAGGTACTTGTGAGATTATAGTGACAGGGAAAAAGCTTCTCAAAACAGAGAATTACCAACCCTCGGGTAATGAACAGAGTAGCTAAATCCAGACATTTTTATTGTAACGTAAATAAACACAATTATAAGAAGAACCTGTTACTATTTTCATAGAGTTCCCAGCACACAAAGTCTGCATAGTAAACGCAGATATAACAGAAACCTTAGATCCGAAGGTCATAAACATACCCAACAAGCAACAATAAATACAACATTTCTGCAAAAAAGCTTCCTATATGGTACTAAACTATACAACAAAATCCCACTCTCTTCAAAACAGACAATAACAATATTATAACATTTAAATCTCAAATAAAAAGCTAGATACAAAACATAGTTAGATCATAAATCGATAATATGCTGACACCAAATACTGACTGAAACTGAAAACACTCAATTGAACAAAAAAAAAACAACACGAAATATTTTTATAATTATTTCAACAAAAATTACTTTAAATTATCCATACTACTAAATTTTAATAATGTGTAAATGAAATCCTCAGCACAAGAGATATCATTATGTAACTTTCTGATTCCTAGGCCCCAAAGAGGATAATAAATCTGATTATGATTAAATCACACGAAGAAATGAAAAATTGAGGTAACGGACACTTCTTTACTGTTTGTATCTTCAGTGGACGGGACAATCTGGCCGCACAAGGTGTAGGGGAAGTGACGTCATATGCAGTGATTTATTGCCACACCGGAGGGGAAAAAGGTGGGCTTTGTGGTTTCCGCATCCGTCGAATTATTTGCATATTGCATATTTCATGTTCACGACGGGAAAATGACACACGTCTGTTCTGGGAAAAATGGAATGATTTTCTGTTCAACGGTTATTCAAATGTGCTGAGCTCTGTGAATCCCTTGAAATCGAATTTGAATTTAAGTGTCACGAATGCAACATGGAACTAACTGATTAAATTAAAAAAATTACAGAAATATAGCAAAAGAAAATTATGAAAAAACATAAATAAAATTTTTAAAAGTCTTTAGAATAATATATTATTTTAAGCTAATACAAATTAACTCTTTCAGAAAGCCAAGTCTTCAGTAAGTTCACCAATTGTTTGTTTTCGTCACAGTTTTTAATTTCAGCAGGTAACATATTAAAACAACTGGGAATCATCTAGTTTAACGTTCTTTTTCTTTGTCCATATTTATTAGTATCCTTAGGTACAATAAGTCCTTCATTAAAGTTAAAACTAGTATTATGATTGTTTTCTAGCCTGTTTATATATAAGGGGTTATTTATTTGCTGAAATATAATTTTTTAACACAGAATTGCTCTCACTGAAAGAATTTTTTGAGACTGATAGAAGTATGGAATATTATGCCTTTCTTTGTATAAATGTTTTTCAGTTAATAATTTAACCAATGAATTTTGCACGGATTGAACATGGTCGATATTAGTTTTATAGGAAAATCCCCAAGCTGTTATTCCATACCTTATAACAGATTCAGCTAGAGATAAATAAATTATTCGAAGTGTGCAGATTGGAACAAAATTTTTTAGTTGATATAAACTTGTACAAATTTATAAAAAAAACCTATTCAAATTTTTCGTATTCCGGTTATAAACGGAACTTAAGGCCTTTACCGAATGAATTTACAGGTTTCCTAATAACTTGTCAATTGTTTTATAGATATGAAAAATTGGAAAAAAGATATCTTTTTTGGGAAGAATTCGCCAAAAACTGTCCGAAAAAACTGCAATCATCATTTATAACTCCATTATTGCTCCACATTTTAATTACTGCTCAACTATCCTTTTTCTGTGTAACGACCGAGAGCAAAATAAATTTCAAATTCTCCAAAATAGGGCAGTGAGAACAATACTCAGACGAAATAGATATTCAAAAGTAAATAAAATGTTAAACGAACTAAATTGGTTAACGGTGAAACAGATGTTGACCTTGAACACGATGATATTTGTACACAAAATAGTAAAGAACCTGCTACCCAAATATTTTTAAAATAAAATTGTATACAACAAGGACATACACAAACATAAAACTAGGACGTGCAATGAAATCAGGCTAACAAAAAAGGACAAGACGAATACACAGAACAGTATATTCTATAAAGGGATGAAATACTATAACGCGCTGCCGGAAAACCTAAAGACTGCCCCAATTGAAAAATTCAAGAAGTTGTGTAAAAGCCACATGAAACAAGAAAAAACATAGAATATCAATATGTAAAAAATAATTAGTCATTTGTAAACTTTAATGAACAAATTGCTAAAATAAACATTAATAAAAAATAAAAATATATATGTCAGAACAGGTGAACATAAAACTTCAAATAGTTTCGCATTTCTTTATTGTGTATTATCATGATAAACGCAAGTGCATAAACGCGTGTTCCGATATATTGTAAATTTACAATGAGTCTATTAGGAAACGGCATGCTGTCTCGTTTTTAACAGGATTTTAATAAATCGGCAATACTCATTTTTTTCCGTGTGATTTTGTGAAGAATTCAGACCAGCGAAAAAATAGGTGAGATGTTATAAAAGTAAGGCTTGCTTGAATAATAAAGTGGATGCAGCAGATTTTCGAAAATTTTACCACCTAGTCAAAGTTAATCACCTAGTCAGTTAGCTATCTAGTCAAAGTAAGGATTGCTTGAATAATAAATTAGATGCATCAGGTTTTTTTTAAATCACAAATCAGTCAACTAGTTATAGAGTCAAATTTAGCCATTTAGTTAAAGTAAGTTTTCTTAACTAGTAAAGTGGATGCAATTATGTGGTGTTATTTATTAGTCCTTTACCTGATTCAGACCTGGTTTAGCAAAAAAATGTTAGTTTGGTGACGGCTTTGTATTCAAATTACAACAACACCTCGGTAACAAAATGAACGCTGTTCCTTGGTTTCGCTTACGAGTTTGAACGCTTGTACAAGGAGTTTAAACAGAGTTGGGTTGTTAAATTCATCTCCATATTTGTGACGTACGCTATTTGGTGTCATTTTTAAAATGGATTTAACTAGACGGGGCTAATCTAGTGTAATACATCAATGAGACGACCTCATCAAAGGACTGGAATTGGAGGAAATTAAGAAAAAGACGGTTGGGACGGCTGCTAAACACGGCTATAGCCATTTCAAGCTACGTTTCCAGTCATGATGGTGGTCATAAAAATCTTGGTATTGTATCAATCAAAGGAAACTTCAAGCTGTATTCAATTAAAAATTATAATCTTATTATACTGGCCGGAGATTGGTTGATTATGGAAATTAACTTTGGGATTTCTTCAACAACAATGAACACTATTTCATCTGGAAGTTCTGCAATAATTCTGATTTCTTATCCAGTTCAGTCGACATCCGGATGAGCGAATTAAAAATAATCAAGATATAAATTACACATTTACTAATAATTCATTAGTACCTATACAAATCATGGAAGCGAAAATTAAGCCACTTCCCATCCTATCGAGCTGAAACTCGGCAGGTCAACTCACGCATGGCCTTTGTGTCGGTGGTTCTCAAAAATAAGTCGAAAATTCTATGAATAAGGAATTTTGCTCCAGCAATGTAAGAAAACTGAGTATTTGCAAAATGTACGAGGGCGTAGTATTATATTATTCGTACTTTGTACTTGTCTTTAGATTTCGAGACATTGCATTGGTTAAAATATAATTTAGTGTTTTCATTTATTAGTAAATATGTAGTTTATGTATCTATTTTTCAATTATATCAAAAAGGATTAAAGTGATTTATTTTTGGGGAGTAAAAATGGAGTTTGATCGAGCTCAAAATCGACAGATAGACTCGTTGTCGATTCATTCTATCAAATCACACACAGCCTCCATGGTTGAGGGGAAAGGCTCTCAACCAGCAAGCTGAAGATCGTGGGTTCAATTCACGGCGTGCGCAAGTAAATTTTATAAAAAAATTGTTAGATTTGTGTTATTTCACAATTTCACGACATACCCCATATGGAGATGCCATAGTCTCGCTGGCTCCAGATGGTTGGGAGCAGCTCTTGTCTAGTATTCACATAAAAAAAACATACGCGCCTAATACATTTCTCTTTATTTGGATGACTACCCGGCTGTGAATATAAATTTCAAAGTAATTGGTAAATACCCAAATTATTAGGGAAACATATTGTTTCGGTTGAAGATTTAAAAATATTTTCTTAGATTATTTGTTAGAGTTACGTATACTATTTAATATTTATTAACGCCGTATTGAGATTTTACCATAAGAAATTAATTTAAAAACAACGGTAACTTATACTCAACAAAAGTAAGTTAAAAATAACAACAATACGACGTAAAAAATATATATTGTAGGAAATATAATATGCTTGGTAAGTTAATAACACGCTAACTGAAGAAAACATGAAATAATAAAATTAATTAGGTATTATGAATACTTAAGTTTATTTTATTAACTCACGGAACATTAAATCGGATGGCATTACAGCAGTTAATATACGTAGTAAATGTCTGTCTTACCCGTTCAGAATTTGGCGAGTTTGGTAGAGTTGTCGGTCCAGTTCCTGTGTCGGAAGATTCAATCCTCAGTCGCTGATTGGCTAGCACTGATTTTCTTTATATTTCAGCCTATGTCATATTTGGGGAAGCTGTGTATATGAATAAGAGGAAGTTCTTTTAAGGAGAGGAGATCTGGGGTCAGTTTCCTTCGTGTTAAACGTTAGGTTGAGAGAGTTTGGCTAGAGACGGTCTTCCTCTATCGGCGTCTCCAGATGCAGCCAGACACGGAGGCGGTGAACAGAAGAATGCGCCACCAAAGCCTGGAAAAATCTCAGCCCATAACCCGGTCACCCCTGCTAAGTCTCCAAACAAAGCAAACCACTTGGTACCAACTGTGGCAGAGATGTTGGCTATACAATGAATGGTATTCATACCCGCCTCCCAAATTTGATGACAAAGTTTCATTTGAATTTCTGCAAAACTTTTACACTTTTTTGTCATCATAATTCCATTCCCATATTTCTTGTTCAGTGAATAAAACGTGATATTCGTCCTTTAACCTTCGTCGCACATGCTGATATTACCGCCGTAAGTCCTGTGTAAGTTAAAACAAACATCAACCGGGTTTGAGATCACATCTTAACCCGTAATCCCGGGATTAAGGCTTATAATCCCACTGGTACTCGGGTCGGCACGGGGCTAATCCCACACGGCTCGCCGATGGTACCTGTCTTATTTTAAGTAATCCTACTGCATTGAATCTACTTATAGATAATTTGAACAAGGGAGATCGGCTATGACCATTGTTGCGAAGTCCTTTTTCAACTCGACCATTTAGGTTCTTCTTTCAACATTTCTTTAAAATACAAAGTTAATTTTCAAGTTCTGTGAAAGATTTTTTCAAGTTCTGTTATTATTTCAGTTCTGTCAAGCAACTAGCCTATAATTTTATAATAACAGAACTTCAATAGGACTTTCAAAACGTTGAAATTTGATGAATTTTTCAAATTCTCCGAAACAACCTGTCCTGTATTCCATCTGTCAAATATTATATTCTTCGGTAAATTCGTTTGCACGTTCCGTTTCCGGTTTTGAGTAACTGTTGCATCCACTTTACTATTTAAGAAAACTTACTTTAACTAAATGGCTAAATTTGACTGGATAACTAGTTGACTGATGACTACATGGCACGAGCCTGCCACATGATAATTATTGATGTGTTGGTTAAAATCACGCGTTTTTACTTGATACGCTCAAAAACTTTAGAAATATGGGTTATTTTTTAGTCTTGTCTCTAATTCAGGGTTGTATTAAGTCCACAATTATGTGCGTGTTAAATTATGTATAAAAATCGCGTCGTTGAGTAATTTATTTTGGGTTCACTATTTTAATTACATTTTTTCTTTTCATTGAAAAAATATATATTACCAAGTATTTATATATTTATTACACTTACCTTTTTTATTATAACTATTGCTATAGAAGTAATGAAGGTGGTGGAAGATATGTTACATGAAAAGGAACGTTCATGTAGGCTTAAAATGTTAGGTACAGGAATTATTCTTAAAATTTCTTATTTTCGCTTAGGTTTCCCCACAAAACGAGTAACCTATTAAACCTAGTTTTTGTTTCATCACTTTTCATAACTTTATAACACTTTTTATAGGTGTGTTGAATTGTCATTTTGATAAGTTATCCGGTTTGTTTCCAAAATTGAATATTTCGTTACATTATTGAGTTAGTTGTGTTATAATTTATTCACTGAAACTTATTTTTAGTGTCGCTACGCCAGGCGGTTCGTTTTAAAACGAACATTCAGATCCTGCGTAGAAAGGTTCCACAATATACTGCGCTGCAAACGTTTGCCTTACTTTACTTTTCTGTACAGGATCTGGTTATTTGAATGCGTGTTCTTCGGTGGTCAATGAACGAATGATGTCACATGTAGTTTATTCAAAGCATTCTCAATCTCAAAAACATGAACATATGGTTTGCCTCCAGCTCGTCAAAATGATACCCAAATTTTAAGTTTGGGCAAGTCTATAAATTTGGATGTTTACGTTGAAAATCTTTTTTTCTAAAGATGGTATTTTATTTTGAAAATTTTGGTCTCGTAATCTGAACTAAGCGATTCTTGGCATAATTTGTATTCCATTCTTGACCCAGATCCCAACTCTCTTCTCTCATTATAATTCATCCCTCGAAATAAAACATTTATAAAGATTTCCATAAGACAGCCCTTAAGCCGTTGCAAAATAAAAAGGTCGAAATGACAGCGCATTACATGGCAGATATTTAAGGGCAAAAAAATTGCGCAAAAAAAAAGTCAAAAATTCCATGTGACAGAAATTTGATTTCGATAAATTAAGAGGAAGCTACAAGACAAAAATGTGTATATTCTTTGTATACCTTATATTGTAGGTAATAGGCATTAAAATCGCTTGACAAACGGAGTCTAGAAACGTTCGATTTCAAGCACAAAACTGGTTTTTATTTATTTTGTAAATAATTTTGAAAGCAAAAAAGTTGATGAAGTAAAACTGTCTCAGATAATCTTAGCTATTATACTGTATTTTATAAAAGTTGTTTCCTTTACACTTTCATACATTTCTATTAAAAAAAATATTTTTTGTAGTTTACATTTATATTTTTTATTGAGTAATTTACATTTTTATTTGTATTCTACTCAAGCGAAACGATAGAAAAACTTTCAATTTATCTAAAGCATATTTTTTGGTATTCATAATGTACACCACTTGGTTATAAAGATTAATCAAAATAGTGATTTAGCATTAAGCTTAACCTTAATAACAAATCATTGATGAAGAAAATGACAGTAATAAATCTAAAACATGAAATAGAACAAGACACAAAAAAAATAAAAAGGTAACGGTCTCAACTGGGAATCGAACACATAAACTCTGTCTTACCGGGTAAACCAAATCTAACCTAACCTAATCTAACCAAACCTTATCACTAGGCCATTGGACCTAGTGGTTAAAGGTATTGTCTATTACCTTATAGGTATTATCAAACCAAACGATTGTTAATAGCTATTCTACATTAAGCCCGGGTAACGCTGGGGAGTTCAGCTAGTTATATATCTATCTAGTGTACCAGAAAACTAGGTGCATTTTTGACGTGGAAATAATATTATTTTATTTTACTAAGTATTTGTTTTACTTGAACGTGCTATATCTTCCTCTGACGTCTTCGATGTCTTCTGTCATTCACTCCCAATCGATGCATTCTAATTACACCCCTATATTCGTTAATCGCGCAAGCCACACGTTACCACACTTAAGTAATTCATTAATTTGGTGTATACCGTATTGTTACTATTAAAAAACGACACTATATCGACGTCCATACGACTCGGTATCTCATTCCAGTGCGGAGATAATGATAAGTCTTTCTCGGGCGTACCGACTTCACAGAAAACTTATTAATCCCAAAAGCAAACAAAACTATATTTCAAAAAGGACCACACTACATGGCCATTAAAGTATATAACAACCTTCCACGTAGCATCAAACAAATAACCGACATACTTAAATTTAAATAATCACTAAAAACATTTCTTTTAAAAATGTTCATTCGCAACAATAATCGCAGTGACAACAGTTCGTGTTTACACTTTGCTCTTGCAAAAAAACTAAAAAAAACCTCCGAATTCGTGTGCAAACAGTATTTATATGGAAAATTTAAGTGCCAAAAAAGTTTATTTGATAAAACAGTAATAAAATAATACTATTCTATCGGATTCTAAACATTTTTATCGAAAGTTTTAAAACAACCTAAGATTGTGTGTTTGTTCTCATTGAAATGTCCATCCCACCGATGCCTGATGAATGCTGCCATCGGCGTAAAAAAATAATGCTGGACTTGATGACGTCCCCATTACAAAAAAGGCCTCGGGAATGATTTCTCCAGTGGTTGAAGATGAGGAATCTGACGGAGCATCGGACTATTCCGACGTGTCTGAAAATGAGAGTAAAATCCCAGTGTCCTCAGTGCAGATACTGAACGACACTGAAGCAAGTCTAAGAGCACTCCAAGTTGTCCTTGCTGAAAAGCAGTCAAGAGTCTCAAAGGACCAACAACTGCGGATAAGCGCATATGTATCCGCTGTATTCAGATCAGTTTCACAGCTGTTATTGGAACGAGAGGGCTTCAAAGCTGATCTGGCAACAGTCAATGCCAAATTAATAGTGGCAAAGGGAGAGATCGCGATTGAAAAAGCAGAAAACCAACACAGGTTAGAAAAAATATTGCAGTTGGAGTCGGATCTAGGACCAGTGATGCGTAGAGTAGCCGATGCCACGGAAGCAAGCCTATCGTTTGCCGATATTGTGAAAAATGGCCCACAGAAGATGATACCATCAATCAACCGCTCAGGACTTAACGTTGGGACCCCCAAACCTGCTGTATGCATCTTCCCAAAGCTGGATTCTACAAAAGATAGCGACGATACGAAACAGCTACTAAAAGATACATTACGACCATCAGAACTTGGAATCCGTGTGACGGGCATTAGGAGTATCCGAAACAAAGGCGTTGTAATCCATACTGCAACACAAGAAGATCAGGATAAAATTCTGAAAACCCCATGTCTAGCAAACTCGGACACTCTAAGCGCTCGATTACCAACAAAACGGCTTCCAAGGGTGATCTTCTTCAACGTTCCTCGTGACCTAACGGACGAGTGCTTCCTGAAAAATGCCTTAGCAGGAGCCCAGGACAAAGCAGGCCTAGATTTCGCAGTAAAAAGTTGCAAGCTAAGTCACCTTGCTGGCGCTCGAACTGGATCAACTTGCCACCGGGTCTTCGAGGTTCCTGCCCACATTCGTCACGTGCTGGTGGAGCAGGGGAAAGTCTTTGTGGACTGGAATGTGTGTCGTGTTCGTGACTTCATTGGACTTACAGTGTGCTCCAAGTGCCAAATGATCGGACATTCCTTCAAGTTTTGCAAGGACCAGCAAAGATGTGGACACTGCGCAGGCGAAGGTCACGCCCGGATAAACTGCCCAAAAGCCGCCGCCAAGCCTGTCTGCGCCACCTGTACAAGATTTGGGAAGCCCGCTGCACATCCGACTGGAGACAAGGACTCCTGCCCGGCCTACAAGGCTGCCCTTGCCAAGGACTTTGCAACTATTGATTATGGCGTCTAATTACATTGAAGAAGATGACGAGGTAGATTACGAAAATACTCATAATTTCTGTGATTGGCTAAAGTTTCATAGCAACTACAATATGGAAAATATTAATATTGTTCAGTTGAATGTTAGATCGATTTATAAATACTGGGATACTTTGAATGTCTACCTAAATACTTGTTGGAAGCATATTCATGTGTTAATGTTATGTGAAACGGCTATAACACCGAATCTTGTCTGTCTGTATAATATTCCTGGATTTAATTGTTACAACTATTGCCGAACTAAAAAATCTGGAGGAGGTATATTGCTATATGTTCGAAATGAATTCACATTTCAACAGAAAACAATAGAAACAAATCATTTTGAATGTGTGCTTGGCTCTATGACACTTCCAAACAAGAGTATTTTAAACATCATAGCAATCAAAAGCATCAAAAGCTGAAGTTGGCCTAAATATTACAAAAAAATGGCTTGACTCTAACTTATTAACTTTAAATATAGATAAGACTAAATTCATAACCTTTTGCATAAACTCGAGAGGCCAACCCTCCAAAAACATCTACCTTAAAATACATTCCTGTCACTCAGCGAGCACCCCATGCAATTGTCCTCCAATCACACAAACCGAAAATATCAAATATCTTGGTATATACTTCGACCGTTATTTAAAATGGGACAGACATATTGAGTCGGTTAAAGTAAAGATAAACAAGTTGATTTACTTTTTCAAAAACGTGAGAAATATACTAAACATATTTGATATTAAGAATATATACCTCGCAATAGCACAATCTATAATTGAATACGGCATTATTGCCTGGGGCTATGCCAGTAAAAAATACATAGACACACTGTACAAAGCTCAGAAAACCTTAATAAAAGTAATACTTAAGGTACCAATACTAACACCCACTTCAACCATATTTAAAAAATTCCCAGTGTTGAAGATTCAAAAATTATATTCTAAACAAATACTTACTTTCCTTTACAAGAACCTAAACACATTCAAAACTTCACAAACTTCTCTCAATACCAGAACAAGACATGCACACCAACTACTAATACCAAAAACCAACACATCCTTTGGACAAAAACACTACAGATTCCAGGCAATAAAACTTTACAATTCTCTTCCAACACAATATAAAACATCTAATCTTACAGAATACAAAAAACACATATGGAACTGGATACAATCCTTTTAATATTTAATTTTTTATATTTCGCATTTGTTTTTGTTAAAACTATGTAAAAAACGATATTATATTTTAATTTCTATTGTTTCTCTGTGTAACTAATCGCCACTGTATTGTTTACTATTATGTATATAACTTAACAATTGAAAAAGTCCTCCACAACACAGGTGAACTCCTAGCGTGGAGGACAATGTACTTTACCTTTGTAAAACTAATTTATTTAAGAATAAATAAAAAAAAAAAAAATATATATATATACCGTCCCCCCAACTCTAGCCAACCACAATTTCTTAATGAAATATCTGCCATTCTGCATACTATAAGCCCCAAAGAAAATGTTTTACTTATAGGAGATATTAATCTAGACTTGTTAAATTGTCAAAACCCTATTATTATGGCATATGAAAATATAATGTCGGATAATTATTTAATCAAATGTATTTGTGACGTAACTAGAGAAGCAGTTTTAGCAGGAAAAGTTACTCGTACTTGTTTAGACCACATATTTGTCCGATTTAACAGTGGATGTAAACAAAGCGATTCTCTTTCCTCATGTGTATGTAATAATATTACTATAGCGGATCACTTTTTAACTGCAGTTAATATTAAATATAGTGCAAGGAAAGAAGCCCCAGAACACGGGGAAAGAATTTCGTTTTTATCGCAAAACAAAATCGACAAAAACATTCATAATTTTAAGTGGCACTCCTTGCTTGAGGAACAAGATTGCAATATATTATATAGTAAAATTAAAAACAACTTTAAGAATTTGTATGAACAGAGTAAAATCGTTATGAATTATAAACCCAAAAAAAGACCTCTGTCAATAAAACCTTGGATAAATTCTAATATCTTAGAAAACATAAAAAAAAAGATTCATTGTACAGAAGGTGGAAGAATTTTCCTAGCAATCAATTCTTTGAATTGGAATATAAAACTTTCAGAAATAAGGTGACAAAAGAAATTATTAAATGTAAGTCTACCTTTTTTAACAATAAATTCAAAAATTATTTTGGAAATACAAAAAAAACTTGGGATGAAATAAATAAATTATTAGGACGCAAGTCCAAAAGTAGTTGTGACGAAATAATCTCGAAATATATGTTAAATACGAATAATGAAGAAACCGTAGCAGATAAGTTTGTTGAATATTTTACAAATAGTGTTAGCTCTATGATACATAAATGTGATTATTTAGCATCGACCGTCAGGCCGAATGAAGTGCAACATAGTATGTACCTACCCAGAGCTACCTGCCAAGAAATCAATATTATTGTTAGCAAATTAAACAATTCAAAGTCACCAGGGATTGACAAAATACGAATGTTTGACATTAAGACACATATTAATATTTTAGGGCTTGTTATAACACACTTTATCAATTTAATTTTATCGCAAGCAGTAATACCAGATGAACTAAAAAGTAGCATCATTAGGCCAATTTACAAAGGGGGCAAACATACAGATATTCAAAATTATAGGCCAATAAGCATATTGCCAGCCCTAGAAAAAATACTTGAAAAATACATTTCCATAAAACTTAATAAATATCTAGAATCCTTCTCTTTGTTGGATCCCAACCAATATGGATTTCAAAAGAAAAAAAGTACGGAAATGCTGCTTCAGGAATTTTCAAATCACATAAATTATGAATTAAATCTAAAAAAACAAGTGTTGGTTTTATTCATAGATAACTCTAAGGCATTTGATACCATTGATACAAATAAACTATTAGAAACACTGGAGACAATAGGAATTAGAGGAAAGCTGCTAGTTTTATTAAAAAATTTACTAACTGATCGACAAATAAGAGTAAAAATTCTTAAAAAATTCAGCAAAAGAAAATATATCTCAACAGGTGTTGCACAGGGGTCAATTCTAGGGCCAACCCTTTATATTATTTATGTCTCAATTATGAGAAAATTGTTTTCATTCGTTAAACATTTTGTATATGCAGACGATACGGCGCTCGTAATATCGCACGAAGATCTGGTTACTGCAATGAACCTTATGCAACATAATTTTATTGCCCTGCTGAAATGGTCGCATGACGCAGGCCTCTTTATAAATGCCAAAAAAACTAAAATTATGCACATCAGATCTCCACACGCCAGATGTAATGTAATTCCTTCATTATATACACACACATTTGACTGCATACATAAAAATGTTGCACAGCCCTGTTCATGTGAAACCATTGATTTTGTCAAAAGTTATGTATATTTGGGTGTTACTATTGACTGCTACATGAAATGGGATGTACACATTGCTAATGTTTGTAAACGTCTACGAGCTATTGTGGGAAGGATTTATAAAATAAAATATTTCGTGCCTATAAGTACTTTAAAGTTAATCTACCTATCTCTGGCTGAATCCACTATACGTTATGGAATTACTTCTTGGGGACATTCTTGTAAAACTAATATAAGCTATATACAAACATTACAAAACTCCATTATAAAATTGTTAATCCATAAATATGACAATCAACACAGAAGTAACATTAAATTAATATACAAGTCTCTGAATATTTTACCTGTCAGAGGATTATTGTTTTATAATATTTAAGTCAACATGTTATATTGTCTGATTCATTGTATAGGGAAAGAGTTTGCCATAAACATAACACAAGATTCACTCAAAATGAAGGACTGGTAGTTCCGAAATGTACTAATAAATATGGTGAAAGAACTTTAAACTATATAGTACCCAAAATTTTTAACCTATTACCAATGACAATTAAAAATAATAACATGTATACTGCTAATGTTAGATATAATCTAAGGAAATGGTTATTGGATAATAATGATCTATACTGATGCCCCTGAAATGGAATTCATATTCTTAGAAAATGGAAAAACAATTATTTTGTAATACTCTATTTATGAAACTATTGATGTACTTGTTGATAATACTAATTTGTTCATACATTTATTTTTACTTGCTTATTATATAAGGCTTTTATGCTGCTATTTAAACTTTTCTGCAATGTAACCAATTTATGTAATTATGTACCGTTCAAATTGTATCTTGTGAGTGTATAAATGTTGTCTCTATGTCCCTGCTGACAAACTACATAAGTAGTTTAGCGGGTTTAAATGTGAATAAATAAAAATAAAAAAAAAACAAATGTCACTACACCTTAAATGAATACCTTACATAAATTAAATACCTCTGTTTTTTTATTTATTATTTACATACATTTGTTAACATGTAATTGTTGGGTTATGTAATATAATGTGTATTTGTTGGGTTAGCTGGAAGAAATAGGATGTAACCTATAAGCCATACCCTTTATACTCTTTTTGTGCAATAAATATTTTTTTGAATTTGACTTCTACCATCCAAACCACTCTTTAAATAATCCTGGCAGTAATAAGAACAAACAAACAAACAGTCCAGCAGTTTTGGAAGTTATGTATAGAGCAAAAACAAAGAAAAATTCATTTTCATACATTAGTTTAATTTTAAATCACACTACTACTTGGTATTATCGAAGCTGTCCATTTGATTTCATTTACAGCCTTTTGTAGTCAAAATTCAATATATTTTACATCTCGAGTTTCAACCACAATTATATGATGTTTACTCTCTCGGGATAACACGAAATGGGTACAGGAAAGGTCATTCAAAACGTGGTTAGTTCAAATCTCTCAATCAATAAAATACCAAGTCGGAGATACCCTCTCGACATCTCCTTTTTCCCACAGAGCACCTTTCAGTGGTCTTCAGAAATAAGTCGAGAGTTTTAAGAATAAGGAAAATATTAAAGAATGTGTATGCAACGACGAATGAATGTGAATGAGGCAAGGAGTGTGTGTTAAAACCGAGTTGTTTGGCGGTTAGTTAGTTTTTTAGATTAAATTAATTAATTCAATATAAAACCATTTAAGGAAGTTAGAAATTAAGTATGTTTTTAAGGGTACAAAGCTATTGATTGCGCGATATATTTTATTGTAAAAGAATTCGATAGCCTCATTTAAACTTGTGATTTTACAAGTGATCAGTAAATAAAAAATCTCTAATTTTTGGGTTATCGCCTTGTCGAAATTACACTTAAGAGGAAGCTACAAGCCATAAATGTGTATATTCTTGGTACACCTTATATTGTAGGTAATAGGCATTAAAATCGCTTGACAAACGGAGTCTAGAAACGTTCGATTTCAAGCACAAAACTGGTTTTTATTTATTTTGTAAATAATGTTATAAGAAAGCAAAAAAGTTGATCAAGAGAAACTGTCACAGATAATCTTAGCTATAATACTCTATTTTTTCCTTTACGCGTTAATACATTTCTATTGAAAAAAAATATTTTTTAGTAGTTTACATTTATATTTTTTATTGAGTAATTTCCATTTTTATTTGTATTCTACTCAAGCAAAACGATAGGAAAACCTTCAATTTATCTAAAGCATATTTTTTGGTATTCATAATGTACACCAATTGGTTATAAAGATTAATCAAAATAGTAATTTGGCATTAAGCTTCGCCTTAACAATTGTGGGGTCAATTACCTTAACAAAAGTATTGGGGTGATCGATTATTATGAAAATCATTTACGTTTCACTCCCGATTATTTCCTTTGAGAATTAATGACACTTTTGTTTCAGTGGTAATAACTTTGGCTTAGAGTATTTATATAATTCAGTAAATGAATTTTAATTTTATTTCAGAATAAAGCTCAAAGCGTTCAAGCCGATTTAATACGATCGTGCGGAATTCAAACGAATTCCAGAAAGGTAACAATTACTTGTTCTGAATCCGTTGAAATCTGTTGAATTTACAATTTACTGCAGACAATCATTTGTATATTTTTTTCACCTTCAAAATAATTCCTTGCCGATTCGTTAGCTTTGAAAAGCGCCAAGTGGACAATAAAGGACATTTTTCGCATGTTAGGAACGCCAGCCTCCGTGGCGGAGGGGTAAGGCTTTCGACTAGCAATTTAAAGGTCGCGGAATCAAATCCCGGCGTGCGCAACTAAATTTTATTACTGTATTTATTTATTAACGGACATCGTCCAAATTACAAAATAATAACACGAATACAGTAAAATGAAAAATACAGGAGTAGACAAAGGTACATGGAAGCAAAGACATAAGTCAGATATAATATAAGAAAATAAAGTGACAAGTCGAATCAAGTCAAGACTACGCCGTGGTTCAGTACCACAGGACACTTATAATATTCCGTCACTTGTTTAGCGACTGGCAAAAATCATTCAGACTTATCCTAAAAAAGTTAAGGTTTTGACTTGAGTTGACCAGTCTACACATTCTGGACAATGGTGAATAATATCCATAATTTGTCGAATGATGGTTGAGGAAGAGCAGTACATTATTTCTGAGTCTGTGCGAGGGGATATTGAAGGGAATGAGTTGCAGTAGAGTAGGTGAATCAATAATACCATTTATAATTTTGAAGAAGCAAGTGAGGTCATTTCTTTCCCGACGAACTTCCAAAGGAGAGAGGTTTAGAGTTGGTTCAATTTCATCATATGAGTATTTGCCTTTTTCTAATCCTAACCTCCTAGCAATCCCTCTTAAGAACCGATGTCGAACAGATTCAATGCGTTCAATGTGGACAGCATAAAAAGGAGACCATTACATTAAGTATTTCACAAATTATTCATTTAAAATAATATATAGTTTACTTGCGGCACGTTGCAAAGTGTTTTTTTGCAAAGTGTTTTTTTGCAAAGTGTTTGCAAAATTTACTAAAATACTGGTATTTAAGTTAGACGGTAAACTTTCATAAAAAAAATACTGGAATTTCTAATTAATATGATAAATTTGTAAAAATAAATTAAATTTCGTTGTAGGTGACAACGAAAAAAAACAACAAAGCTGACAAACCTGCTGGCAGTGGTATTGACGCTGGTGTTGGAGCGGGACCTCCTGCTGATGATAGAGTCCCCCTGGTTGACCACCCCTCCCTTTGTGGTGATAGAGAAGGTACGCAGGCGGTACAGATCGTCCGAGACCCGCGGGTTGAGCGCCTGCTCGGGCAGTGAGCAGACCCGGGGTCGGTTGTGCGCGGCCACTGGAAAAAATAAACATACAAATTAAGTAACAAAGCTATGGCTAGTAAATGAACAAACCATTTGTGTCTTTGAATATCAAAAATTTTGCTACCAAAACATTTACTCATTCTTGGCACATATTTATTTATTGAATATCAACGGTATAAATATACCATACACCATAATTCATGTCACAGAATAGCAATTAACTGTGGCATTTGATCATAAAATGACGACAGAAAGTATAATCAGCCACTAAAATGTTGGGTTTTGTCATACACAATTCAAAAGACTTGACTAAGATGTTGGGTTTTGTCATACACAATTCAAAAGACTTGACAAAGATGTTGGGTTTTGTCATACACAATTCAAAAGACTTGACAAAGATGTTGGGTTTTGTCATACACAATTCAAAACACTTGACTAAGATGTTGGGTTTTATCATACACAATTCAAAAGACTTGACAAAGATGTTGGGTTTTGTCATACACAATTCAAAACACTTGACTAAGATGTTGGGTTTTATCATACACAATTCAAAAGACTTGACCAACCTTGCAGTTATAAGGCTGCTTTAATTTAGCTTAGTGCGTAGCATTCTCGAGAGTGGATCTCAGGTATGGGGGCCAGAGGACACTGTCTAAGTACTAATGGTCGCGAAGATACAAAATAAGTTTTTACGATGCCTCTACATGAGAGAGTTTGGTTATTACCCATGGCTGTTTCCAACAGCATTTATTTTGGGAATGTAGGTTGTATGCAGTCTTAGTTCCAGAAGGGATGTTGCATTACTCCTGATGGCGTATAAGCTTCTAAACGGTTTAGTATCAATACCAGACATTCTGGCTAAAATAGGATTCTATGTCCAGGATTATTTTGCGCGAGGCCGCCAACACAGGCTTTTGATTCTTCCTAGGTGCAGAACTAACTTACCAATGGTGATGCCGTTGGGAAGAATCATTAGGTTAATTAACTGCCTCGCAGGAAATGTGGATATTTTCCACATGTCATACAATGTATTTTAACATGAAATATCATTATTCCAGACTTAACATTGTAAATCTACATTTGAAACTTTTTTGTCTCACATTTAAATGTATTTGCTATTCACTTTTTGGTAATTTTTAAATACCGATATTGCAATGTACTGGTTTATACTGTTTTTGTAAATAAATAAATAAAATTAAATAAAAAAATAAGATAAAATCAATACTAGAAGGAGATGCAAGTAGATACAAAATATTATCAACAAGTATTAGTAGACTTGCGTTATATTAGTAATGGTTTCGAAGATATGATAGTATAGCCTTCTTGTACGTAGATTCTGTGCAGTTAAACAGATCAGCTACATCTGCGTACCTATTACTAACCGCATGTAATCTAGGTACAAGCGAGTGTTTGAAATGCTCAGTCCTGGAATAGTTACAATTAAACAGGGTTTTAGAACGAGTAGCTCTTATGGGTAAATGAAATTCTATGAGGTTAATTAAATCAAGGCTATATAATTATATTAAGGAATTAAAACATTTATTTATAAGGTTTGTGGCTCTCAAGCTGGAGGTCGCTGGTTAAGATCGTGACACAAATATAATATGTATTATTTTGGATGGGTAAATTGTGGAATAACACAAATTAATCAAATAAAATGTATAACAGCTTGCTAGGCGAGAACCTAACCCCTCTACCACGGAGGCTGTGTTGATTGAGGAAAAGCAATTAATTATGTCAGAGTCTACGGGAAGGGATATTAAAAGGGATGAGTTGCAACAAAGTAGGCGAGTCAATCACACCGTTGATAATTGTGAAAACGCAGTTGAGATTAACGTATTTTCTATATTTTTCTAAAGAAAGATTTAATTTTAAAGACTTCCTTCAAGTTCTCGTCTTAAATCATCTCTTTCTAGCCCTAATCTTTCAATTTCGTTTAAGGCCCCGTAGTAAGCGTTCAAAGATGGGTTGAAAGGGAGATATGTAAAAAAATTATTAAGAGGAAGCTACAAGCCAAAAATGTGTATATTTGGTATACCTTATATTGTAGGTAATAGGCATTAAAATCGCTTGACAAACGGAGTTTAGAAACGTTCGATTTCAAGCACTAAACTGGTTTTTAATTATTTTGGAAATAATTTTATATAAAACAAAAAATTTAATCAAGCGAAACTGTCACAAATAATTTTAGCTATAATACTGTATTTTTAAAAATTTGTTTCCTTTACGCGTTCATACATTTCTATTGAAAAAAAATAATTTTTTAGTAGCTTACATTTATAATTTTTACTGAGTAATTTTTTTTTTGTTTGTATTCTACTCAAACGAAACGATAGGAAAACCTTCAATTTATCTAAAGCATATTTTTGGTATTCATAATATACACCAATTCATTATAAAGATTAATCAAAATAGGGATTTAGCATTAAGCTTCGCCTCAAATGTTGAAAATTTTTAATAAAACACGACCCGTTTGAAATAGAGCAAAATCTCTTCAAAAGCTTTAGTTGCATTTAAAGGCACACTGGATTATTTTATGGATATACAATATTAAATAACAGAACAAAACGTGTTATTAATAATTTTGAAGCTAACTTCACGATTTTTTTGTATCGAGGGAATTTCATAAAATGAACGTTTCGGCATAACAAATCATTAGAAATTATCTCTAAAAATTTAAAGAAATTAGGTATGCAGGGGCTTAAGAATCGATGCTGTACGGATTCGATATGATTAATGTGAACATCATAAAATGGAGACAAAAAACCGAGGCGTATTCCAGAATAGGGTGAACCAACGTTAAGATTTTTTTTATTATATTATTGAAGTCAGAGAGGTAATTATATTGATGAAGCCAAGTAGTTTAAGAGGTTTATTAACGTCCCTATTAATGTGTTCACGAAAAGACAGCTTATAATCTAAAGCAGGGGTTCCCAACCTTTTTGTACTCTAGAGCACATTCTAAAATATTGGTAGGGTGGCGGGCACCACCTATTTTTAATCGACAAACTCGGGGCAGCAATCGCAATCAAAATGACAACAACGCGGTTCCAGGCGAGGAATGCTATTTGCACATCACTCCTCGTACACGCCGAAAACCCGAAGTGAGCCGATGATCGCCGAACCGATCGGGACGGTACGAGCACGTGACTACTGTCAGTTTGGCTGTCGGGGCCATGCTTATTGCTTTCACTGACAGACAGAGCTGTGTTTTGGCGCCTTCGGCGTTCATCGGCTCAGTTCGTGGCGTTCGTTCACTTCGGGTTTTCTGCGTGTACAAGGAGTGATGTGCAAATAGAACTCTCGGTTCTAGGCTAGCGTGAAGAGTGCAGTCTGGCTCGCCGCTAGACAGGTTGCGACAAGTACTGTCAGCAAAGGAACCACTTATACATACAATATCGCAAACATACGAATGTATTTAATAAACCTAGGCACTCAAAAAAATTAAAACTCCAACAAATAAATAAAAATAATTCACATTTTTAATTAATGTTTATGAAAAAATTATTTCACTGTCGAATAGTGGCGAGTACATACGAATCGTTCCGTGGGCGCCATGGTGCCCGCGGAACGGGGTTGGGAACCCCTGATCTAAAGTAATACCATGGTCCTTCATAGACTCCATAGTAGATAAGCAAAGATCATTGGTTTAGTATATGAAGTTAAATGAACCTCCTGTAATGAACTAGCTGTAGTGTACCCGGCGTTGCTCAACTTTTCTCTACTTTCAATAAATATAAAAAAACATGTTATATATATATATATATAAACCTTCCGGAAGAAATTTTTTAAATGATAGTGAAAACTCTTTCAAAATGTGTTAGAACCAAGCGCACAAACAGACAGACGCGGATAGCGACTTTCGTTTATACAATTTTTAGACAATATTTGTATTGTCGTGTTTTGAAAGATACAAATATTTAAGATATCATATTTTCTCATTTGAATCAATAAAGAGAAAATTTAATGTAGCAAACAATACATCACGAGAATACATTATTGAAAAAATGACAGATTACGTGTAGACATTTCAAAGCACAACTGGAAAAATAACAAGAAAAATGATTCAATTGCTACCATAAAATACATTATAATAAAATATTTACATTTTGTAAGGCACCAAAAAAGTCTATTATGATAGAGCCTTGGAAAAAAATGTATTTGTACAGCGACCTTGCAAACATGTATTTTAAAAAATGACTAACTCTTGACGCCGTTTCCCCGTAGGGGTAGACAGAGGGACTGATCGCAAATCAACTCGGTCTTGGCACACGCTCCTTGATTTATTCACATGCATACATCGCATACATACCCTTCTGTTATTCTGATTATAGTATTTTTTTAAAGGGCGAAGACGGTTTACACGTAGTTCCCGTGAGCACTTCGTCCATAGGCCCATTGTGCTATCTCCCATTTTACCTCATTCCTTTAACAACAACCCAGTCCCTTTAATAAAGTTCACCAGGGTTATCATTGGGTATGTGGCTATTTCTTCTGGTTCTACTGTATGTCTTCCCAGGTATCTAAGCCTAGTTCCCACCAGGGCAGGACATTGGCACCATATGTGAATTGGAGTCTCTTCATCCTCTTCACATTTCCTGCATCTATTGGTGTTTTCCACTCCCAATATCTGCAAGTGTCTCCTGAGATGGCAGTGTCCCTTTAGTAGTCCTACCAGTTCCCTCAGCGAGTTTCTGTCCATATCGAGTAGTTTCTTGATTCGTCCAGGGTCTGGTCCTTTTATGAGTACTTTGGATTGTCTCATTCCAGGTGCCCACTCCCTTTCTTTGCAGTGCTGGGATTTGATCCACCTATCAATATGTAATTTTGTGTCTTATCTTATCTCAAGATTATACTATTTTGTTCACTTGATCGTGAAATATCTTCCACGAGCATCCCCGACTTCTACTACAATTCACATTCAAAACAATTTTGTTTTACGCGAATTCCGCAAAAGAGTCTCAACTGCTCCCGACCTTCTGTAGCAGTGAGACTACGCCATCCCAATAGTTGAAGTTAATGGGGGAGATGGGGAAGTACCCAGCTACTCAGATCTAGTCACCAAACACGGCTAAATTCATTTCAAGCAACTTTTCGATTACAAATGGTGGTCTTACACCAGGGCGATACTGACAATATGTTACACTCAGTAACGTGCGGTTAATTTATAAATATTATATTATTTTTAATGAATTTATTATTATGAAAAAGCACAAATGAATCAAACAAAATTTTCTTGCGCACGCCGAGATTTGAACCCGCGCCGTCCGAATTGCTAGTCTTGATCCTTATTCTTCGACCACGGAGAACGAATTAATCTAATACGAGTTTTTTTCTTGTTAAAATTATAGAAAATAAGTTAGTAACATACGTGTGTGTACGTTTGTAATTATAAATTATTTTCTTTGTACAAGGTTTTCCAATAAGAGGTGTTATTTTGAATAGCCCGCTATTTTGGTAGATGTTACTTTTAAAGCTGTCATTTTTTAACATTTGACAAGTAGAAACTACGCCATTAATAAAAATACACGTTTCAACAACGCATCAAAATTATTTAAATTCACTTTTGTGAATCAAATGCAAATCATTTTGAGTGATGAGGCCCATTTCCACCTCGGTGGCTTCGTCAACAAGCAAAATTGTCGCATCTGGGGCTCGGAAAACCCAAGAGTTATTGTTGAAAAACCTCTTTATCTTCAACGTGTGACTGTTTGGTGCAGTTTATGGTCCGGCGGAGTCATTGGACCTTACTTTTTGAAAATGAGGCTAGATCAACAGTTACGGTGAATGGATTGCACTATCCTGAGATGATTAATGATTCTGTATGGCCGGAATCAGATGGTATTGATCTGGACAACGTTTACTTTCAACAAGACAGCGCTACGTGCCACACAAGCAACGAAACCATTGATCTTTTACGATTGAATATCAAAATAACACCTCTTATTGGAAAACCCTGTATTTTACGTTTGTGTGGATGTTTCCGATGAAAAATTTATTTTGATTTCTAAAAAATATTTTTTTGCCCAAAAAATGAAGCAATTCTTTTATCTCGTTATAATGTACCTAGGTATTGGGGGCATGTTTGAAAATTTAAAAAAAGGATTACACGTAGAAATATTCAAGAGTCTCGAGAAAAGGTTAGATGTTTAGAAAAGAGAAACAGGCTCTTATAGAAGTCGAGTAAAAGCTCTTAATGCTGCAGCTTTCAAAGTATACCTATGAAAACAGGCACTCGTATTTGACCAGCCACAAGAAAGCGACACTTCACGCGTAGCCTTCCGAGAAAGTCTGAGGAATGTAAAAACCAGGAGATAAACCGTTTGTCGGAGGATTTACAGAAACTTCAAGAAAGTACGAGAAGATTCCGTTCAAAGGGAAGATATAAACCAAGAGCTAAAAGCTATAAAAAGTGGTGTCAAGATGAAATTACACAGGAGTGAATTTCACCTACAAATATTAAATTATACTACACTTTAAAAAACTGTTTTGTAATTTTAGTGTTATAAGTATGTACAAATTTTTGTTGATATTATTTAAAGGAAATCAAATTCAAGTGCTTTGGTTATTGTTATTGTAACAGCTGTTTCGGTATTCAAGGATATTATCAAACTTTGGTTATTCCAGATTGAGACATCTTCTTTGTATGATTTTATTGATTTCCACATCATTTTTATTTCTACTTCTGAATAATAAATGTATTTGAAAATATAAATGGTCAATCAAAAATTATTTTTATTTGGAACATTGCATCAGGACTGAGTCATTTAGATTCATAAGCGTTTTAGATACGAAGATACAACAAAAAAAAATTTGTGTGTTATTATGAAAAACGTGTTCCGATTTATTAAAATTGTACTATGTGTATAATAGGAAACGGCATGCAGTCCCGTTTTTAACCAGATTTCACCGGTGCCCACGAATAGATTAAATAAATTAAATGTGACGCATCTGGGAGTCTAGCACAGTAAAAATAGACAAATTTTCAATGTCGGATCGATAGGCGGAACTATCGATGATTTTATACCGATCAATAAACCCCTTTGTCAATACGATATTGATGATATTCTTCATCTATGGTCAGTTAACGATGATCCCGAGCACGGTCAAAATATGATTTCGATAGTCAGTAGACAAAAGCCGCTGCTTTTAGCGAAGCCTCCAAGGAGTCGGATAAGCTGTCAATTTGAACGAATTTTGGATAATGTTGAGCTTCATGTAAAATAACTGGCTAATTAATGAATGGAGGTGAAGCTCTTAGAGTTGAAAGAAATTGTATACACGATCAGTAGATGATCGAAACGCGATCAATTGATTCCGTTCCAAATTAGGGGAACAAAAGTTGTTGGTCATTACTAAAGACTTCATGAACTGATTAACTAACTTTTTATTGTCAATGCATATTAAAGCTATAATTCAAATTGGACATTGTCAATGCATTAGTATCTTTTTTAATTCATTTCCCAGCTGCCAATATTGCCAGCGTATCTAAATCTAGCTAAATCACTACAAATTCGTTGGTAGTTCCGCTTATCGATCCGATATTGTAAATTTATTGATATACATATATAATGGCAACACTGAAGTAATTTGATATTCGAATCATCCAACGTCATATATTTACGAAAAAATATTAACGAAATGGGAATTTTTAATTGAAATACTAATCTAAATATGCGTTGGCAGTCCTTATTAAATTTTTTGCATTAAAAGAGGAGTAAATTAGTTAGTGAGGACTTTATTCAAATTAGTTAATTGGTCAATGAGATCTTTAGTCATAATTTGAGATGAACAAAACAAGAGTCTGAATTTCATCTCTCCAAGTTCGAACTTTATTTTTCGATTTAATTGATCGCATAAAAGACGTCTCAACCCTAGGAGATTCGTTAATCGTTATTATTAAAAAGTTTAAAACAGTCACCCAAATTGAACTGACAGCTAAGGAGATTTAGTGGGCTTTCTTTGTCGGAAATTCTTATCAATCGTTGACCTTGCTAGGGAATGTTGCTAATTGACCATAGATCACGCATTTAGTCAATATCGTGTTGATATAAAGCTTTATCGATCGTCCATGCTAGACTTCCTGATAACAATTCATTTATCGATCGCTGTTAATTTTCGTGACAACGATAAACAAACATCGAGTGCTGAAATTATTCTACAGATATTTCTTCGTTAGCGATTTGGTCATGCTAGGCCTTCTAGGAAGGTGAACTAAATGGTATATCCGGGGATTCTCACAAACTCTATTATTAAATAAAACTTAACAAAACACTTGGACTTTTAATGTGATCGATTGAAAATGGACCCCGAAATCTTAATATGGCAGGCGATTGGAGTAATATTGACCCCGACCTTGATATTTCAACCTTACTTTATTATACCCTCGTTCTCTACAATACTTGACTAATAGCTAAACTCCATCTAAAGGTAACCTAATTGACTAATTTCTAGCGCCATCTATGGGTGAGCTCTTACACCATTATCTAGGATATGACATAGATCATAATATTTTAGTTACCCTTGAGACCTCTAAAAACTGATTTTAAAAGATAATGAAACACATTTTTAATTTTCGTTACCATAAATAAACGTATAATATCTTAAATGAAAAAAATGAAATCAAACGTAGAAAAGTTAAAAAAAGTTAAAAAATTTTTCTCAAATTGTGGTCGGAACTTTTGAATTCAAAGAGGTATACCTTTTAATTTTTTTATAGATAACTTCTATACTTTAATTTAAAGCTTGATGTTTTTTCTTCCTAACACCGTTTAGTTAATATTTCTAACTGTAAAGGTAAGGGAGACACAACGATTTTTATCAGCCCTTACGAGCTGTTCCGAAAAGCGAACAGATTCGCTCTACGGGTAATAGCTGTTTGTTCCTAAAACCAAAAAAATTAGCCTGAAGAGTTTAAGAAGCAGTATTTATTTTAGAAAAAAAATAACCTTTTGCTGATCTATCTTCTGACCCTTAAATTGACTCTCAATTTATGAACCCAAATTCATCTTTCCGAAAATTAGCATAATCAGTGCCACGATGTAAGTTCAGACTTTTCAAAAATGTTGACATGGGTACACCAGCAGTTGTCGTATTGCGGCTGTTTAATATTCTGCCGATTTTTCATTTGGACAGAGAAATTTTAATATCATATTTTATACAGCAATCAGTTTCAAAGCGTCTGGAAAAGTTGGCTTTGACCAAGTTATGTGCTAGACTCTAGAACATACATTTAAAGCCACATAGAATTAAATTTTTTATTTATTTATTAACGCCCTTTTTCGGAGCTTTTACTGTAAATATTAAGAAATATACATTATTTATTATACATAACTGAATTGCTTCATTAACAACATTTTATATTTATTATTATTTTTGGAAAACTAATGTTTTAAGACAAGATTTTTTTTTTATGCATGGCACAAAGGGTAACAATTATTTTTATAAGCAATAATTATTAGCCTGAAACACTCATCCACATTGAAAAATCTCCTGATAAAAGATACATGACGCCAACGGGACTTGAACCCGTGCCCTTTCGATTTCCGGTCGACAGCTCTGACCACTGAGCTATGGCGGCTTATCTCTTATCCGCGAAATAATTCAATATATACTAGTGTTTCATTCAACAATTACTGCTTGTTACATTTTTTCACCTGAAACAACCAACTGTATTTTATATGAGAAAGGCATTGTAAGTGCTAACTCTCTCACTAGATGGCGTCGAGACAAATTGTCTACATTTTTTGGTGAAAATACTAGAACTTGTCAAATACTTGACAAGATTTTTTTTATGTATAGCACTTTATATTTGTTTAAAGATAACTTGAAGATGTCCACTGACTTGGTATTATTGTTTCCCTCCATTAGTATTCTGGGCAAAGAGGAATATATATATGGTAGTTAGTCCCAGAATTTCTGGTATTACGTTGAGATATTGGCTTGATGCAAGAATTCGTATAGTTTACCAAATTCCCAATTTCCCAACATCCTGGAAGTTTTTTTGTTTCCACGCCTGTAGAAATCCTGTTGTTTGTGGGTAAAGAAATCATTTTTCTAGCAATGTGAATGATATCCGTCAAACAACTAATTACTGCATAAGAGTCCCAACTATCTGGAACGAGGGGTACTCTTGATCCCCAATTGAGAAGTTGAGAGGGGTAGGACATTAATATTATTGGAGATAAAGACGACGTGGATAAGCTTAATAGTTCTTACGGCTTCATCAAAACTTAACGCCGGAAACCACATTAATTTAACTCATTATTATACTGTTTTACCGGCTTACTTTGACCTACGCGGAAAAAACTTACTGATATAAAATATTGTTAATTTTTTAAAAATCTGGTCAAATTATTTGTATTCCAGTTAAAAACGGGACTACAGACCTTAACGAATGAATGGACTGATTTCCTTACAAACCATAAGTAAGACACGAATGTGTTATAAGGATGTCGGAACACGTGTTCATAATAGTTGGAATATTGTAATTTCGTCATTAAAATTATCAGGAAAAGCGTAGCTCCGGCGTCCTTACACTCCTTTCTTAGTTCATTCGCTCTACATGCCCAAACCATCTAAGCGTCCTTTTCTTCATATTACTCATAGCACTTACATCACGATTTTTGCGGATCTCCACATTTCTCACAAGGCTTTACCTCACATACGCCTCAGGGATCTCATTTCTACAGTATTCAGTCTACTTTCATTCTTCCTCTGCCAGTCCTATGACTCACTTCCATACATCAGGGTAGGTACCAGCGCTCCATTGTGGACTGCTAACTTCGCGTCTTTGGACATTTTTTTAGCGCCAACTGCGTTCAGTCCTCCATTAATGGAGTTACCTGCATTTACCTTTCTTTCAATATCTCTGTCAGCCTTCCCATCTCTCTAGAACATACTCCCTAAATACACAAACTCATCCACCTGCTCCAAGTATTCCTCATTCACAACTATATTGCACAATAGGGTGTATCGATTTTTAACTTTTTTTTTGTTTTCAAATTCCAAGTTGAGAAAAAGTTGCTACTAGGTACCACAACTTACCACAAAAAGTTTTGGATTTAAAAAAAAATGTTTAGGTCTCCCGCACAAGGCTTAAAGTTTTGATTTTTTTTTTTTAAATATAAAAAAAATTTAAATTTAAAAAAATAAAATCGTAACTTTTGTGTTCTGAACTCATTTTATGCCTTCTGTAAGAAAATTAAAATTAATTCCGGTGGTTTAAACTTTAAAAAAAACATGGTTCATATATGTACACAAAATTACAAAATTTCATCAAAATTAACAAACTTTAAGACTTGTGCGGGAGACCTAAAATCCATTTTTTATTTAAAAAAATCGTTTCTTACTTATTTTTATGCCCTAATATTACTGTTTTTTAACTCGGAATAAACACAAAAGTTACGATTTTATTTTTTAAATTTTAAAAAAATTGGATATTTTTTGAAAAAAATTAAAACTTTAGGCCTTGTACGGGAGACCTAAACATTTTTTTAAAAATCCAAAACTTTTTGTGGTAAGTTGTGGTACCTAGTAGCAACTTTTTCTCAACTTGGAATTTGAAAACAAAAAAAAAGTTAAAAATCGATACACCCTATTGCACAATGATTTCGTACTCTCTCTTTCAAACACCATTTTATTAATTGTTACTTTAATCGATTCGCCACCTCGAAGCTGATCAAATTGTTAATGATAAAGTCCGCGAGATATTGCTCGCTGTCTTGAATTCGTGTTTGAAAAATGATCTTCACAAAGTTAGTCAAGGAAAAGTCAATATGAAGGCACAAGAATGCATATCTTACCTGGCAGTTCCAAAAAGTTGGACGTCCTTCTCTGTCGGCCGCGTGCCGTGTTTTGAAAATTGAGCGGTCCAATATCTTCTTTCGAGCAACTGGACACAACGGAATCTCTGGACCCTCGTCTGCTAGCTAAATAAGCTAAGCCACCTTTCATGGACCCTCTCCTCATCGGCGATGAAGGTCTGCTTATACTCGTGGACCTTGTGACTGGAGTTTCATCAGTTTCATCCGTCAGATCTGATGTAGACTTCCTGCATCTTCCAACAGATCTGCAACTGCTTTCTGTATCATTTTCCGGAGCGTCTTTCTGACTATCTTCGTTTATATTATTACTAGAAGAGTAAGGACTTCTCCGGTTGATGGTGCTATTCGAATTGTATCTTGATGAAGACTTGCTTGGAGACATGTAACCAGGGTTCGTGTGGATGTGTACTGGAGGAGTTTGGACTCTATGTTGTCCTTTAATGCTGCTGTTACTACTTGAAACGTTAGTTTTAAACGCTGGAGTAGAATTGACATGAATCATTGTAGGATAATTGTATTCCTTGCTGGTTGCAGCACCGATGTCTGGTTCACTGTTTTCATGGATAAAACTGAACTTCCTAGGACTTTTTGGACTTCGGAGGTTCATCATTTTTGGGGATTTTGGAGGCTTGCAGTGGGAGCTGGGACTCCTGTCATAGCTGCAGCCTGATTGGGGCGTGTAATAGCCAGATGAACCACTGGATACAACCGATGGACTCTTCTGAGGGAAAACGAAGTGACGGGGGCTCTTGGGAGTAATGGGTTTTGGAGAGAGTTGGGCTGCAAACGATCCTGGACTGTTGATGGCCATTTCAATTTGTTGCTTTTGTTTAGAAAATTATCCAAAATATCTGAAAAGAAAGAAAAATTGTGATTAGTATATTAAAGCAGACAAGCATTTTAACCTAGTTGGGATTTTGTTAGGTGCTTGTAGATCGGAAACGCAATAAGATGAAAAGAATTGAGATAGGAGAAAAGTTTTTAACGAGAACTATTCAAAAGTGCCCTGTTTACATATTTGATGGCAAAATCAATAATATATGCTTTTATTAGTTTCTATGGCAGCTTTCGTTACTCCAAGTCCAAACCAATGTAGCGGCATTGACCTGAACAGATTAAACTCACCGTGTATACAAATTCTTTCAATTCTAAGAGCTTCGTAAGTTAAACTTCGTAATTTAATATGCCAGTAATTTTGCATAACGAATGACATTATTAAAAAAAAGTTATGTATATTTACAGTTAAGGCAAAGCTTAATGCCAAATCACTATTTTGATTAATCTTTATAACGAATTGGTGTACATTATGAATACCAAAAATATGAGTTAGATAAATTGAATGTTTTTCTGACATTTTGCTAGAGCAGAATACAAATTAAAAAATAGATTACTCAATAAAAATATAAATGTTAACTACTAAAATAGTATACTAAAGTATAAGTGGATAAACAAGTCTTTAAAACACGCGCGATTTTTCGAGCACGACGGCGTAGCCGAGTGCTCGAAATAAAGCAAGTGTTTTAAAGACCAGTTATCCACGAATACTTTACCCTATTTTTTTTATTGGTACACTTTGAAAACATAAATATTGATATTATTATTAAAAATTTGGAAATAAGAACTATTAATGAATTCGTGATGTGACATCACAATATCTTGTTGTCATGGAAATAAAAAACACAAACATTTATTATTTGACGTTTAAAATATTCCTGTCAGATTTATAGTTAAAAGTTGACATATAGACTTCACATTTTGTTGATTTGTTGACGTTGCCATGGTAACTTTAAAAAACGCGCGTTCCATAAAGTGCGATTTAAACACGCTAGAGCGTACTTTAAATGAGTAAAAAAGGGCACCAATAAAAAAAAAAAAATTCAATAGAAATTTATGAACGCACAAAGGAAACAACTTTAAAAAAATGCAGTATTATGGCTAAAATTATCTGTGACAGTTTCATTTGATTAACTTTTTTGCTTTCTTATAAAATTATTTACAAAATAAATAAAAACCAGTTTTTTGCTTGAAATCGAACGTTTCTAGACTCCGTTTCTCAAACGATTTTAATGCCTGTTACCTACAACGAAAGGTATACCAAGAATATACACATTTTTGGCTTGTAGCTTCCTCTTAACCTAAGCTTCTCGTCACTCAAACTCATACTGCAAGTACCATTCTACACAGACTCAAACAAAATCTTCAAAACTCTAGACGTCATGTCAATAAGACAACTTTACGCCAAAACTGCTCTCCTACATCTCATCCATAATAATCTTCATATTACAAATCAACCAAAAGCCATAATAAAAACCAGGTCCTCAACAAATAAAACACTGAACATTCCGATAACACACACCACATACGGACAAAGACACTTTCAATACTACGCAACCAAACGTTTTAACAGTATGCCCACTATTTTGAAACAATTATTGACTACAAACTTTCTCAAAAAACATATCGTAGCCTGGATAAAAAATCTAGATATTCACTTTATTCAAAAGATTATAATTCCAAACCAAACATAACCAAAATCTAATAAGTAAAATTAAACATTATACACGTTATTCAAGAATTATCCAAAAATACATACACTCACATATAAAGGTGTGTTTTTATGTTTCAATATATGTCTGTGAATTTCTACCACAACACATAAATACCTGTCACCTTAATCACAAACACGATAACACCTCAGCACAGGTTCTTCTAGTGAGGTGTTCACGTAACATACAATATCACCCACACACAGTTTTACAACCTATGTTCTTTATTTTTTATACCTTTTTTCTGTACTTTTTTCTCTATACTACGACATAAACCACTGTAATCATTTGTAAAATGTGTATTCAAGAATAGACATAAATAAATAAATAAAATTGTTGACTGACGATAGATGATGAATTTAGTCAATATAGTATTGACATAGTACTACGTGCTCGATCTACCGTGCTAGAACCTCTCGAAGTAAATTATTTACCATTAAAACCGAAGACATGACCGCAGTCACAACTATGACGAATAATAACATTGTTATATGGCCAAGCTTTATGCTCGTATTTGTTCGTTTGTCTTTGCCTTATATATTTCAATGCATAATATATAATGTTTTATTCGTTACGCTCCAGAACAGCAGTGCACGACATCCAATTACTGAAAACGTAGATGGAACAATGGAATCCTACGGCGATGTTGGGGGGAGAAAATGTTTTGTTGTATGCAGAGAGAAAGGGTGCCTATTCAGCTTAGTCAGTCAGCTTTTACACTTTTTCCCTCGTATTGTATACCAATGAAGTAATTTGAGTAATAACTAAAGTGACATGTTGTAACTCCGAGTGTGTCTCATCTTTCTTTAAGGCCCCGTAGTAAGCGTTCAAAGATGGTTTGAAAGGGAGATAGGTAAATACAAATGTTAAAGGGAGCGCGCTAATATTTAAAAAAAAAACAGCGAAAAAAATTACCCGAAAATAGTGAAAATATGAAAAATCTCTCGACAAAGGCTTTAGTTGCATTTAAAGATAAACTGTGAATTTTTTCACGAACATACCGTATTAAATAATAGGACAAAACGTGTTTTTATTAATTTTCGGGGCTAACTTTGCCTTTTTTTCTATTGAGGGATTCATCTTTCGGTGTACAGTATGAATACCAAAAAAATATTATTTTATTTTATTTATACATGATTAAGAGAGTACATGTGGTTTTTTGTGATATTTCACCCTCCATGCTAGGGATGACCCTGTGGTATGGCGGGTGAATTTTACAGTATGCGGACATAGAATCTATACATTACTATAATATAAATAAGAAAACTAAGAAAAATGATGTATAGCTGGTTTGGGTTGCAAGAAGAGGATGGAGAAGTTAGAGAATTATAAAAAGATGAAAAATTAGAGAAATTATTAGTAAATAGATCACACTAATTAATTATGTACATACTAAACCGCTAAGTTAGGGAATAAGGATATATTATGTTTTGTCTGAAAGGTGATTAAATTGATAGAGTGTAGAATGAATGGGTATCTTGTTGTAATGTATTCCGTGTGTAAGGATCCGTTTCGTAATTTGTTTTTTAAAGGAATGGGGTTGACTCACGGTTTTTAGGTTTTCAGGGATAAGGTTAAAGATTTTAGGAGCTAGGAAGAAAAATTGTCTTTGAGCTGACGTGGTATGTAGTGAAGGTACTTTGTAGTGACCGCTGGTTATTTTTTATTTAGCTTTAGATAAATTGAAGGTTTTTAAAAAACAAATAAAAAAATAAATTACTCAATAAAAAATATGAAAGTAAGCTCCAAAAAAAAACATTTTTTCAATATAAATGTATGAACGCGTAAAGGAAACAACTTTTTAAAAATACAGTATTATAGCTAAGATAATCAGTGAAAGTTTCACTTGATTAACTTTTTTGCTTTCTTTTAAAATTATTTACAAAATAAATAAAAACTAGTTTTGTGCTTGAAAACGAACGTTTCTAGACTCCGTTTGTCAAGAGATTTTAATGCTTATTACCTACAATATAAGGTATACCAAGCGTATACACATTTTTGGCTTAAGCACAAGATTTTATTTTTCTAGACTATGAATTAGTAACTTCCCGAGGTATTTGCTTAGAAACATCTAAGATTTTTGTAATAAGTTTATCCGAAATAATTAATTAAAACCCTCGGAAAAATCATCTCTCTAGGCCTGCTAGGACAAAATGCGTTCAATACTATTGATAGTAAGAATATTTCTTCATTTACGTCCCTCATTATTTTATCTGCTGGGGCAAATTCGACCGTAGGTCTGTCCAATTCACAAGGGTCGCGCATCGCATATTTTTTTAAACCGCTTCTTCACTTATGTCGTTATATTCGGCTATATTTTAGGATCTTAAAAACCGATTCTTGGTGTTTTTTGCTTTATATACAATTTGTAACAAGTTAACAAGCTTAACAACATGATATCTGCCCTCTTCTGCTGATCACAATTTGTTCAAAAGCTGAAACGGATTAAGAATCGGTTTATTTTCGGTTTTCAACTTTCAAAAAATAAAATGGCGTAGATTAGACATTTGATGACTGTGTCACACGTCAATTAATGCGAAACAACTGGACCTTAATATCGCCCTGATAAAAGACCAACATTCATAACCTAAAAGTTGAGAGGAACTGTATAACAACATAACATTTCAATTTGGGAGCCATCTCTGGGCTGGAGCCCATAAATACATGATAAACCCCTCACACTTGATCTGTTCAAAGAACGGCGGTCCTTCTGATTTACAATTCGCTGTTAACAGACCGATTGACCTCTCGAAAGCACTGTCGCAATGTAGACAGGCTGAGTCTATTCTACGGGTATTTCAATGGAGCCTGCTTGAATAATCTAGCAGCACTGATCCCCCATGCAGCAGTGCACGTACCGCAAACTCAACGAACAGGAGCGGTACACCCGTTCACAGTTAATGCCAGCTTAATGTGGAACTAGTTACCAACATCTGTCTTTCCTCTTCCTCGCCTCCTCAAGGCCCGAAAATTAATTAATAGAGCCCCTGTCTTAACCCGTATCGCGGCTCTGCCCAACCGGGCAGCAGCGTAATAGTATTGTTAAATTTCGTTGGCGACACGCGTTATGCGTGCGGATACATACTTATAAACGGCCTATGGCCCAACTCCCTTGTTACTATTATCTATGGTTTTTACATTTACGTTATCATGTTTTCTGAACAATGTTAGGAGACAAAGAAAGCGTGAAAATGGTTTATTTTTCTGATAATAATAATGTATTGTGAAAACACTATAAAGCTTTCCGGACCCCCATAGTCAGGGTTGACCCCATGGGGTTATGACGCTAAGAGGGAAAAAGCGCTTAAGAAATATCCCCACAATGTGAAATAATGATGTGTATAAAGTTTCAAAAGAGAAAAAGGTACGAATAGTTTTTTCCATGGGGATAAAACTACATATTGGATCAAAGCACTGAAGAGATGTACCGATAGAAGTGTGTAATAAATGTGTGCAATACGCAAGAAATAAGCGCAAATTTTCCTTAATTCAATTAAAATTTATCACACTTTATTACATAGGTATATTTATTGTTAAATAGCCTTACTTAGCTTCTAAATTATACGTGGAGCGTAAGGTCAGATCAGTGAAAGCTTAACCTATTATTATGGCGTTTGTTTAAAACGGTCCAGGCTCAAGGCCGGCTTTACCACGTCAACGTTGAACGCGTAAGAATCTAATAAGTAAGACGGATTGTGTTTAATTTGTGGAACTCCATTTAACGTTTTTTAAATACATTTGTTTAAGTTTCGATTTAGTTTTCTATTTAACTATTCACTCGCGCCTAGAAGGCCTTTACATGTATAAATTGTTATAGGTAAGTTGTTCAGGAGTAGAATAATAAGTGTATAGTACATTACATAATAAACTGAGTACGATCAATATAAGCAGATACAACTCAAGTTATCATAGAGAGTTCTAGAGAGTACGTCGATTATATGAAATTCCTTAGATAGAAAAAAATCGCAAAGTAAGCTTAGAAAATTATATACAACACGTTTTGTTTTGTCATTTAATATTTTATAGGCATGACAAGATTCACAGTGTATCTTTAAATGCAACTAAAGCATTTATTGAGAGATTTTTGCTCCATTTCAAACGCGTCGTGTTTTATTAAATATTTTCACCATTTTCGCATAATTATTAACGTTTTTTTATTCATTCAAAATTTAGGCGCATTAGATCTTTCAAAGAATTTATATATAAAAATGCAAAAAACAGTCATTTTAAATACATGTAGGATTACGAAAGATTTTTCAAATATTTATACTGAGGTATCAGTAGGATTTATAGGTCCAGTTAGGAGTTCTACCGAGCCGAACCCTCTGATATGAAAATATCTGGAGTCGGTGAATTATTTTCCCATTTGATCTCTGGTGAGTTGACGTGTTGTTCTTGTACTGTTTTGTATTTATTATGCTCATATAATGTACTTGCATAATGTGGATTGTCTAGATCAGTGCTCCGCCACCGGTGTGCCGTGGCACACTGGTGTGCCGTAAGCCGGACACAGGTGTGCCGCGGTCAAATTCAATGTATTTGTCATTTTACAATATTTCATTAAGTATTTAATATACAATGACAAAATATTTTTCATAATATTGTCTATTTTTCATTGTCTGCATATACTGTTAAAAGACGTATTCACAATATATTAGGAACACTGATTACAAAACTGTTATTGGCTGAAAAATTTTCACTTCAGATCAACGAAACAACCGATATTAAAAATAAAGCACAGCTGATAGCTATTGTACTTTTCGTTGACGAGGACTTTATTAAAGAACATTATTTATTTTGTAAGGAGGTTCCAGAGCGAACTACCGGTGAAGAATTTTTCCAAATAACCGATGATTTCTTCAAAATATATAATATTAAATGGAGCAATTGCATTGCTGTTTGCACGGATGGCGCTGCGGCAATGACGGGTAGTAAAAAGGGTTTTGTCTCTTGTGTAAAACAAAAAAATCCAACGTTACAATTTACACACTGCTGCATACATTGAGAAGCATCGATGGTCAAAAATTTACCGGAGCAACTTTTGAACACGATGAATGAATGCATAAAAATCGTAAACATAATTAAATCAAGAGCCCTAAACTCGCGAATCTTTGGAATACTCTGCAGAAATGGGAGCCGAATTTGAATCCTTATTGTTTTATACTGAAATTCGTTGGCTATCCCGAGGCAAAGTTTTGGCTAGATTGTTTGAGCTTCGTCACGAGGTGTATGAGTTTCTTTTAAATCAAACTATATCAGCACCTCGATGATAATTACTGGATAGCCAAACTTGCACATATGGCTGATATATTCGAGCATTTGAATGAACTTAATAACGAACTTCGGCAGAAAGAGTTAGTACCATAGTTAGCCCAAAGGATTAAGGTTAGTACAATTGAAAACAAACAATTAACTGTGGATCTGGCCCAACAAAATTTATGTATGCTTCAGCAGAAATTTGGTCGATATTTTTATTCCATTAATACGGAACAATACGATTGGATTCGAAATCCTTTTGCAACCAATGCAATAAATTCTACGGAAGCACTGCCTCTGCAAATTCAAGTGGAATTTACAGATTCAAATAATGACATGACATTAATACTTCACTTCTTCGAAGATCAATTAGATGTTTTCTGGATTTACGTTAAAAAAGAATATCCTCACATTTCCGTCAAAGCATTCTTAACACTACTTCCATTTTCAACGACATATTTATGTGAGCAAAGTTTTTCAACGCTTGTATTAATTAAAAACGATAAGCGATCATGCTTAAAAGGTCTTGACCAAGAACCTCGGGTTGCGTTGTCAAAAATCGAGCCGAATATAAAACTTTTTTGTTTATTGAAACAAGCGCAGGTTAATTTAACAATTAATCGTTAATTAATTTATTATTATTATATAATAATTATTAAGATTGCGTAAAAATAAATATGTTATATTTATATGTATGTATGTATACTTTTCTAATAAAAAACAAGAAATTATTGTTAAATTTTTGTATCAATTTAATATCTATATATTTTAACTTTTGGTGTGCCGCGGAAATCTAGGAAGAAATTTGGTGTGTCGTAGGCGAGAAAAGGTTGCGGAGCACTGGTCTAGATGATCATTTGTGGAAAGCTTTGTGAAAGGGTTTAGTTTTTCCGGTGGGGAATATTTAACAGCGTATAATGTTGTAGGATGGGTCAATAAAGGTACCTTAATTTAAAAAAATAATATTATGTAAATGCGGGTGAATTAGAGGATTTCGAAGTGTATTTTAAAATCTTATTTCATAACAAGAAATAAATTGTTGTGACCTTAAAATTCATCTGAATTTTACCTATTAATCCTGAATTCCAAAAATGTTAAGAACTATTTTGCGCAGATTCCAAAATTGATGACAATGAAAAATAAATTCTCGGATTTTATAATTTTTTTAAAATCCCCATGCCAGGCCCTGGGCCTTAAGCCCCCGCATACCCAATTTTTACTGATTTATAACAAGTTTCTCGTTGTTTTTAAATTCCAAAGAAAATTATATACATGAAAATAACTTCTATACATTTGTTATGCGTAAACGTTAATTATATGAAATTCCCTCTATAGAAAAAATATCGCAAAGTAAGCTCCGAGAATTTATTAAACACACGTTTTGTTATGTTATTTAACATGTTATAGGTGTGAAAAAAATCACAGTGTATCTTTATATGCAACTACAGCATTTGTCGAGAGATTTTTGATTTATTTCAAACGAGTCGTGGTCTATTAAATATTTTCACCAATTTCGCTTAATTATTATCGTTTTTTTAATATTAGCGCCCTTTCCTCTAACATTCCTCTAACAGAAATGCACATCTGATCAAGTTGAAACTCGGCAGATAAGCTCGTTGTCGATGATAATACATTCTAAAAACTATGCAAAGGTGATTTTCAAATATTGTCAGGTTATGCGTAAAACGGGAATGTTTGTCTTTCTATTAATATCAGTTTTCATTTTTTTGTTCGTGTCTGTCTGTGCGCTTAGTTCTTCTAAACTGCGCAACGAAATTTGATTTATTTATCACTTTCATTTAGAGAATTTCTTCCGGAAGGTTTATATATACAATCCATGCATATTGAATTTATAGAAAGTAGAGAAAAGTCGAAATAATGTAACACTGAATTGTATATCTTTAAAAGGTTTACAGAAAAATTCACATTGGTTTATGTCTCTATTCTAAGGAAAACCTCTAGCAATGCCGGGTACACTTCAGCAAGCGTGTAATAAAATTAGGATACAAAGAAGGACAAAGCCAATACACAACATAGTTTACTACATTAAGGAACGACATATTATAATGCGCTGCAGACCATAAAGTGTACAGCAATTGATAGATTCAAGCTGGATTGTAGAAGACATATTAATCAAAAGGAAATGTAATAATCTATGTTTGTTGTTAATAATATAATAATGAAACATGGATGTACGAATGGCTAAAATAAAATTAATAAATAAATACTTGCTTTCCAAAGTGTGTACATAATTTTATAATAATATGGTTAAATTCTGTAAGGAATATTGTATATATGCGGTGCAGGTGAATACCGTTTTCTCAAATAAACTCCACACCATCTGTGATTATAATTTAAGAGGAAGCTACAAGCCGAAAATGTGTATATTATTGGTATACTTTATATCGTAGGTAATAGGCATTAAAATCGCTTGACAAAAGGAGTCTAGAAACGTTCGATTTCAAGCAAAAAATTGTAAATAATTTTATAAGAAAGCCAAAAAGTTAATCAAGTGAAACTGTCACAGATAATCTTAGCTATAATACCATATTTTTTAAAGTTGTTACCTTTATGCGTTCATACATTTCTATTGAAAAATATATTTTTTAGTAGCTTACATTTATATTTTTTTATTGAGTAATTTATGTTTTTATTTGTATTCTTCTCAAGCGAAACGACAGGAAAATCTTCAATTTATCTAAAGCATTTTTTTGTATTCATAATATACACCAATTCGTTATAAAGATCAATCAAAATAGTGATTTAGCACTAAGCTTCCCCTTAACTACATATAGAAAAGCTCGTAAATTGAGCTTATAGCTTAATTAAGAAAATTCGTGGGTCTTTTTAAAATAGAAATATAACATATACACACTAATAAACTAAATTTTTGACCTAAAATACCTAATTTCAGCAAACACGAACTGTCAATAATAGACCAGTTAGACAAGTGAACAAAAAAACACAAGCACACACCGACGGTAAACACGAGCTTTTTTTGTTTTTATTTTTAAAAAACATATAAAAACCAAAATACGTAATTCTTGTCGTCTTAAATACCTTCTTGTAAATTCTTATCTTGGCTTTGTGCTTATGTGTCACTGTCTGTTTCCTTTTTTGTTTCTTCTTGTTTGCTCAACTTAACCTCCCCTTTTCTATTTTTGTACTGTTTCGTATGTGAAATATAATTTTGATATCAAAATACCAATGTAAAATTGTACCTTTTAACTCCCACCTTTGTATAGTAAGTTCCTCTACTCCTACAATGAGTTTTGTAACTAATCGGGATTGCTCCAGAAAAAATAAAATATAAATTTTTAAAAAATTCTCAATTATAATATTATACGAACTGTCAGCTGTCAACTGTCAACTGTCAACTGTCAACTGTCAACTGTCAACTGTCAACTATCAACTGTCAACTGTCAACTGTCAACTGTCAATTGTCAACTGTCAATTTTCATGTGTCGATTGTCGACTGTCAACTGTCAATTGTCAACTGTCAACTACTAAAATTGACGATATATGGTCGTGGTAGCAAGTATCGGCTAATAACCAAAAAGTATTGACTAAAAAAAACCTTTATATCGATAATTTTGACATAATTTTAAGGCGTTCACACGTTCAAAAGACACTCATGTATGCATTTTGATAAACTTTTGTGTTTAATTCGGCATTATTTGGAAGAATAAAGGACTAGGAAAGTTTTATTCAAATTAATACTTTTAGGCGTTTCAACGCGAACTGTTAATTCGTACCATGCAAAAAGAACATCCATTTATCATTTAATTTCTATGGTCGAAATTTTGAAAAGAATCGGAAACAATAGTGAAATATTCATTACGTAAAAATTATCATGAATTTTCAAAAATTGCCGAAAATTCAAAGGCATGACTTAAAGACCTGGTGAAGGAAAAATGGGCGTCTTCTCTACACACTTGCTCCTGTCGCTGTGTAAAACTGATCGTGCATCGAAGCGCTCGTCGATGTCAATACTGGGCAGAATAGCAAATTGAGTGACTCAACGCAAGCCGACTTTGGAGGTTTCGGAGATGATGCCGATTTGTCTACTTAGCGGTGACCAAGAAAGCGGTCTAGAATTGTACCCATCACTGTCCCAATCTTATCTCGAATTGCAGAAAGGTGTGTAAGGCCTTTTACTTCACTTAATAAATTTGAATTAGTTGGGCATATGTCTATTGTCTAAGTAAATTAGTTATATTACGGGTAAAATAATTATACATAAATACACAAAATAATTTACTAATTCGTGATTATGAAGCTTTGGTCTTCTGTCAACTGTCAAGATCTGCAGAGTCCGCCTAAATAAACCGGTGGAACACCCCTCTAGAGAGAGGTACAGGGTTTTCCGATAAGAGGTGTTATTTTGATATTCAATCGTAAAAGATCAATGGTTTCGTTGCTTGTGTGGCACGTAGCGCCGTCTTGTTGAAATTAAACGTTGTCCAGATCAATACTATCCAATTCCGGCCATAAAAAATCATTAATCATTTCTCGATAGCAATCCATTCACCGTAACTGTTGCTCCAGCCTCGTTTTCGAAAAAGTAAGGTCCAATGACTCCGCCGGACCATAAACCGCACCAAACAGTCACACGTTGAGGATAGAGAGGCTTTTCAACAATAATTCTTGGGTTTTCCGAGCCCCAGATGCGACAATTTTGCTTGTTGACGAAGCCACCGAAGTGGAAATTGGCCTCATCACTCAAGATGATTTGCGTTTGATTCACTAAAGTCAATTTTAATAATTTCAATGCGTTGTTTAAGCGTGTACAGTTCCATTTTTATTAATGGCGTATGTTAAAAATTATAGCTTCAAAAGTAACATCTACCGAAATAGCGGGCTATTCAAAATAACACCTCTTATTGGAAAACCCTGTATTTACTAGCATTCCAAAGGTGGCGGCAAGTAAATTTTATTTTATGAATTTGTGTCATTTTACAATTTTGTCAATTTAAACAAAATAAATAATAAACTTGCGGCACGTTCCAGAGTGGAAAATACTCTAAGTATCGCCCTGGTGTAAGTTCGCCATTCAGAATTGAAATGTATTTGACCGTGTTTGGTGACAAGATCTTAATAGCCAGGTACTCTCCCACCTTCCTCTACTCCATATCCTTCCCTTTCCCACTACCTTCAGCGTCATAACATACACCATTCAGGAGCAGTTGCGACTCTTATTCGGTGTATATCTACTTTTAAAAGAAGGTCGAGAGGGTATCGTGTACAATGTTTGTACAACGTTCTGGACCTAATGAGACTACTCCGAAGTCGATAGAAGCGATTTTTGGTGAGGTAAAATAGGTGTTTATGAAAAAAATTATGTACAGAAAATAACAAGGGTTAACCCTCTAGAGGGGTGTTCCATCACTTTGTTATGTGCGGGTTCTGCAGATCTTATTATCTACTGTCAAGAAGAATGGATGAGCAAATTTTTCATGATTGCACGAATTTTGTAATTTATCAAAATTAATGCCAGAAGTTCGACTTCAGCATTAAATATTGCGATAGTTTCAAGGGAAAGATGTCCCTTAATCTGTAAGTAATCACCACGGCGTTTCTACTCAGGAGTAGTCAGAGAGAATGGACCGACAAACAACTCTGTCTTGACACACCTTCCTTGCCTCATTCATTTATACTCTTCTATTATTGTGATTCTGCATACTTTTCTATTATTTGAACTCTTGACATGGCCCACCTCAAGATGCCACGTCTTCCTCAGGCATCCCCGACTTCTTATCTCATTGAAATTTGCGTCATCATATATTCTCCTTAGACTCCTTTCTTCGTTCATCTGCTCTACATGCCAAAATCAAATGAGCGACCATTTCTTAATCTTCTCATTTCTGCAGCATTCTGTCTACTTTCATCCTTTCTCCACCAGTTTCATGCCTCACTGCAATTCATAAGGGGATGTAACATGTGATGGTTTTAACACTCACATAATTAAACGAGACGAACGTACTCCAAAAAAAATATTTTGTTTAGACTAACAACATAAGAGACATTACAGGCAGGCCTTTAGGTAAACACGTTCCCACGGGAAGGAATGCCGGGAGAAAAGGTCGCAGGACAGTCAGTCGGGTTTTGAATTCGGAGATGGAGACAGCTCGGAGAAATCAATTAAAAATCAGTGTCGATGTGTGAAATTACAGTTAGTTAGTGAATTCAAACGGTGTTAAAAAGTATTGTTAAATATTGAATTAAAGTGAAATATTATTGAACCGGTGTTTGTGTGAAGTGAAAGTGGTTGGACTCAGTGAGGATAGAAATAATAATAATAATAATTGGATAAGTTGTAGAGCGCCGCGTTTTGTGAAAAAATCACCTCAGGGGCGCTAGGTGTTGTGCGATCGCGATTATGTTATAAAATTGTGTTAATTTAAACGTGATTTCGTATATGGTTCGAACTAAATTACTTGTCTTAAAAACATAGAAATATATAATAATAATGATTGCGTTTTAAAACAGAGTGAACATATTTAAAGGAAGGAAGTGTTTACCGTGTCGGTTAATCGGGCTAGGGAGGAATTAATAATTGGTGACATGGCGTTCTATCCACGGAGACCGTAAACCAGAGAATCAAACAAATCATAAAACTGCGGGTTCGAATCCTGACAGAGGTATTAGCGAGGTACAATTTTATTTACAGAATTATCTAATAACCCTTTTATAGGCATAGGGAGGGGATCAAGAATTGAACAAATTGCAAGGACTTCGCTAAAAGGAGGGAGGAATGCCGAGAGGGAGGAGACCGTAAAACTAAACTGATTTAGTTATGCAGGGTGGACCCAAGTAAGTTTCACACTAGGATTTGGAGGTGACTAACAGGGTGAGATTTTTTATATTATTTATTAAATTCCAGAAAACCCTTTAAAAGACGGATACAACCGAAGAACAGCAACCAAGTTTACAACACCTGCCGCCCAAATAATGTTTCAAAAAGGAATGTGTCAGGCAGATTATCTATCAGCCGAAAAAGGGAGACGGGCCAATGACCTTTTCATATGTAGGCCGAGGCGCGGTGTACAGTCAGTCGAAGGGGAAGTTTTGCTAGCGTATGACCGCCCGAATAGAAAGCGATCGGATGCAACCAGACAGAACAAAAATGAATACTTTTCATCTGTTATTTGACTTTCTAATTTAATACTTTTCATCTATTGTTTGACTTTCTAATTTACAAATTGGGATACACAAGAACAAATCCAGAGTCAAAAGGGAAAGATGGTAATCTCCGAAATAAAACTACCAACCGAACAACTTTTCTCAACAGGTCCCTTTCGAGAGGTAGGCAGCCTCATAAAATTAAATTTATTTTATTTATTTATTTATTTCATTCAAAATACAGTTTTTACATAAAAAGCATACTCTGCACATCTCACTAGGGCATTCCTGTATCAAGATGTGCAGCTTTACAATAATATCATTTAAAAAAATACATATATGTAAATTAAAAATAATAACAACATTAAATTAAATTTAAACCAAAAAAGAAAAGTTTATGACACGGACGTTTCGAGACCGGTAGACAAAAATAAACAAAATTTTAGTAACAAATGTATGAAAAAAAATAAAAACAAAAGAAGCATTATTAAGTAAGTTGGCAACAATAATATTCTTCTGTTAACTAAAGTACAAGGTACCTGTGCTGGCTTATCAGACACAAGCATAGGGTAACCATACTAACAGTTACAACATGGAAAGTATGAATAATAGATTATAAGAAAAAATAAAAATAACTAAATAAAAAAAGGTAAATAATAACCGATAGGTAAGTAGATAATATTATAATAAAAAGTAAGTAAGTAAATAATTTAGCTAGACAATAATTAAAGTAAATATTAATACGATAATTAAGTAGATAATAATAATAATAAGTAACATAATAATAAATAACCAAAAGTTATTTTAGAAGTAAATAAGTACATGCGCAGTAAGTAAATAAGGATTGTATCGAAACAGAGCTTCCACAAGGAATTATGATATAAGCGACAACATGGGTGATCTAAAATCATCACTCTCAGCTAGTACGGAGATTTTGACCATTTTCTTGAATGAATTTAACGTACCTATAGTTTTTATATTTTCTCCAAGCATATTATATAGCAACGGAGCTTTATATGAAAAACTCCTTTGTCCGAAGGATGTTCTGGTATACACCGGCTGATACATTAAATAAGAACCCATTCTAGTGCTGCGCACTTGTTGAGATCTTTTAGCAGTAATAGTGTTGTTGAAAAATTTACAGAGAGCCTGTATTATGTACAACTGCCTTATTGTCATAATTTTGCTTTCACTATATAATAACTTTGATGGATACATAAAATTTCTCTTATACATTATTTTTAAAATTAATTTTTGTGCAACATTCAAAGGCTCTAAGGTAGTCTTGTTACAAGAACCCCAACAGACAACATTATATGAAAGCATTGATTGAACAAGAGCATAATATACAGTTTTTAATGTAACTTTGTCCAATATGTTTCTTAGATTTTTGAAAATGTAGGCTAGTCTTCTTATTTTGTTTCTTAATATAGTAATGTGATTGTTCCATTTTAAATTTTTATCAATAATTAAACCCAGGTATTTGATGTTGTCTACTCTTTCCAAAGATTGACAGTTACACTCCTGCACACAACAATGTAATTTTAATGAACGTTCCAAAGATGGTTGATTTACAGAGGAAATGCTAAAAGTAATATATTTAGTTTTGTTCATGTTTAAGGTTAACAAGTTTTGATCAAGCCAATTTTTGACTGCCCTTAATCCTGCCTCGCACTGAGCATACGTTTCGTTCCATGTGTCAGCAGCAAACACCAAGACAGTGTCATCTGCAAATACAATTGAAGATCCAGAAAATTTCAGTTTACAGAGGTCGTTAATATATAACAAAAATAGAATTGGACCCAGAACACTACCTTGAGGAACACCATATACAATTGATTTATTTGAGCTAATGTGATCATTAATTATTACTCTCTGTGTTCTATTTTCAAGATATGATCTGAACCAATCTAAAGATTTATTAACAATACCCATTGAACTGAGTTTTTTTAAGAGTAAACCGTGGGATACGGTATCAAATGCCTTAGACAAGTCTAAAAAAACGGCCATTGCTTTATTGCCAGTATCAAGAGCTTCTACGACTGTGGTGATCATTTTTAATGCAGCATCACTTGTTCCCATGTTCTCTCGGAAGCCAAATTGATTATCTGAGAGAATTTCATATCTTTTTACATAAGACATCAACCTAATTTTAGCTAATTTCTCTATTATTTTTGATAACGTATTTAGCAAGGAGATAGGTCGATAGTTATTTACATCTTCGTTATCTCCTCCTTTAAATAAAGGAATAACTTTGGAATTTTTGCAATGATTAGGGAATAAGCCATTCTCAAAACTAACATTTACAATGTGTGTAATAGGTATTACTAGTTCAGAAGCATTTTGTTTGTAGACCATTGCACTTATATTGTCATTTCCACTCGAAAAACCTGATTTTAGCTCATTAATCACATTTAAAACTTCATTACAATTCGTTGGTTTGAATTCAAAGCAGGCATTTTGCATAGATTGTGTTGGATTATAATTTTTTACTAAAGATTCTTCACTGGTGCTATTTGCACTATACAAAAGATTAGCAAAATTTTGACCTATATCACTAAAAAAATTATTCACATGGTTAGTAATGACTGTTGGATTATCATTTATGGATACAATGTTATTATTTACTTTCAGTTTATTTATGGGCACTGATTCCTTTTGCAAATCCAATGCTTGTTTTATTATTTTCCATTCTTGCTTTATGTTTCCTTTTACCTCGTGAAGCTTCCCTTTATAATATGTTTGTTTGGTCGTTTTTATAATTTTAGAACACCAATTTCTGTATCTTTTATAATGTGCAAACAGTTCGATATTATTTGGTTCTTTACGACAACTCTTGTGTAATTTGTCACGTTTAATGAGGCAGTTAACAATTCCAGAAGTTATCCACGGTTTCAAGTGCTTTTTATTACAATGGATTCTCTTAGTATATGAGCAATTTCCAATATGTAATTTTAGACGTCTTATGAAATTATCAGCTGCAGTATTGACATCACTGGTGGATAAGACTGTATCCCATGTTTCCTCTTTCAGTGTCGAATTTAGTAGGTCATTATCCACAGTTAGTCTAAGCTTAACGTCTATTTTTTTTGATTTTGTTACTCTGGATTTAGGATATTTCAATAATGTAGCAAAATGGTCTGTAATACTGGTCCTGAATACAGCACTCTGAGGATCGTCTTTTGACTTAACCATAATGTGATCAATACAACTCTCAGTACTTGATGTTACTCTAGTCGGTGAAATAATAAATGGTTTTAGACCGTGGTAAATAAAAAGTGAAAGATATTGTTCACTTTTTATGTTGTTCATATCCAGAATATTTATATTTATATCACCACATAAAATCACTTCATGGTTATGTGTTGATACAGAACGTAGTAAGTCATTTAGGTGGTCAAGAAAGGTATCAATGTGTGCTTGAGAAGGAGATCTATAAACTGCTAAAACACATACATTATAAGGTAGTTGTAATTTAAGACAGTTGGCATGTGGAATAGTTATTTCTTCAACAGAAACTATGATATCATTCCGAGTGTAAACGACAACTCCATCATTTTGTAAATAATTTATTTTGGTGCTATGTGATGAATATCCAGTAATACTTGGGATATAGATTGAATCTTTCAACCAAGCCTCACTAAAAACGATAATGCCAAATCTATGTTGTATTGCGTCGAGAACAGCTATAGTATCATTGAAATTTTTTTTTATGCATCTTATATTCATACAATATATAGAGAGAGCAGAATGGTTAAGAAATTCATTACATACTGATGGGTCATCTATGTTGATATTGATTTCCTTGTCGTCATTTAGTTCTTCATCGAATATAGAATCCATATTAATACTTTTTTATACATGTTGCTGTTGGTGGTGTGACTCATAAAACAAAAGCAAATAATATGCGATGTAATTAATAATAATAATAAGAATAATAATGGGTGTATATTAATTTGAGCCTGTGAAAACTTGTCGAAAATATAGGTATATCCCGTGAAGGTACAAACGAAGGAAATTATGTTTACATAATTATCAATCTTAAAGTATATATTTATAATAAAGTGAATAATAGCAATAAAAGTGGTTATAGAGTGGTAGTAGATCTTTTGGTGGTAATAGATTGGTAAGATAAATAAGTTAGCATCAAGAACGCAACTAAAATGACAAATACATTCAATAACATTAGAAATACACAGAATGTGACTAAAATAGTGCGCAGGTATTTGCAATGATTTTATGATATTAACAAAACAACAATTATTAAATGATATTAACAAAAAAATATAGCTCAGAGCATGGAGCGTACTTAAGTTGTAAAGATGTTGCAAAGAATATGTTGACATAAAATAAATACATACAAAAACATTTGAAATACACAGCGATGTGGCCAAAATAGTGCGTAGGTATTTGCAATGAAAATTTTTTTTTTCTGGTATATGCACAGTTGTTATTTGTATGTTATTACCTAATGACAAATTATATGTGATAACAACAGCTAAGGGTGGTAGGTAAATATAGAATACATCACATTGCTTATTCATTATCCTATTGAAAATTATGAAATGAGTCTTAAATGAACAAGTAATGAATTTCATAATTACCGACTTATTATTCTTAATCAGAGCACGGTGATTACTCAATCTGTAAATATGTAGGTGCGACGGGTGTGTTGCAATAGAAAAAGAAGTTACAATTACCTGCGAACTATTCCAGAATCTGACCATAAAAGGAATATAGATATATTCATTTATTTTTTTCCCAGATTTATATAGATTTACTAGAAGTATGAGGTTACATGAGATCTTACTGATTGTGATAAAAATAAATGAGTATATAAATATTCTATAACAATATATTACAATATGAGAACATGAAATGATATCTTCATTAACAGCCATAATGACAGAGTGAAATAGAAGTCAGATAGATTGACCTTTTAAACGTTGCAGGTCATTGGCATTATTTATTGTTATGATTTTTGAGGTGTCAATTTTCTTCAGTAAGATACGTCCTGAAGATGTCCATGCATATTTAAAATTGTTTTCTCTGGCGAATCGTTTAGTTTGTCCTAGGAGGAATTTTGCTTTTTGTGTTAAGTGATCCGATACATATATTCGTTGGGCATCTTGCGATACTCCTAGATCGTATGTATTTAATTTATTTGTGCTGGGAGTTGTGGCCTTTGTGTATGTTTTTATTTTGCATAAGAAATTATCTCGATCTAGTGTGTTATTAAAGGTCGCAATGATTGATCTGGGATTTTTTTCAGCAATTTTAGGCCCCATTCTATAGATTTTTTTTATTGCCGAGTTCATATTTCCTGAAGAGTCCTCAAAGTTGATAATTTTTGTTATTTTATTGAGAATTTCTAAATAGTTATTAGAGATGAATTCTGGAATGCCTCTTATTTCAATATTACATATTTGAGACATATATTCTAGTCTGTCGATTTTGACGTCTTGTTGTGAGATTGTATTAATTAAAATGTTGTTTTGGTTTTTTAATTCGATTAGATCAGCATTATCTTTAACCTGTAATTTTTCCATAGAAGTCACACGCTTTTTTAGATCTT